>SJYQ01001418.1:955706-1031182 GCA_006410935.1 Redunca redunca
TGATGCTAAAGCTGAAACTCCAGTACTTTGGCCACCTCATGTGAAGAGTTGACTCATTGGAAAAGACTCTGATGCTGGGAGGGATTGGGGGCAGGAGAAGAAGGGGACGACCCAGGATGAGATGGCTGGATGGCATCACGGACACGATGGACGTGAGTCTGAGTGAACTCTGGGAGATGGTGATGGACAGGGAGGCCTGGCATGCTGCAATTCATGGGGTCGCAAAGAGTTGGACACGACTGAGTGAGTGAACTGAACTGAACTGATGAGAATGTGGACAATTAGAACATTCATAGGCTGTTTTGGGGACTGTAAAATGATGCCACTGTTTTGGAAAATAGTTTGGCACTTCCTCAAAAAGTTAACTTGGGCAAACTCCAGGAATAGCGAAGGACAGTTAAGCCAGGTGTGCTGAAGTTGGTGAGTCACAAAGAGTAGGACACAACTTAGCAAATGAACAACAACAAAAAGTTAAACATAGAGTGACCATATGATTCAGGATTCTACTCCTAAGTACCTGCCCCAAAGATCTGAAAACATGTCCACAGAAAAACTTGTACATGAATATTTATAGTAGTATTATTCATAATAGCCAAACGGAAAAGAACCCAAGTGTCCATCAAGTAGTGAACGTATAAACGAAATGTGGTATAGCCAGACAGTGGAATATGATTTGGCCATAAAGAGGAATGAAGTACCGCTACAGGAAAGAATTCACTGAGTTATGCTAAGTGAAAGAAGCCAGACACAAAAGGCCAGTTAGTGTATCATTGTGTTTATATGAAATGTCCAAAACAGGCAAATCTGCAGAGAGAGAAAAAAAAATTAGCAGCTGTCAGGGGGAATGGGGAATGACTGCTAATAGACGTGCCATTTGTTTTGGGGAGGATGAGTATATTCTGAAATTATGTAGTCGTGATGGTTGCACAACTTTGTGAACATACTAGAAAAACACAAAACTGTACAGAGTGAATTTTATGGTATGTGAATTTTATTCCCATTAAGTTGTTATTTAAAAAACTGAAGTGGGTTTAAGAGAGAGTAGAAGGTGAAGAAAAGGAGATAAATAAGCATGGATGACTTTTCTAAGGAAAAGGAGTTTTGCAAAGAAATCAGTGGCAGTGGATGTAGAGGAGGAAGGAAATCCAGGTTTAAGTTTCCTGAATCTTTAAGTCTCTACAATTATTATTATTATCCTTAGTAGTAGTAATTTTTTGTTAATATTTATTGAAAGATCACTACATACCAGTCCCTGGGTTGATTCACAACATTACTTCAATTAATCCTTACAATGATGCCCAGAGGTTGTTAATAAATGCATCACCATTCCCAAGAGACAAAGTAGACCAAAGAGGTTAAGCAAGGAGGTCACACCCCTGCAGGGAGTGACCAGTAGCTGATATCTGACTCTGAGTTTGTCTTCAGAGGCCAGAACATTTGCTCTTACCACAAGTGACACCATATCTCAGGAGGCCAGCCTTCTCTCCCAATTCTGAGTATAAGGACCCCTCTTCAACATGGGCTCTTGATGCCTCTGCCCACTCTGTGACTTCTCAGTCCTGTCTTTATCACATCTCTAAGATCTCTCAGACTTGCATCCCCTGGGGGATGGAAGCTACCTTTGCCCTGAGACTTCAGATCACTTAAAGCAAGGGTGTTACATCTTAAATTCCACTTCCACCTTACATCTTCCTAGTTCAAAGCCATGCCAGGTATAATAGAGATTAGCCAAGTTGGTCAATATCAAGTCTTTTGCCCCTAATCTATTAACTGTATATAGTTTTCACCAAGCAGCAGACCCACCCTTTCCTGGCTCAACTGCTTGAGAAAATTTTAGCTTTAAAAGCCCTTTTTGTTATCTTTTCCTCCAAATGTAGGCTCTCTCTGATCATTAATACCTTAACAACATTTTTATAGGTCCTGCCTCTTTCGTACAACTTGTGTGTTTCTTTCCATGCTTTTGAATGCATCTAGTTTACCCCACACTCACCTGAAGATGGTTAGTGTAGACACATGGATGCATTTTGTCCTTTTCAGAATACATTCTAATTTGGTTATAAGGGATAAAATCATGGTGGGGGAGAGGGTAGGCAAGACTAGAGACAGAGAGATACCCTGCTTCATAACTGGAGACCAGCAACCTCCACCAATTGCCCCAGTGTGAACAGCTCTCCCTCAGATCAATGAATAATCACAGAAGGCAAGTCTGATTCTAAAGAATCAAAGCAAAACCTGCTGTGGGAGGCAGACTGTGGGCCCTTCAGTATCCTAATCCCAGGACCGGTGAATATACTAAGTTGTATAGCAAAGGAGAATTATGGAGGCAGAAGTATTAGCATTGCAACCAGCTGATCTTAAAACAGGTAGAGTTTGAATGACCCTGAATTATCCATCTGTACCCCGTGTAATGAACAAACTCTAGGAGACAGCAGAGGACAGGGCAGCATGGCAGGCTACAGTCCCTGGGGTTACAAAGAGTCGGAGATGACTTAGGGACTGAACAACAACCCAGTGTAATCACAGGGGTCCTTAAAATTGGAAGAAGGTGAACATCACCAAAATTTAAAACTTTGTGCTTCAAAGGATACAGTTAAGAAAGTGAAAAGGTAAACCATGGAACAAGAGAAAAAAATTTCTGCAAATCATCCATCTGATGAGAGACTTTTATCTACAACATGTACATAACTGTTCCAACTCAGGAGTAAAGACACAAATCCCAACTATAAAGAATGAGCAAAGGATGAATAGGCATTTATCCAAAGAAGACACATTAAAATGGTCAATAAGCAGAGGACCAGAATGTGAAGGCTATCCCTTCAAAACTGCCTTCTCCTCCCTTTTCCCTTTCTCCTTTGTTTCCCCCTTTAGAGGGGGGGAAAGAGGCAGGTAAGACTGCTTAAAACCAGCAGAAATCAGGTTTCCCAACGTGAAACATACTCTTGGTTAAGGGTGATATAGTTTGTTGTCCAAAGGGGAGCTTCTGAGACTGAAAGGGTCACTGTTCATCTCTGCATTGGCCTGTTTATAGCTACAGATGGGCCCCAATTTTCGATGGTTCTACTTACAATTCTCTAACTTTACAATGGTGTGAGTACAATAAGCATTCAGTAGAAACCACACTTTGATCTTTTCCTGGGCTAGCAGTCAATATGTGGCTCCATATTCTCTCATGATGCTGGGCAGTGGCCTTCGCCACAGCCCCCAGTCAGCCGCTTGATCACAAGGAGAAACGAGCGGTACGTACATTGGCAACCATCTGTACTAGACAGCCATTCTGGTTTTCACTTTCAGTATAGTATTCAATAAGATCCAGGAGCTATTTCATACTTTGTTATAAAATAGGCTTTATGTTAGATGATTCTTCCCAAATGTAGTTGAATGTAAGTGTTCTGAGCATATTTAAGGTAGTCTGGCTAAGGTATGATATTCTGTAGAGGCGTAGTAAATGTATTTTCACCTTAAGGATATTTTCAACTTACAGTGGGTTTATTGGGGTGTAACCGTGTCATAAGTCAAACAAGATATGTACAGGTCTAAAGTCAGACTTCTTCAAATAAACCAGGGCATACACTCACCCAGATACTAGTTGCTTACATGGGAAGGATGAGAGCATAATTAAATTGGGATTTGATATCTTCTCAACCTGCTTTAGGGGCTTCCCAGGTGGTGCTAGTGGTAAAGAACCCTCCTGCAATGCAGGAGACACAGGTTCGATGCCTGGATCTGGAAGATCCCCTGGAGAAGGGAATGACTACCTACTCGGTATTCGTGCCTGGGAAATCCCATGGACAGTCTGGTGGGCTACAGGGCACAGGGTTGTAGAATCAGACTCAACGGAGGGACTAAGCACTTAGATGCACACTACTGGGCTTAGAATCCCAGACCCACCACCTTGACCAGTTTGGGGACCTTTGACAGTTTACCTGCTCTCTGTAAGCCTTAGTTTCCTCATCTAGTACAAGGGAGACAGTAGAGTTCCTTCATCTTAATTTTTTGGTGAGGATATGGTAATGCATATATTGAACTATGCACAGTTGCTTATTCAGAATAGTGGGTGATGCATTTATTTTCTGTGCTACTGTCAGTGAGGAAGAAAACTTTCTTCCACCCTTCTAGGTTCTTCTGACTGGTCTAAGAATTAAATGGACCTAAGACAGACAGATCAATAGAAGAAAATTAAATGTAATATTGTACCTATGGGAACCCCAGATATACGAGAGGCTCAGCAACAGAGAAGTAAAATGAGGTGCATGTGCTACCATGAGCTAAGGAACGGGATCAAGAATTTCAAGGACAGGAGGGTCATCCACAGGACAATAAGAAGAAGACCACAGTTTGCTAATTAGATGTCTTCCTTGCCATCTAGAGTGGGCATTTAGATAAAATTTATCTCTGGTAATAAGGGAAAAGTCCCCAAATGAAATTCTTCTAGGTAGTTAAAGAAGGGGAAGTGGTCTCTCTTGAGCCCATGAGGTCTCCACTGCCTTTATCTCAAAATATTCTACTTGCCAAAGTGCACATCTTGGGGAGATCTGTGCTGAATGCTTACATTACATAGATTACACACTTCAGCCGCTAGAACAGGAGAGAATACGCTTGGGACTTCTTTTTGAGACAGTAAGTGGTTCTGTTTGATGAAAAGAGGATGTTCTGCCCTTTGGAAGTTATGGAGAGGTGAGAGGTAGGAGGTTAGACACCAAGAATCTATAGTAATTTGAGACTTAGAATCTCCTGGAAGAAGCCAGAGGAGTGAAAAAAACTAGAGGCAAGATAATAGGGAGGGAGCCTCTGTTAATGCATCATGCCCAAATGCTTCTCTTCACGTGGCAGTAACTCGTCCACCACTCTCCCCTTTAATTCACTTAGTAAAGGAAAAGGGGAGAAGCCACTTGAAATTTAATTGTCTCTCGCTGTTCCTGTTTGGGTCTATTATGCAAACAGTAGGGAGATTTCTCATTTTGTTCTGTTTACTGGAGTAGGGTTAAAAAGAAAAAAAAAGGAGGACCAGTCCTTTAGCACCTGCTTTCTTAATTGTCAGTGATTTCCTTGCTCCCCAAAGTGAGTGGTTTTTAAACACAGCAGATACATTCTCATAAGTGACACTGCCATCTTATAAACATATAATTACAGGAGAGGGGATGGAACCATGACAATAGGTCCCATTTCCTGCTCAAGGTCAGTGGCCCATATGTCACTCACCTTTTCCTTTTCTTCTTACTTGCAATCAGTGCTTCTTTCGCTTTACAAAGCCAAATGATAGAAAAGCTGTTTTCTTCCCCTGTGTTCTGTTTTGAATTTGTGAGCAGTGGGTAAGGAAGTTGATCTACTTTTTATCTGTCCTATTTGTTCTACATTTCAGAGGAGGAAAGTCTTAAAACAAAGAAAACAAACTTCTGGGTTTACCCACTGCCTATTGCAACATCTCAAGTGATCCAGCTCTTTGTGATAAAGATAAAGCTAGTCTTGCTTGCAGTGTGGAAGATGGGGGAAATTGATTGGCAAAATAGATGCACTGACACAGCTCATGTTTGTTCAGTTCTCTTCTCGTGGAGGACGGATTGAAGAGGAGCCCGCCAATCATTTCCACCTCATGCGCTTAAAAGCTAAAAAAAAAGTCACATACCCAGGGTTTCAGAGTTCAGTGACCCTCTCTACAGCATCAGATTTCATCAGCTTGCTTTATTTGACTTGAAAAAAACCTTAATTTGGAAAAAAAAATTTGAAATTTAAAGTTATCTGGTCAGGAGAAGCTCCTTTAAACTCTCATTGTGGTTTGGAGCCATGCATCACCAAAGGCAGGTGCTCAGATGATGTACTGCTCCCGAACATCATTGGAGCGCCATCCCTCTCATGATATATTATTACAGTTCACGACTGGAACACTGCCAGTGATGTATGGCTGAAAAACACAATCGTTAAGCCACGAGACTCCACAGGGTCTTGACAAACTCAGGGTTTTATTTATTTTTTTTTTTGGAAACTGGATTTGTTATCTTTTACTTTTTCTTCAAATTTCTCAGCTTGACTGGGACAACTGGGGCACCTGGAACACCGTGCGTTTCCTCCATTTCATGACAGGCCCAGCAACTGCGTATGCTACAGGAAGGAGCTTGCCAACGCAAGGACCAGCGCCCATCACCGTGCCCACGACTTTGGACAGATGACTATTTCTACTCCTGAGCCGACAGTGTCAAGGTGTGTGCAGAGCCCTTGAGCAGAAGCACTTCCAGGGACATTTATTTTGGACTAAGAAGCTGGTATGTTTCCATGCTGACCTTAAGCTTAGCAGTAGAAGGTGAGGCCTCCCCAAACAGAGCAAGCAGGAATCCAGCCAGGAAGACAACACAAGGGTTTTCTTTGGGGTTGGTGATGTCTTGGAATGGAATCTTCTTAGCAAAGGTCCTTGCAGAACCAAGCCTTCCGACTGAGAGAAGAAGCAGGCTCCCTAAAATATTTTCAAAACTACTATTGTATAATACAGTAATAATAAAATTTACTGAATCTTTGGAATATGCCAGCATTAGTCTATATACTTTATCAGTATATTTCATATAATCCACAATAACCTTATGCATTTTCTTCCCTGGTGGCTCAGACGGTAAAGAATGAGCCTGCCAATGCAGGAGACCCAAGTTCGATCCCTGGGTTGGGAAGATCCCCTGGAGGAGGAAATGGCTACCCACTCCAGTATTCTTGCTCACGAAATCCCATGGACTATAGCCCACCAGGCTCCTCTCTCCATGGGGATGCAAAGAGCTGGATATGACCGAAGCAACTCAGTACACACACACAACATTATGCATTAGAATACTGGTTTTATCTCCACTTGAAAGATGAGGCAAAATGGAGGAAGTTATAGATAAAGAAATGGAGGCCTTGGGAGGCAGAGTGGATAGATTTTCTCAACTCCAAAGTCCAAGTACAACGTTTTCTATTGGCACTGTGGTATAGTGACACAGCCCAGCAGAAGCCATCACCCTGCTGCCCAAATACTACTCATTCTCAGGCTTCTGAGAACGAATGTGAGGAGGTCCATGAGAGACTAGTTCTCTTACAAATTTGAGATCCATCTTGTAAAACATTCCATATTATCTTTTGTCTCATGACTGATTTTCAAAGTGGCATAATAGCTTCAAATTCTTAAAACTATTTAACAAAAAGAAAGTAGAACTTGTAATTATCACTCTTAAAAAAGTTGACCAACTCACCCAAGATCTGCAAAACCATGATATTCTTCAAATCAGGTCATTTCTACAACATTAGAGTATGCTCCTGCAACAAGGCAGGTGGAATCCCAGGTAGACCCTTCCAGGAGTGAGAATCTTCCTGTTGACCCACACTATTCTTGCCTGAAGAATTTCACGGACAGAGGAGCCTGGCGGGCTATAGTACATGGGGTTGCTAAGAGTCAGACATGACTGAAAGCGACTTAGCACAAACGCATGTTGACACACAGGCAGGAGGTCAGAGGTTCTCTGTGAAACTGATTCTGTTTGCTGTGTTTCAGGGAAGCACCTTAATGAGGTTTACAGCAAAACAACTTTCAAGAGATACAAGAATATTTCAGGATTTGTCAGCCTTGTATTTTATGAGCTACTGTTGTACCTGTTGCATTTACATATTCTTGGTAGAAAAAATTAGGAATTGGTCTTCCCTCTATGTGGAGTTCCTTTCTCTCCTATCTTCCTCTCACTTTTTAAGGGCCAGTTCAGATGTCACCTCTTCTGTGTGATGTTCAGACTCTCCAGGGCTCCTGTGATTCTTTGAATCAATCTCAGTAACTGCTTTCAGCACAAAATATGCAGAATTATATTTCTCTCTGTTTCATTGGTCTGGACCTCTAGATGAGTCTTTGCCATACTTTCCTTCTGATTATTTATTTCCCTCTCTTCCCAGATTCCTAGCTTTGAGAATACATTATGTAATTCTTGGAAGGATAAGGAGATGTGCAGATGGATGGACAAATGAATGAATAGATGCATGGATGGATGGATAGATAGATGGGTGGAGAGATGACTGTATTCTTAATCTGTTCACTTGCTTTAAAAGAAAGAAAGAAGGGGAAAAAAGTAACCTCATACACTCAGATCCTCTCCACCATGCTGGTCCTCTTCCTCTGCTTAGGAGTTCCTGCACATGTAAGACTGGGGTCTGCGCAGAGCCATTCTACTGCATGGCACATGCCTTTCTTCTCCATGGAAAAGTTTCTTTTTATCAAAATGTAAGTTTGAAGACCTTATCTTCCCAACTTCCTTTTAAAAAACTGCTCAAATATGCTTGAGTGTCTGAAGCAAATAGCTTATCCTGAAAACAGTCAGGACCCAGCTGACTGTCAAGAGGACAGATTCTTTGTTCAGCACTGACTGTGATAAGAGTCACTGTGACTCTCAAGAGAGAAGCAGAAACCCACCCTTTCTTTGGATACCTCCTGACCTTCACAAATTAATTCTAGGATGCATTATTAGCTAGCAAGCATACCTAGAATATGTACTTTCTATTTACACACCATATCAGACCACTAATCTGCAGAGCTGTTCCCTCTGGGTGCCTTTCTGTCAGGTACACAATAAAGGATTTGGATGCAAATGAAAGACTGATGGCATTTTTTCTTATCTTACTCATTTCATGACAAATGCACATTGCTTTACTGTTTGCTGTACACATAATTACACTTCTTTAATTTATGTTTCAATAAAATGTATAATAATAAATGTTTACTGCTCCATGAATAAACATTCAAATGAAGCCTCTAATGGAGGTTACATGTTTTGAAGCAGTTCTGTGGCTCTCCAGAATCTCGCCCTCTACTTAATGAGCATCATTTCCATAATCTGTGCATTATTGCTTAAGCCTCCCTTTAGGAATATTTTACAAAGCCAAAATTTTTATGAAATATTATCCATCCAAAGGGGGGAAAATGTGAAGGGAATTAGCAACTTGTCCTGTTAAAGGGACAGGACAAGTTTTCATGTCCCTCCAGAGATACTGACATGGTAATTATGGAGATGGTGCTTCCTCATTATCTCACTAGGAAAGTGTATCATTGGTATAGTTTTTGCCTTTAATATTTGGTTTAAATAAAAGAAATGAGAAATTCAGAAAGGTCAGTCATGAAGGGCAAGCTTGTGCTAGTTCCTTTTCTACTGCTAAGAAAGGGACCAGGAAGTAGACCTGTAAATTGAGGGAAGGCTAGGATACCATTCAGTGGCTGCAGCCATGAAATTAAAAGACCCTTGCTACTTGGAAGAAAAACTATGACAAACCTAGACAGCCTATTAAAAAGCAGAGACGCTTTGCTGACAAAGGTCCATATAGTCAAACCTATGGTTTTTCCAGTAGTCATGTACGGATATGACATTGGACCATGAAGAGGCTGAGCACCAAAGAACTGATGCTTTCAAACTGTGGTGCTGTTGAAGACTCTTGAGAGTTCCTCGGATGGCAAGGATCAAACCAGTCAAACTTACAAGAAATCTACCCTGAATACTCATTGGAAGGACTGATGCTGAAGCCCCAATAATTTTGCCACCTGTTGTGAAGAGCTGACTCATTAGAAGAGACCCTGATGCTGGGAAAGATTGAGGGCAGGAGAAGAAGGGGGCGACAGAGGATGAGATGGTTGGATGGCATCACCGACTCAATAGACATGAGTTTGAGCAAATTTAGGGAGATAGTAAAGGACAGGGAAACCTGGCATGCTGCAGTTCATGGGGCCACTAAGGGTCAGATATGACTTAGCGACTGAACAAAAACAGGACACCATAGACTGGACATTTCTGAAAACGGAAACAGTCCCAGGACTTGAACATCAAATGGTCACGCTGAAGTGACTGAATCCAGACAAGATTGCAGGTTGGGCTTCCAGTTGATGGTGTCACACACATTACTATCAGCGTGAGTTATTATTTAGGAAAATGACAATATAATTTAATGGTGTTATCATTTCAAGTGGTGAAAAATTCAAATGATTTTTGTAAACTGTTCTTAAAACAGGTGCTTTAAAAATCACCAAAGCGTAATGATAGATCTATTTATTGGTTCTGTGTCCAAAAGACTGGATTGTTTAGGAGAGAAAAAGTTTCCAGGAAAAAACAAGAAACAAAGATCCTTGGCAGCGTGCTAAGATCCAGATACTGGGCCTCTCCTGAGAGGTGATGAAATGTGTTAAAGCAACAACTGTCACTTCAGGATATATTAGCCTGCTTTGGCAGGTCAGGACAACTTATTTAAACTTAGGAGACACTCATTTACACACTTTGAATAGCTTTTGAATAACTATTGCATCATGAGACTGTGTTGTTATTTGCAGTAGGAAGTACAGCAAGAAACTAAAAGTTCCTAAAAGGAGATGTACCCTCTCCTAAGATTTTATCATTCGCTCTAAGCTCCTTTGCTATATGCTCCTTTCACTGTTACTGCAAAAATTTTTCCAATGAACATTATCTTTCCTTCACACGAGTAAAATTCAAGCTTTCCACCACTTCAATACGGCTATTTTCACATAAGACTTCAAAGAAATAAGACATTCGGCATAAATAGAATTTAGCGTGATCCAAATTTTATCATATTTCTCCCTTGGATTGCTTTTTTTGTTATTCACATCCTGCTTTTCTCTTGATCCATATGCTGTCTTGTTCTCTAATGCTCCTGAATTAGAAAGAATTAGGCAGAACCATCTTTTAGAGCATGACATTTTCCTCCTCACTCAAGTGAGCAGGTATTTATTTCGGAGTCATGCTTTAGAAGTGACATCCTCTTTGAGGATGGAGTAAATCTCAGCCTACAGAACTGCTAAGTGGAGCTGCTACTTCTTGAAAGGGTTCTACCCAGATATGCTATAGAGAGCATTAACTTCACAAATGAGATTCTTTTCAAAGTAGTCATTGTAAAATATACCAGGAAAACCGCCCCCACCCAAATCCCTGCAACCCGTGAGCATGGACTTGACGGCTCAAGACAGGATGAATGACTCCGATTAGGCCAATGATCCCTAGTTTTATAGGGCCCTCCTAAATCACATCTCAGTTTGGGTTTAGAAGCAACGCTGCTGGGAGCATCCAGAGGGCTGCATATCATCTCAGCCTGGCTCCCACACATGGAGCCAGGGAGATTTGTGGGACCCTGTCTGGTAGCTTGGAGGTACAAGCGATGAATACTACCAAAGCAATAATAATAAAAAAGGAAATAGGCAGTGGGGAAGCCCTGGAACCATCCCTCATTTTTCTAATATACTTTACTGTTCAATGAGACAGAATGATTCCACAGACAGAGCCCAGAAATTAGATAATAAGGGACACTGATAATGTTTCTTTTTCTGAATGATTTCGGTGACTGAGGCCTGGTATTTCTGTTGACTAAACTTCTTTAATTCGTTCATCCAGAATGCAACACTTGTTAACTGCAGTCTCCCTGGTTCACATTCATGGAAGACACGCTGCCTCACATGCAAATCCTCCTTTACAGTCTGAATCCTCCTTTACAGAAGGAATTGCAGTAGAATTTTAATAACATCTTAAATTTGCTGGGACTCTGGCCACAGATCCAGGATTTATAGTGATGGAGACTTTTTAGGAACATTTAGCATGAATGCTCCCTCATGGCAGAGGTCAGGATTGCCTGTGTAGGAGGTGAGGTCAGAGGAAGTGTTTATGATGATTTTCCTGTGCCTCTTAACCTTTGGAATTAATTTTTGGTCAAGAGGACCATCCAATGGCTGACTGTGTGTTATTGTACAAAAATAAAAACATTTCTTTGCATTGGTTTAGGACACTGTCTGGCCCTGGTTACTGCCCACATTGGCTTAATTCATGAAGGTGATTAACCAACAATCCATCTCTTAAAATGAATTGCATGAGCAGGCCATGCCAGGCTCAAGGATGTGAAAGTCGGGGGTCATATTCTAAGGAACATCATACATACACCATCAATAAGTCTAGACAGAGAGCATCATAGGTTACACTGAATGAATGAGAACACACACAGTGCACGTTGTCAAGTGCTGACAATGGACACACAGCCACCAAGCCTAGAGCACAGCAGGCATAGCATTCACTTTAAACCAAGTGCTGGGGGATGTCAAGTCTATGACAGGCCCCAAATCCTGTCTCATGGGATCACAATATAGAGATTCTGCAGCTAGACCACCTGAGCTCAATGCCCGGTCCTGGTTATTACAAGCTGTGGGAGTCACCCATCTCAGAACCTCACATTCCTCTTCTATGAGATGAACCTACCCCATGGGGTGGCTGAGAGGACTGAATGGGTTAGTACTGCAAAGTGCTTAGACTCATCTCATGCTTGGAGCTGAGTCAGCATCAACATCAGTGTCTGCAGCTCTCATTGCTGTTGCCGCTGCAGCCCCGACCTCTACTATAGCTGTCTTATTACCCAAAACACTAAATTTTAAAATAAAATTTTAAATAAATACTCATGAAACAAGTCATCCTCCAGCTTTCTTTTAAGGAGTTCAGCCCATTATTTTAAAAAATGTATTCACTTGAATCCTAAGCTGTAAGGCAAACAGAAGTATTCCTAGAAACACATTCGAGACCCCTGCACACCCATATCCTTGGGGCTCCCATAAAGCACCAAGTGAAAACCTTTGCTTTCAACCCCCTGGGGAAGGAGACTGAATGCAGAGACCTGGGGGCCCCTCCCTTAGGGATACAAAGCCGCAGGCAGTGGAGCTTGGTGGTTAAGACAACCAAGTTCCAAGGTCACATGACCTAGGATGACATTCCCACTCCCACTGTCACTGTCTGAGTGACACAGGGGGATGCAGTTTGATGCCTGTAAGCCTTGGGTTCCACACACATAAAATGCAGATAATAGTGTACCTCCTTCAAAGGGCTGCGGAGAGGATGAGATAATGTAGAGAGTCCTCAGCCCAGCTCCCGTCGCCATAAGGAAATGCACAGCCATTGTGAGCGGCTTTTCTGGTTATCGTCACTTACACCTCTGTTCCACTCTTACCTCCTAATGTAAGCTTGTGTGCCCATAAAATTCACATGCTGAAACCCCAACCGTTCACGTAACCGTATTGGGAGGTAGAGCCTTCGAGGGGTGGAACCCTCGTGAATAGGATGAGGGATCTTACAAAAGACACAAGCAAGTTTGTCCCCACACGTAAGGACACAAGAAGGGTATCATCTGCACACCAGGAAGCGGGCTCTCACCCAACACCAGCTTTGCGGGGGCCTCTATCAGAGACTTCCCAGCCTCCACAACCTTGGACCACGCTGTTGTTTAACGCGCCCAGCCAGCCAATGGTGTCCTGTTACAGTACTCTGAACTAAGACACCTCCCTGACAAGTACTCCCCTCATTCCTTCATACGAAAGAGCCCCCCATCACAGCATAGTCTCCATGACACAATCCCCTTTCCCTTCTTGTAATTACGGTCTGCAATTGTTTACTTCCAAAGTTTTCTGACATATCCATAGTGGTGACTCCAGCACCTGAAGTGATGTGTGACACACAGAGGACACTCAGTAGGTGAGCATAGAATGAACCAATGAAGTGAAATAGGAGGAGGAGGAGGAACAGAAAGGAGGTGTTCCCGCTCAACATTCAAGAGATCACAGGAATGAATCTCTTCACCTCTTGGACTTGAAACCAGGGGGTGCAGTTCTTTATAGAAATAGCAGAAATAAATGTGATGGCATGCACTTTTGTGTGTACAGTAGGAAAAGATGATTGTGTTCAAACTCAACTATGCTTAACAGTGCTTTCTGCGGAGAAGAGTAGGCAATGGGGAAATCAAACTAACTTAGAGGTTTGCCCAAAATCAGAGTCCAGTCCAAATAGCAAGGACAAAGAATACTAGTGTTCCCAGCAGCCTCTCACCCTTTTCTTCTGAAAATTGCAGGAGACCGATGGAGACCTCTCTCTCTCCCTCAGTCTCTGTTTCGCTCATACTTGGCTTCATTGTGTCCAAGCAAAAGGGCTCCTGTGATGTCACATATTTTATTTTGTTGTAAAATATTGTCTAGCTGCCTGTTGTGGGTTCTGGGTATACAATTAAAGTTGGGAGTCTTCACTGGCTTTATGTCTACTTTGAGAATCTGTGATGTATTAGGATTCAAAACATGCTATCAGACACTGGAAAATCACATGAGACCCAGAGCCGCAGGGCAGCCACCAGGCTATCATGAGGCCCATGAGAGGCGGGTTCTGCTGCAGGGGCTGCAGGAGACCCAGGAGATGAAGGCACATGGCCCATCTGATCCTGTGAGGGCAGATGCCCCCAGTCTTTCCTGACAACAATCTCACACACATGGTTTGTTAAGGTGAGAAGGGTTGTAATGCAGAGAGGACAGTTGATGTAAGAAAGGTTTGGAATGGGGAGTCTGATCATGTGTGGAAAGTCGTGTTACCTTTGAGGGGCCCTTACTCTTGGAAATGACTCTCTTCCCTCAACTGCCTGGCCCCATACCATGGTCAAAGAATCATCCTAAGATCCTAGGGTCTGGACTCTTCTCATGACCTCAAAGTGGCCTCAGAAACTAGGGATGATGGGTTCTGGAGAAATGACTTGGCATCACCACCATCAGGCAGGCTGTAGGCCTCTGACAGAGGGTCTCCAGTTGTCCTGTTTAAGCCTCTATTTTGGATCTGGTAGCCCCAATCCTCCATCTTGCTCTCCCGGCTACAGCCTCCATGCTGTATATCCATATTTATCAACAGAGTCTCTGCCTGAATCTTTTATACATGGCCCTTCCTATAGAGGGCCTCTTAGTTCTCAGGCAAACCCGATCCCGGACCCCACCTTTTCAGAGATCTGTAGTACCTGTAGCCTGTGCCTCTTGCAGGAACCATCTTCTTCCCAACACTCCCATGCCTTAATCTGACTCTCCAAACCTGGCCTGAAGCCACATCTCATTTCCACATCCTAACATGACTACGGATGTTTTCTATCAAATTGTTGGCTAAATATTCCACCACAAATAGGGGTGGTCAGAGAAATCTCATTTACGAGACAGAAATAAAGGCTTTCCTTTGAACAGAACAAAATAGCCACTCGCCTTTTCCCAGGTGGCCTCAGGAGCACATTCCTGCAGCGGACCTCTTCCTTTTCTCCCCCTCAGCAACTCAGCTCTCTGCTAGGATTCTAGCTAAGCAGTTCCGCCTGAGAGATTATGATAGTTGAACTGGTTTCAACCAGAAAGCTAAGCCCCACTACTCTGAGCACAGACCTGTTCTCCTATTACACTAGTAAGAAGAAAAACCAAGGCACTGCAATAAATCTGTGGGTGTACACTGGAGATCACACAGCTTTGCTCAGCTTTACTCCTGGCATCCCACACATAGATGATACAGGTAACAAAGCGGAACGTGGGGATCAGAGGGAGGCAAGGCGAAGGCTGACAAGCACCAAGAATTTTCAGGTTGACAGTAGTCAACGATTTTCTTTTTTAAGCCTGGGACGAAAGGGAGATTAGGCCAGCCGGATAGGAGTGGACAAAGAACTCTGTTCCACCACAAATAAATCAATATGGAAACTGCAGGAGGACTTCTATCTCAGGGATGGGAGAGGAAGGAGACCACTCACACCTACTTTATGGGAAGTGCCCTTGTCCTCCCAGCCCTTCTCTACAGCGAGTATGAAAGAGGGGCCCTTGGGAACCAAGGAATGGAATACTTCCTGCCATAGCAGTAAGCGAGGATGCCACAGTCTTCAGGGATTCCAGCCCTCCCACGTGGGCTCCTGAGCCCTAAGGGCAGGGGAAGAATACCTGCGATCTAACAGCCATCACACTGTTTAGCCACTCCCTACAGGGAGGCCCAGGGGAGCTCAGGGTGTTTAAAAACACAGGATACTGGCCCCAGAATAGGTGACACGCATACGAGAGAAATGATTTCAGAAGCCCGGACTCTTGTACCTTCCCATATATAGAAAAGTACTAAATTCTTTAACTTGGTATATCTGTTTTTAATTCAGTTTTAATTCAGTTCAGTTAATTAATATACTATCTGGTTTTAATTCAGTTCAGTTCTGTTCAGTCGCGTCCAACTCTTTGCAACCTCATGGACTGTAGCACACCAGGCTTCCCTGTCCAGCACCAACTCCTGGAGCTTGCTCAAACTCATGTCCATCAAGTCAGTGATGCCATCCAACCATCTTAGCCATAATCTTTTGATATTCAAACTACCAGCCCTTTGTGGCAAAATTTCTCTACACGCTGGTTCCTCCTCTAGCATCCTCAGAGCAGTTTTCTCAGGGTTACTTAAGATGCTGTCTCCTGGGCTTGAAGTTCTAAGTACTCTCACCAAATAAAACATAACTCTTTAGGTTATGTCTATTTTTTAAGTCAATGCCCCTTATATCCACATTTCCACCCCTCCCCTTATGGTTCCTAACCGCTGGCAATCAATAATCTGTTCTGTAACAGTATAATTTTGTCATTTTAAGAATGCTATATTGGAACCATACTTTATTTGACCTGTTGACGTTGGTTTCTTTCACTTAGTATATTAATGCCCTTGACATCCAAGCTGTTGCCTATACCAACAGCTCATGCTTTTTTGTTGCGTGCAGTGCATCCAAGGTAAAGATGTAGCATATTGTACTAAACCATTCACCCATGGAAGGACTCTCTGGTTGTGTCCAGTTTGAGGCTACTCCAAATACTCTACTAGGAATACTCATGTATTGATACATGTGTTTGTGTGCACTTACATTTTTATTCTCTGGATAAATGCCCAGGAGTAAAACGAATGGGTCTTATGGTTTGCATTTGTTTTTTTAAGAAACTACAAACTATCTCTCAGACTGAGAGTAGCATTTATTTTCTAATCCCCACCAGAGAGATTCAGTTTCTCTACAACTTCGCCAGCACTTGGTGTTGTCACTTTATTGCACGTGTTCTAATCTGTGTGTAGTGATATCGCATGTAGTTTTACTTTGCATTTCCCCAAGACCTAGCGATGCTGAGCATCTTTTCATATGCTAATTTGCCATCATGTGTCCACATCAGGGAAATGTTTCCTTAGACCTTTTGTCTACTTTCTAATTGGATTTTTCATGCTTTCCTACTACATTTTTGAGAGTTCTTTTAATATTCTAGATAGGAATTCTTTATTGGTAACTTTTTAAATTTCAGGAATCCTTCCTTGGTCCCTGGAGCTAACCTCTTCTTTCTCTAATATCCTTAGAGAAGTTTCACTCAGGATCTTTATTGCTCTCTACCCTGACTCTTTGAGAGATAACACTCCTAGCTGCCTCACTAAACTGTCAGCAGAATCCGTGGCTGTCTTCCCCTCAGCACTTTGCAAAGACTTGGGCATCTATCTAGCTTTCCACTGATGTCCACCTAGTGACTGAGTCAACCACACTTGCCTTTTCATTCAGTCACTGTAAGACTTCAACCCAAATTAAAAAAAAAAAAAAAAACAAAAAACATGGTTACTATGGATACACAGCTTGGGAAGAATGTAAATCATTTAATACCTTGGAAAGGATAACTAATTACACAGACCCAGATGTGTTAGTGATTAATTTCTTCTCGGCTACCACACTTCTAGCTAACACGGCGACACACAGCCGTTTATTGAGGAGTATCTATTTATGCCAACCTGGCGCTCACATTTGGCTAATTAAGCACACCGGCATTTCAGAAGTTGTGATCTGTGGGCTGTGTTTACATATGAACACCATATTTGATACCCAGGCAGTTGTTTCACACCTCTAACCTATTTCAAGCCTTATATTTAATTACATTTCTTATATTTAATGAGGAAGAGTTGCTGAGGGGAATGCAGGGGATGGCCTTGAATTAAATAAACAGCTATCTTCCTTGCAAATTGCAACAATACATAATTAAATAATGAGATGCCTCAGCTTTGTAGTCTTTCTTCCAAAGGAATTAAAGCTCCAAAGAAGACCAGGTCACAGGGGGAGTTGCGGAAGGCGTGGAAGAAAACATGGGGCTGGAGTAGATAGATTCCAGCCTGCTGTCTGGCCTCCCTGGGTCTCAGTGTTGTCACTAGTTGTAAAATGAAGAAACAAATAGAATCCTTTCCCCCCTTTCTCTGCTGCGGGTGTTCTAAGGATCAAGTGTAATGACAGGTGCATTTCTTTGTTAAAAGAAGGGCACAATATAAAACAGCAGAGATATCACTGCAATTAGGCACGTGAATTGCATTAATTTTGTTTTACATGGCAGACAAGAAACAACCGCCATTCAAGGAGGCTCTCCATGCCCACCCCCCAACTCCCATCCAACCTCATCTCCTGTTCTTCCTCCCCTTCTTCGGCCACCTTCACCTTCCTGTCTTCCCCATAACACCAAGCACCCTCTGTCCTCGGGGGTCCCACACCTGCAAATGCCCTTCCACAGGGAACCTTCCCCTGCCTCACTCTCTAATCAAAACTATCACACCCGCTCCCTTTACACTGCCCCTTTAAATGTCTTCTCAGTTCTTCTGACTATGTAAAAGCATTATGACTCATTCACATTGTTTTAAGGAAGAAACCAAGAAAACACTGTAATTATCCTCCAATTAAAAAAAAACGATTTTTTAGTTAAAAAATAATAATAAAAGCACTTTGTTTCTTTGCTTACTTGCTTTCTTTTCAGCTCCCCATCCTCTGCATTCCACCAGCATGGGCGAGAGCAAACTTGATGGTTTGGTACTACTTTCATGCTAAGACCTCAGATGAGTTCACTGGAGTCTCCAGAAGGGGAAGGCATATTCTGTTCTCCAGGACAGACCTTATAGGCACTGGGCAGAAATCTTCCTTTTACTCTAGTTGACTTTGGAAAATATCATTGATAGCCACTATTTTCCTGTTGAGTTCTCAACAGATCTAAGAATCTTGCAGCCCATAAATGAGACACCTTCACATGAGTAAACAGCAGCCCTCAAAGTAATAGTATTATTTTGAATCATATGAAATAGATGAGATTCACTGTTTTGACCCAAATATGTCCATATGGTTCCACAGTAACAAAAATAGCAGCAGGAGCCCTTGCTATGCATCAGGCTTTGTAATAAGAGTTTGATATGAGTGCTGACTGAAAAAAAATCACAACCTAAAAGCTGATCATTATGTTTTATTCTGCAAACATGCTGAAGATTTAAGTCCAGGAGACAGTCTCTCAGATAGCTCTGAGGGACTGTTCTGAAGAGGTAAGGGGGGAGTCAGGAGGTATAGGAGTTTTGAAAAAAAAACAAACAAAACAAACTAGGTTGCTGAATATCAAAAGATTTCTGCTAACTAAAGAAAAAGCAGACATGCGTGTGTGACCCAGGGACTGAATCCAAATCTCTGACACCTCCTGTATTGGCAAGCGGGTTCTTTCCTACTAGTACCACCTGGGATCAATTTACTACTTTTCTTTGTATGGCAAGACTCAAGAGTCTGGGCTCACTGAAATCATTCCTTTGATATGCAACTGAACCATCCAGGGCCAGTATCCTATTTGTATCCATCCTGAATCCCGTCAGGGTCCAAGTCAGGTGTGGCTGCAAAGCTACAGTGACTGGTAGCTTTTGAGCCAGTGAACATCAGCAAACATCCTTTGTTTACTGATATGGCAGGAGACGTTCCCTGTCCACACCATCTCAGCTTGTACACTTCTTGCCACAGTCCTATAACCTATTACTATCATTCATATGTTACAGAAGAGAACACCAAGGTTTGTGGAGGTTAAGAGATCTTCCCAGAGAAGATACGGCACCATCAGGCGACAGAGTGGGAACCCCTAAACTACACCAACCCCCAGAACTATATGAGTTGACAGGTTTCATGACCACAGAATCTGCTTCCAAAAGGAACAGAAACTCTTGATAAAATGGTATAGCAACATATATTAGCACTTCTTGTTGATGGTTCTTAAGAAGAGAAGAACTCTGAAGATGAGCCTGATACTAGCATGCAACGCCTCAGTCACCTCTGCAGCCTTGAACACTCGCCACCGTTCAGTCACCTCTAGACCCTCATTCCAGGAGAAAGACCTAAGGCCTCTTACCTTCCTGTCCCATGTTTCATCTAAGCTCCCACCAGAACTTTAGGGTTTCTGAGCCCCATGCAGACCTCCTAACCTTCTGCCTCCCTCCCTCCCTGGATCCACAACCACTATTCCCCTGGAAAGCCCCTGCACCCAGCAATCGCCAGTCCCACCACCCCTCCTTATCCAGTTCTTCAAATGGCTCATCTTCCCCAACCACAACCTTGGCATCTCAAAGCTAAGAATTGAGACAGGTCTTCTCTTGCCTATAATGTCCCTGAGAATACTGATCTACAATCTTCACTCAATAGTCACCTCCTTTAAACTTGCATTTTTGGGTCTATAGAACCCTTTTCAGTCTTGCTGATGTGACCATTGGCCTCCAATAGCTTTCCCCAAATTCTTCTCATGGGGCCTCCCAGAGTCCTCATCTCTGCCTGGTCCAGGATCTCATACAGGGCATCCACAGTGCGGCTATTATAGCGTCACCTAGAAGCTCCTGTGTTCCTTGATATGCGGTGATTTCACTACCCTCTGTAGGTAGTTAGAATAGGAAAAAGGAGTCCAGAACGGTGGTGGCTAAAAGACAAGGAAGGGAAAAGCCTGTGAAAATACAACAAAGGAAGGTCCAAGGACTGGAGTGAGGACCTCAGGTAGGACAAACAGCACTCCTGGCTAGCCCAATTTACATAGGGCAGGCCCAGGGGAAGGAAAAACATTTTATAGAAAGAGAAGCCAAAGGGCCAGGGCTCCCCTCTCTTCTCTTTGTGTCTTTGGGTCGACATGCCCTCACGCCTCGAGGATGGATTTTCCTGTATTTTCTAAATAAAATTGAGCTGTAAGACAGAGCTGTAGCACTGATCTAAGGGCTATAACATGGTCTGTTCGAGACCTGAGAGCTGTAATACGGTCTAAGACCCAAGAGCTATAACATGGTCTGTCCGAGAGCTATGACACGCTGAGGTCTCTAACGTCCGTCACTTCCAATTTTTGTTGAGACGAGACAGAACGGAGGAGAATACACTTATCTGACACCTCCATTTAGCTACTATCCTCATGGTGTTTTAACACTGGCTTCATTATTATCTAAGTGTGGTGTAACCAACAGATCAGAAGATGATTGCCATTAAACTGAAAAGACAATTCAAGAGAGAGGGGACACATGTATACTTCTGGCTGATGTTGTACGTAAGAAACCAACATAACATTGTAATGCAATCATCATCCAATTAAAAATAAATGAAAGAAAGTATAAAATACAGGTGAGACACAAAATAATAAAACATGGAGGGAAAAAAAAACAAAAAACAGTTCATTATACTCCAAAGGAGGCAGGGGACTGGCCATGTCATGGCAGCCACATGGGAAAAAACAGATTGGTCAGAAGGCAGGGGGATGGAAGAGTAAGAGCCTTTCTCTGGTTTCCATGGAAGGGAATAGGGGTAAGGCAGGATAAGCAGGATGAGGATTGGCTAGTGTGAATAATTTCAGCAGGCTATAGGGGGCCAGGGGCTGCCCCTAGCTGTCTGGTGCCTGGTTCTAGGGTGACCAGAGCAGGTGGATGGTGGTCTAGGATGTAAGAGCTGTGTGAGAGCCTCATAAAAAAGGTGGTTGGGGTGAAAGGGCTCTGGATTGGTTGATGTTAATACGAAAGGCTTACACACAGGCTAGTCTTTCCCTGCCTCTAGAAACTGGCTTGGCCAGGATGAACAGTCCCTCCAGGGTCACTGAAGTTCCAGAAGTTAAAGCATCAGAGACACAATACGTTAAAAACTAAAAGACATGTGCTCACTTTGTATCTTGAAGAGCCTTTCATTGCATGTTTATGTCCAGTAGATAATTAACACATGACTTCAGTGATGTACTTAATATGACATTTATTGAGCACTTACTTGGACACAGCTTTTGCTCTGACTCAACTTCTATAACACCCCTACAAAATAGGTACTAAACTCTTTACTATCTTATTTCTGAGATGAGGGCACTGAAGCACAGAAAATGCATTAATAAAAATGCCTCGAGTAAATTGCACGAGAAGCATAACAATAAAAAGTAAATAAAAGACATGAGAAACACCTATGGACACACTGGTTTTTTTCTCATCAGCCAAACTGCTCTACCTCCCCAGCTGAAAACTCCTTAACAGCCCTTTCTGAAACAACCTGCTGAGTATCTCTATAAGAACAGCCAGACTGCACATTAAGTTCACCAGGCGGAACACTTAGGTTGTCATTTCATCACCAAAGCCAGTGTTCCAGACACACCAGGTTAGAGACCCTTGGGTCACACTGATCAATCCCTGCTCTCCCCCAGCCAGTCAGCTAAAATACTAGGCTCCGTGGAGTATCTTCCTTCTCATGACCATTCCTTCAGCCACATCCAGTGTGACAGGCCATCTACAGGTGCTGATTTTCCTGACCAGATAGAGGCATGGCCTTTTGATCCTCCCCATTTCTCACTTCACCCCGTAAAGACCAAAGTCATGCTCACTGATATGTGTGATCATTTCAAGCTACTCTTCACTTGTATAAGATGAGGTTCTGAAAGTAGCAGCAAGGTGAAAAGTGTGGATGGTTAGGCTGCCCTGAAAAGATCCCTTAAGTATGAAAGTGAAAGTGTTATTCAGTCATGCCTGACTCCTTGCAATGCCATGGACTGCAGCCCACCAGGTTCCTCTGTCCATGGGATTTTACAAGCAAGGATACTGGAGTGGTTTGCCATTTCCTTCTCCAGGGGATCTTCCCGATCCAAGAACTGAACATGAGTCCCTGCACTGCACTGCAGGCAGATTCTTCACCNGAAGCACAAGCTGGAATCAAGATTGCTGGGAGAAATATCAATAACCTCAGCTATGCAGATGATACCACCCTTATGGCAGAAAGTGAAGAGGAACTAAAGAGCCTCTCGATGAAAGCAGGAAAGTGAAAAAAAGCTGACTTAAAACTCAGCATTCAAAAAACTAAGATCATGGCATCCAGTTCCATCACTTCATGGCAAATAGATGGGGGAACAATGGAAACAGTGACAGTCTTTATTTTCGGGGGCTCCAAAATCACTGTGATGGTGACTGCGGCCATGCAATTAAAAGAGGCTTGCTCCTTGGAAGAAAAGCTAAGACCAACCTAGATAGCATATTAAAAAGCAGAGACGTTACTTTGCCAACAAAGGTCATCTAGTCAAAGCTATGGTTTTTCCAGTAGTCATGTATGGATATGAGAGTCAGACCATAAAGAAAGCTCAGCGTTGAAGAATTGATGCTTTTGAACTGTGGTGTTGAAGAAGATTCTTGAGAGTCCCTTGGACTGCAAGGAGATCCAACCAGCCCATCCATCCTAAAGGAAATCTGTCCTGAATGTTCATTGAAAGGACTGATGTTGAAGCCGAAATTCCAATACTCTGGCCACCTGATGTGAAGAACTGACTCATCTGAAAAGACCCTAATGCTGGGAAACATTGAAGGTGAGAGAAGAAGGGGATGAGAGGATGCGATAGTTGGATGGCATCACTGATTCAATGACATGAGTTTGAGCAAGCTTCAGGAGTTCATGGCAGACAGGGAAGCCTGGCATGCTACAGTCCACAGGGTGATAAAGAGTCAGACATAACTGAGTGACTGAACTGATTGAATTGACAAGGAGAAATCATGGTCCTTTGCCTCTGGCATCAAACTATCTAGGGACACACACAGGTACACTCACACGCTCATGCCTCCTCTAAGGACAACTGTGATATGTGTTAAAAGGCATGAGGGGACTCTCTTATTCTGAAAGATGGGGTGATCTGAGATTCAAAGGGAGACAGGAGGAAAGGACACGCCAGGTATAGGAACAGCCTGAGCAAACACCTAGAAAGGCAAGTATTTGGCATATTCCAGGTACACACAATGAAACTTACACTAAATGTATTTATGGTGAACATGTTCACATTGAATGTGAGCTCAAGGCCAGCATGGCATTGAAGTGGAGATGTTTCACAACTTCCTTTTGGAAGTTTCCTATATCATGTTAATAAGATTTAAGTTCAACTAAAATTAAATGCAGGTTCAGTTCAGTCACTCAGTCATGTTCAACTCTTTGAGAACCCATGGACTGCAACACACCAGGTGTCCCTGTCCATCACCAACTCCTGGAGCTTACTCAAACTCAGGTCCATTGAGTCGGTGATGTCATCCAACCATCTCATCCTCTGTCGTCCCCTTCTCCTCCTGCCTTCAATGTTTCCCATAATCAGGGTCTTTTCAAATGAGTCAGTTCTTCATACCAGGTAGCCAAAGTACTGGAGTTTCATCTTCAGCATCAGTCCTTCCACTGAATGTTCAGGACTGATTTCCTTTAGGATGGACTGTTTGGATCTCCTTGCAGTCTAAGGGACTCTCAAGAGTCTTCTCCAATACCACAGTTCAAAAGCATCAATTTTTTGGCCCTCATCTTTCTTGATAGTCCAGCTCTCACATCCATACATGAATACTGGAAAAACCATAACTTTGACTAGACAGAACTTTATCAGCAAAGTAACATCTCCGCCTTTTAATGTGCTGTCTAGGTTGGGCATAACTTTTCTTTCAAGGAGCAAGTGTCTTTTTATTTCATGGCTGTAGTCACCATCTGCAGTGATTCTGGAGCCAAAATAAATAAATAAATAAATAAAGTCTCTCACTGTTTCCATTGTTCCCCCATCCATTTGCCATGAAGTGGTGGGGCCGGATGCCATTATCTTAGTTTTCTGGATGTTGAGTTTTAAGCCAACATTTTTTGCTCTCCTTTTTCACTTTCATCAAGAGACTCTTTAGTTTTTCTTTGCTTTCTGCCATAAGGGTGGTATCATCTGCATAGCTGAGGTTATTGATATTTCTCCCAGCAATCTTGATTCCAGCTTGGGCTTCATCCAGCCCAGCATTTCTCATGATGTACTCTGCATATAAGTTAAATAACCTGGGTGACAATATACAGCTTTGACGTAGTCCTTTTCCTATTTGGAACCATGTCCAAATTGTTCCATGTCCAGTTCTAACTGTTGCTTCCTGACCTGCATACAGGTTTCTTAGGAGGCAGGTCAGGTGCTCTGGTATTACCATCTCTTTCAGAATTTTCCAGTTTATTGTGATCCACACAGTCAAAGGCTTTGGCATAGTCAACAAAGCAGAAGGAGATGTTTTTCTGGAACTTTCTTGCTTTTTTGATATTCTAATGGAGAAGGAAATGGCAACCCACTCCAGTGTTCTTGCCTGGAGAATCCCAGGGACAGGGGAACCTGGTGGGCTGACATCTATGGGGTCGCACAGAGTCAGACACAACTGAAGCAACTTAGCAGCAGCCCCGGCAGCAATGGATGTTGACAAGTAGATCTCTGGTTCCTCTGCCTTTTCTAAATCCAGCTTGAACATCTGGAAGTTCATGATTTACATACTGTTGGCCTGGAGAATTTTGAGCATTACTTTGCTAGTGTTTGAGATGAATGCAATTGTGTGGTAGTTTGAACATTCTTTGGCATTGCCTTTCTTTGGGATTGGAATGAAAACTGACCTTTTCCAGTCCTGTGGCCACTGCTGAGTTTTCCAAATTTGCTGACATATTGAGTGCAAATTAAATGCAAAGTATAAATTAAATTATAGTAAAAATCTAGGAGAAGCATTGGAGATTTTTTCCCCCAATCTCGTTCTTTCAGAAATGAGGAAGCCACAGCTGCAAGGTGCAGAAATGAGATTAGAACTCAAAATAACTCAAGTGAGATTAGAACTCAAAGTCTTCTCAAGTTAATTTGGATTTAAGTATCTACCAATGTAATATGAATTTAGGGGCTTCTCTGGTGGAGTCAGACACGACTGATCGACTTCACTTTCACTTTTCACTTTCATGCATTGGAGAAGGAACCCACTCCAGTGTTCTTGCCTGGAGAATCCCAGGGACAGGGGAGCCTGGTGGGCTATCGTCTATGGGGTTGCAGAGAGTTGGACACGATTAAAGTGACTTAGAAGCAGCAGCTGGTGGTTCAGATGGTAAAGGATCTGCCTTCAATGTGGAAGACTGCATTCGATCCCCTGATTGGGAAGATTCCCTGGAGAAGGGAATGGAATACGAATTTAAGTGATTAAAATTGGCATTGCCATTTGCTACCTTTCTGCATCAATGCCACTGAGAGAGAAAAATGGTGAGGAATTCATACCCTTGAGTTTTCAGCTCCAGTTCTGAAAGCTTAGCAGGCCACTTACAAAACATGTGACCATGGTTATTTCCCTACCACATGGGGCCTTGATCTTCTCGTCTGTTATAGAAATGATCCTAGCAGCTATACTACAGAGTGGTCGTAAAGATTTGATTAGACCATGTACCAAACTGGCTCTTAAGGTCATCAGTGATGGCTAAGCTACCAAGTCCAGTCGTCATGCTTTGGTCCCCATGGCACAAGGCTTCTGGACAGCAGTGTCTGACACAGCTGACAGCTCTTTCCTGGACACCTGCCATCCCCCACTGACTTGGTTTTAGGATGCCTTTCTTTCTTGGTGTTACTTCTTTCCAGTGGATACTCCCCAGTCTCCTTTGTTGATGACATTACTACACAAAGTCAATGTCGGAGAACCTCAGGGTTTGGTTCTATATCTTCCTACCTTCTCTAGCAACACACTTTTCCTAGTTGATCCCATTAAATCCCACTGCTCTAAGTACCATCCCAACCCAGGTGACACCTACATTCTTAGCCTCAGCCCCGACTTCTCTGATTTCCAGGCTCAAACGTCAAACTATCTCCTTGGGAGCTCCGTGTGGAAGTCACAGAAAGGCCTCAGGCCAGTATGCCAATGACTGAACTGTTCACTGCCCATCTGTAAAGAGTAAAGTACGCTTTACTCTTCCCCATCTTAATAAATGGCACCTCTGTTCAACCACCATTCAAGCCAGAACCTAAAAGTCATTAATGGTCTCTCTATTACTCCCTCTCTATATCTTTCACCAGGTCATAAGGATTCCACTTCCAGAACACAGGTTAACTCTGTGTACTATTCCTCCTCTCCCCTCCCCCGTGACTGCAGGGCCCTACGTGGCCTCCTGACCCCACTCTTATTCCTCTACAGTCACTTCTACACACAGCAGCTGGCGTGACTTTTACCAAGTGGGATTTGGATCCCAGTACTCTCTTGTTCTACACCTTTCTACGGTCTCTTGCTGCTCTTAGAAAAGGACAAAACCTAAAATACATCTTCAGAGTTCTCTACAAATGACTCACAGAACTCCTCTATCAACACTCTCTTTGATAATTTTGCTACATCCCTGCTTGCCTATTTCCTACTCCTAGAATACATTATACTTTCTTGAGGCAAGACCTCCACATGTGTTGTTTATTCCTTAGCCAGCAAATTCTTCTTCCTTAACCTACTGCCTGAGCGCCCCAGGTCAAACTGTCTCACTGGTTGTGTGGCTAAGGACAGGCTCTTTAGTTACCTCTGTGCCTTATTTTTCATCATCCGTAAATGGGGACAACAGAATCTAACTTGTATCCTTGTGAATATTACATTAAATATGTAAAGCCCTGAAAATACTCTCCGACATAACGTAAAACAATAGATGACAATATGATGTTTTGACAATACAATGAATGTATTTATGACTCAGTAGCAAATCTACCCAGTGCACATTGCCCAAGAAACAGAGAAAAAAATATCTGAGTGACACTTAGTGCTTCTCAACTGTGACACCAAAGTAGAATGTGATTAGTGAGGAAGATCTGAGGCTTTCCTTTGTGGCCAAACAGTACTCTTAGGACCTCTGTTTATATCAAGTGCACAATTTGGAACTTGATCAGTTTTATGACAAACTATTGGATATATAACAAGGAAGATTAGCATTTTATACTCAGTTAAAAAAAAAATTTCTCAGACTTGAGATAGAATAACAAGTAGAATAGTGTACTTCTAACATTTAGATCCCAGTGATTTTAAAAAATATATCCTTCAACATGGATGTGTGTGTGCCTGAGTGTTTGGGTACACACATGTGAGATGTATATGTGTGTGTGTGCTTGCATGTATATAATTTCCCCATTGGCTCTAACTGCAGTATATACCATCATAAGTTCTCAAGACAGACAGCACAGGTAGCTATATGACCTACATTTACCAAACTACCTTCAAAATAAAGCCCTTCTATATCTGAGACATGTATTTATCACAAGAAAGTACTAAAAAGGAGGAAGTATTTAAAAAGCGTAACAAAACTGCAAGACTCGCACAGTTTTTGACCGCAGCACCATCTCTTGTATGGTAGTCCCTTGCATCAGAGCTTCATATGTGTCTAATATAGCAAGGTATTGGCTCACAGTAAGAAACAGCACATACACTGATTCTTTAACTAGATCTTGCAAATAAAACACATGATCCCTTTCAAAGAACTGTAAAGAATCACCAAGGTGATCACTCCACAGGGAGAACTGATGGACATAGTTTAGGCTGTGGGGGAAAAGGTAGGTGATTTCTCTTATGAAGAAAGCTCTCCTCATACAGACTGATTTTCTACTGAAGAAGACAAAATATAGTGAACTAATATAACTATGCATCTCATATATAAACAAAGAGAGATAAACAAGATCGGGAGTAGCAAAAAGGTTTTGAAGCCAAGTGTCAACCACGTACCATGAACTGGTGGTACCTACAGGGTTAAATCAACAAGTCTGAACTTGAGAGCAAAAATCACCTGTGAGGAATGAGGATGTCTACCACGGGTGTCAAATGGAGAGGAGAAGCCACCTGGTTTATATTTGCTGTCCTGAATCAAATGTCTCTAAGTTCTTTCCAGTGTTAACTTTCTATGACCCTCTCCCTCTTTTCTGCTCTTTCTTTACTCTTGCTCATACAGTTGAGAAGAACAAGTCCGAATCTCCTGAGAATCCCAACTTGCTCCTCCAGTGTAAAGTCAAGTCAGGCTTAGTCTTCAACCTCAGGACTCAAAATAGCAACCTCTACCTTCCATCTGGTGCCATTCTAATCATGTGTGGCTTTGGCATATGCACTGAAGATCAGTACCAGTGTGCTGACTATCATTTAAATAATCAGACCAACCTATATTAGACAAAGTGAGGTAACTGCTGGAGACTCAGATTTGTGAATGACCTCCAGGGTCCTCTCCTGTGGCAGGAGGCAGGCAAAGGAAGCACCAAGAATACAGTATACATGGTACATGTCACGTGTAGTTCCAATAATGCAATGCAGTGAGGATGGGTCCATGCTCTGCTCTGTGGATGGAGAGCTGATAGAGAACATCACCAACACCAAAGCTTCGGAATTCCTCCCCCACTTCTCTGATGCCTCTCAATCATTATCACTGCTGTTGTTCACTCGCTAAGTTGTGTCTTACTTTTTGTGATTCCAGGGACAGTAGCACACCAGGCTCCTCTGTCCTCCACTATCTTCCAGAGTTGGTTCAAATTCATGTCCACTGAACCGGTAATGATATCTAACCATCTCATCCTCTGTCGCACCCTTCTCCTGCCCTCAATCTTTCTTATTATCAGGGTCTTTTCTAATGAATTGGTTCTTCTCATCAGGGGAGTCAAAGTACCGAAGCTTCAGCTTTGGCAACAGTCCTTCTGATGAATATTCAGGGTTGATTTCCTTTAGGATTGACTGGTTTGATCTCCTTTCTCTCAAGAGTCTTCTTCATCAGCATAAGTCGAAAGCATCAATTCTTTAGTGCTCAGCCTTCTTTGTGGTCCAACTTTCACATCTTTACATGACTACTGGAAAAATCGTAGCTTTGATTATCCAGATCTTTGTTGGCAAAGTGATGTCTCTGCTTTTTAATACACTGTCTAATCATTGTCATAGATATTATTTAATGACTTCTTACTATAAATAATCAGTATGCCAAGAACTAAGCACAGACGATCCCATTTAATCCCTTCAACCACTGAACCTGTAAGACAGTACTGCCTTTATCTTACAGAAAAAATGAGGTCTAGGGAGACAGTGTAAGTAACACACAAGTAAAAGATTCTAATGAAGTGTTCTGACTTGGAACCCATATTCCTAAATATTTGGGATACCATTTCTCATCTCAATGCATAAAATATGTGGCAAGGCACCAAGAGAGGTGAAAAATCTCGCAGGAAGTAATCTGAGTTATTTATCCGTTCATCATTCACCCATCCATCTATCCATCCATCTCTCCATTCATTATTGCTTCGAGAGATATTCACACGTACCTATTCATGTACTTGGCACTGGGACACAGTGGTGAGTAAAACAGACAAAACCCCTGACCTCACAGAGTCCCAGTCTAATGAAAGAGCAGACATTCACTGATGGTATGAATGTATAATCACAAATTAACTTCTTTCTTTAAGGAAAGGAATACAGTTCAGTGAGCACCTATGACAAAATAGGTAGACTTAGGCTTGGAGTCAGGTCTGAAGAAATGAGGCCTAAGATGAGAAGTAAAGGGTGAGTCAGCATTAATTAGATGGAAGAAAGGTGATAGAATAAAAGTGGAGCACTGCAGAGGGGAAAAAAGTATATGCAAAGGCCTAGGGAAGGAAGTGACATACAGTGTTCAAGGAGCTGATGGACTGTGTGGCTGGAACAAGTCAGTGAGGGGAACGGTGATAAGAGGTGGGGAAGTGTGATAAGAGAAAAGTCTGTTGAAGTAAGTGTGAGTCAGATGAAGTTAAGGTGCATAGGTTGCAGTGGGAAGCAATGGGAAGATTTAAGAGCATGAGAGATTGAGAGGCAGGGAGAAAGATGTTGGCAATGGTACATTTTCATAGTCAAATCTCAAGGGGCATAAGTAATACAGAAGCATGGCAGGGACCATATTGCAGTGATCAATGAATAGGCCACCCAGTGGTTCAGATAAGAGAAGCTGGCAGCTTTGACTAAGTGGTGGAGGTGGTAACGAGCAGAAATGGATAGATTTAAGAAACATGATGAGGTAGGATGAGGTAAAATCTAAAGAATCTTTTGATCAATTGGTTTGGGGAAGATGAGAAAGCAGGAGGAATCAATGGTCATCCCTAGATTTCTACTTGATACTTAGGTTGTAGCATTCACTGGTAAGAAACTCCAGAAGGTAGTCCCAGTGACTTTGAGGTATGTTTTAAGGTCCCTAGTAGAGAGGGTTAATAGGCTGTTAGGTGACAGAGGTCAGGAGGGAGCAAAGAAGTCTGGGATGGTCATATTAACTTGAGAGTTCACTATATACAGAGACAGATGGTTGTTGAGGCCTCTGGGAATAGAGAAGGTTACTATGGAGAACAATGTTCATGGAAAACTGGGTAAAATGCACTTTCCAGTTAACTGTATTCTTCTAATTACTTTTCCTTTTGTTATGAGTACTTGCATCTCTCTTTCACTTTCACATTAATGGACCTTTCCATCGTCATCTACCTTTCCCATTGACTTTAAGTTTTAAAGTCTTTTTGCACATTCCTTTTATACTATGGATCCACATAGCTACTGCAGCTTTTGAGAAATGAGAAGAGACAGACAGGATCAATCACTAGCCATGAGTATATCCAGATGAGACTAAGAGTCAGATTACCCCGCCAGCTAACACAGCAAGCAACAGATTAAATTCCCTCACTAATAGTACATTCAAAGAAATTGTCTTTGAGATGATCTTTGATGCCTTCCTATCATGAACACCAAAATGTTTGAAAGTGGTGGAGATGGGGGACTGGATCCAGAATTTGATGCCTGAGTGATTCCCCAATGTTTGGTTTTCGGGTGGATTAAATTCACCATGACTAATTCAAAGAAAATTTAAAGATGTTAGGACATACTATCTATTACAGCCATTTTCCTCATCTTCGAGCTTACTGCTTGATTTATGGCTCAAAGTGATAGAGAAATGGAAATGAAAAGATAAAGAAGTCCCCAGAGGAGGGGGAAAAAAAAAATCCTAGAAACATGTAAACATGATACCTGTACCAAGTAATGAGTTTAATCAGTTAATTATTAGATACTAAGCACTCACATTTAATCAACACCTGGTACCTCAAGAATAAAATCACTCAATTTCATTGTTCTCATAGCCCTCTATTATGCCTTTCACAATACCTTAAATCTCACTTTTTCATTTTTCTGAAGCTAGGCTATGAGTTTTATGAGAGACAGGATGCGGTTTCTTCTTCTTCTTTTTTTTTTTAATTTCCCAGGCCTAGCAGTGTCTGGGACACAGAACTGAATTAATGCTACCAGCTGAGCAATCGTTCTCAATACACAGCAGAAAAATACCACAAAATAATCTGTTAATAAAATAATCTGTTAATAAGAGATGTTCCATTAACACATTTTGAACCAAAATGTTTAATTCAGTAGCCTTGATCACATCTCAAACAAAAGGAACTCTATCATTCGTATTTTCATCTTAAAACCCAACTCATATGGCAAAGTGTTTCCAAAAAATACGAAAATAGTGAACAGAGTCAGCCTTCTGTTTTTGAACAAAAACTCCACCAACTAGAGATGCGGTTTTTAGAAAATACTTGGTGTTGTGCATTCTCTCTTGCTCGCTTTTCTGAAGACCTACTTTGTCCAAAGTTTAGTCAAAATAAAAGAAAGCATAATCTATTTACAGTAAGCCAATACTCCACAGGATTACCTTACTGTATTTCAGCTAATTGCAAGTGTCAATCAACAATTCTGGAAAGGAGAAGGCTCTGGAAAGGAAATATGATATGCATGTCATTGGAGTGAGGGGGTGTTAAGGTATTAAATTATTATTGTCCTAAGTGAAAGGATGGGTAATGAGCTCCTAAATTACAGAGTTTAATCCCCAGGCTTATTGACTACAAAGTTACAGAGCTCTCTTCATTTCCATCATTAAAGAGATATTCAAACATGAACGTCTTTTCTAACCTTGCAAGCAAACTGATAGAAAATGGTGACTATTTTCTCAGTACAATTTTATTTTCCTTTAAATTTTTAGTTAAATATTAAAATCCAACTTACAGCAAGTATGCACATGTAAAAAGCACCAACATCTCATGGGGGGATGAGAATCACGTACAGAAAATAACAAAAGAATAGCTTGATGCATACATTTTTCTAATATTACATTAAGTATGCATTTTGCATTATGCACAGAACTCAGGACTGCCAATATTTTATTTCTAACAAGCCAGGTACACAATAGAAAAAGCATACAAGTATTGCTAGTTTTAAATGTTTTCTGGTGTTTGACTGCATCAGAAAACTAAAGCTCATGCTCAGACATCCAAAGTCCAAATCTATATTCTATGAGTTAAATACTAGTGGAATTAGAACGAACATTCATTGAGTATCTATCAGGTTTCACTGAGCATCTATCATACCCAAGTACCTTCTATTTTACAACCATATTTATGGTGGCGCTAGTGTTAAAGAACTCTCCCGTCAAAGCAGGAGATATAAGAGACCAAGTTGGACCACTGGGTCAGGAGGACCCTGGAGGAGGGCATGGCAACCCACTCCAGTATTCTTGCTTGGAGAGTTCCATGGACAGAGGAGCCTGATGGGCTACTGTCCATAGCACTGCAAAGAGCCGGACACAAGTGAGACCACTGAGCGTGCACACACGCACCATGTTAGGAACTTTGTCTTCTACATTCTCGTGCTGAGCTGTGTGTGCTGTGCTGTGCTCAGTCACTCAGCTGTGTCGGACTCTGCACTCCATGGACTGTAGCCTGCCAGGGTCCTCTATCCATGGGGATTCCCCAGGCAAGAATATTGGACTGGGTTGTCACGATGTTGAAGCTGAAACTCCAATACATTGGTCACCTGATGTGAAGAGCTGACTCATTTGAAAAGACCCTGATGCTGGAGAAGATTGAGTGTGAAAGGAGAGGGGACGACAGAGGATGAAATGGGTAGATGGCATCACAGACTCAATGGATGTGAGTTTGGGTAAACTCCGGGAGTTGGTGATGGACAGGGAGGCCTGGCGTGCTGCAGTCCATGGGGTCACAAAGAGTCGGACACAGCTGGGCGACTGAACTGAACCGAGCTGTCACACCCTCCTCCAGGGGATCTTCCCAACCCAGGGATCAAACCCAGGTCTCCCACATTGCCAGCAGTTTTACAAAGTTATTTATTCCTAAAAATTGAGTTTTTGAAAAATAGATTTCCCAGAGATTATTCCTGAAGGAGTATTACTATTTCAAGGACAGATCTGTCAGACTCCATGATGATGTCTCTTTCCATAAGGCTACACTACAAACTGGGGGAAATGGCTTATCTTAAAATAACTTGTGAATAAATAAATGAAGTTTTCATGGGAATATAGGCAAGGAAATGAAGAGAACACAGTTTAGAACATTGGATGTGAATTGGTTAACAGATGCATGACACTACAAAGTCACATTTTTCATCATAATAGTTTGCTGTCTGTTGGCAAAGACCTCAGAAAAGCTGTTTTCATACAACAACAGCACAGCTGGTTGAAAAAGGAATAAATCTGGTCAACCAACTAAAGTTTTCAATTCATTTAATGCCAAGTATCTGTATGAATTTTTTTTTTTAAATAAAGCAATCCATAAGTAAACTGACCCATAATAATTTGTGTTTTGGGTTTTTTTTTAATTTAATGACTGATTTTTTGGTCAAGGTCTTTACTAATAGACTGTATATTATTATGATAAAAGCTCAAATACTGTATACTAAAATTGATTTTAGACAAAGGAAAATTCCTTCTCACAGAGGTATGAAACTATAAGATTTGAAATTAGCTTGAGATTTTGGTATATTTCAGATATAACATGCTCTTCATGCTCACATGTTCTTCTGTTCTCCACAAACAATGGGCTGTGTGGACCAATGTTTATCATCTTTAACCCACTACTTTATCAATTGACATGTAGTATACAAAAGTATGTTCACATCCATTATCCCATGTGATGGGCATTTAATTCATTTTCAGAGTGTAACATAAAACTATAAGGGTTTATACTTCACGTGTGTGTGTGTGCTAAGTTGCTTTAGTTGTGCCCGACTCTGCAACCCTATGGACTGCAGCCCACCAGCCTCCTCTGTCCAGGAGATTCTCAGGCAAGAATACTTGAGTGATAAATATGAATTAAAAAATATATATATATATATACACAAAGGAATGCTGGAGTGGGTGGGTTGCCATGCCTTCTTCAGGGGATCTTCCCAACCCAGGCATCAAACCCGTGTCTCATGTTTTCTACATTGTCAGGGAGTTCTTTATTATTAGTGCCCACCTGAGAAATCCTGTACTTCGCATAGTAAAGCTAGTTATCTAATTTTTCTTTAGGGTTTGGTTAACTAGAACAGAAGTCTCTTGCATGCATATGTGTGAATTATAAAATGCCCCCAAAAAGCCCACAAAATAAATTATAACAAATAACAGCAGCACTCAAATACTGGACCTTTAGGAAATAACAAGAGAAGACACACATCACTACCTATTCCCAATTAAAAATGGCATCAATTCAGAGTTCTGGATTTAGACATTTATGAAGTGAATCACATGGTATTGAGCATAAATCTTAATTTCAGTGTGCATAAGCATAAAAAGTATATTGCATATGTACAATTATTCAGTGTTATTATTTTTAAAAGCCCTATATATCATACCAAAACAAATCAATATAATGCCACCAATGTGAATATCATTAGGCTCAGCATCTTGAACTCAGCATGAAATCTACCAGACCATAAATTTGAAAGGAAGAAACTCAACATCAGTCCCATAAATCAAATTACCATCAGGATAAAATCTATCAGAGCAAACAGTCTTATTCAGGGGAAAATGATGTTCTCGGGGTTGGGACAGGGAAGATGGTTTGTATGACACTGGTCTATTAATCTCATATCTTGGGAAATATCTAATTATAGGAAGGTTTTAAGGCAAGTAGATCATAGAGTTAGCAAAACAACGCTTACATCATGACAGAAATTGATAGTGAAATTTTCATTAAACATTACATCCTAAATTTGTAAGGCTTTAACTTGTCCAGCAGAGCATACCATGAAATACAACACATGGATGCAGGTATCTATGCTGATAGAAAATACAGACTCCATTAAGGAGATGTATCTGAGACATATACATGCATATATGTGAGAATATATATAATGGTATACTAAATATCACAGAGCTACAGAAATATTCCCTGCTTGCTTTATACCTTTACTATAAGAGAATATTATTTGAGAAATGACAGTATTTACTGTTTAATTTGTCTCTTGCAGAATTGTGTTCTCTTTGAGCTAGAGAATAAACTTCTTTGTAGCATAACATAATGTAAACTCTTAGAGTTTACAGTCACACACCAACCAGTGATCAACTTTCTTCCATCCTCAACAAGAGAGGGGTAGACCTTCCAAGTCAAATGTAACAGTGGGCTTTAAGTTTATTAGACAAATTCATACCTCTAAGTGATTCTTAAAGAAACTTTTTAAAGAAGATTCAGTTTAGTTCAGTTGCTCAGTCGTGTCCGACTCTTTGCGACTCCATGAATCGCAGCACGCCAGGCCTCCCTGTCCATCACCAACTCCCAGAGTTCACTCAGATTCACGTCCATCGAGTCAGTGTTGCCACCCAGCCATCTCATCCTCTGTCGTCCCCTTCTTCTCCTGCCCCCAATCCCTCCCAGCATCACAGTCTTTTCCAATGAGTCAACTCTTTGCATGAGGTGGCCCAAGTATTGGAGTTTCAGCTTTAGCATCATTCCTTCCAAAGAAATCCCAGGGCTGATCTTCTTCAGAATGGACTAGTTGGATCTCCTTGCAGTCCAAGGGACTCTCAAGAGTCTTCTCCAACACCACAGTTTAAAAGCATCAATTCTTCGGTGCTCAGCCTTCTTCACAGTCCAACTCTCACATCCATATATGACCACAGGAAAAAACCATAGCCTTGACTAGACGGACCTTAGTCGGCGAGTACATCCAATTTCAGGCGCACACAATACAATATCCAGGATTATAACTAACTTTATATTAAAGTTGATATTCAAAACAATACATATTAAATATCCTTTGATCTACAAATACAACTAGATCATCAGAAAAGAATTTGAATCAGCTTCTAATTTCCTGTTTTTTTCTGCTCTGCCAAAAAAGAATGATCAAGCTAGAAAAAGCAAATCAAACTGGTCACCCAGAGAACCAACAGCCAGACTGGGAAAGGAGACCACAAGGGAACATGTCATGTTTAAAGGCCTTTCTAGACTGGATGGATGGAAAGAATGTGCAGATGAAACTGCTGAACTGATGTGAAGGTCTCTGAGAAAATGTCACCATGTGCAAATGTGTCCAAGAAAGGAAAACCCTAGAACTGGCAGATAAAATCGCTAAACTGCTTTGGGAGCCTGTGATGAACCAGTGTCATAAGCAGAGGTCTCCAAACAGGGATGACTGTAGCACTCAACCTTCTACGGGGTTAGTACCAAGGTGAGAGAAGGCGGAAAGTGCCCTTTTTTGGCTCCCAGGTCTGGGGCTTACAGGGGAAGCCTCAACTGCATGGCATCCTCACTCCCACTTTGGCCAGGAACTGTCAGGCAAGACGTAACCTGTGCAACCCACACATGTTAACCTTGATCTAAAAGAACCAACTACAGCTTAAAAACCAAACAAAAGCTATGTAAAAGTCTAAAACACATTGCTTAAAAATCGTGTCTTGGCAAAGATGTTCAAAGTTTTGGCAGAATTTGGCTAAGATGTTCACTAAGAATGAGCACGGTTCCCAGATGTACCTCAGTTTCTCTATGTGCTGTATACACTTGGTAAATCTAAGGAATGTGACATAATATCATGTAAGGTGTTTAGAGCCACCATAATTCTTTATTAGGGAAGGACAGGGGAGAGAAGACTAAAAAAAATATAAGAAAAAGAGTAGAAAAGGAGAAGGAAGGGGTGGAGGGGCAAAAAAGAAAAATAGAAGAAGTAGAATAGAAAAAATGAGATACTTAGGAAAATAAAAAAAGGAAAATGGAGTAAAAAACAAAGAAACAATTAAGACCTATAACCCCATCTCTCACTACAGGATTGCAAAGAATGTCACTTCAATCCAACAGGGCAGAATATAAGCAACAAAAAGACCCTGATGCCAGGAAAGACGGAGGTCAAAAGGAGAAGGGGGTGGCAGAGGATGAGATGGTTAGATAGCATCACAGATTCAGTGAACGTGAATTTGAGGAAACTCCGGGAGATAGTGAAGGACAGAGACCCCGGGGGGGCTAGAGTCCTCCATGGGGTCACAGAGTTGGACATGACCTACAAATGAACAACGGCAGCAGCTATTCTAAAGGATCAAGGGTAGGTGGGAAATTTTTGTGCTTCATCAATCTGGAGAGACACTGAAATCAGGAAGAATACTCCCTCTCTAAGGCGGCATTTTTAATATATATGGAAGGTTGTGGAAGGCAAACTTCCTTTGGGTGGTGCCCACTGCTAACCTCAACCGTGTACTTTCCTACAAAGGTCAGGTGTCCAGGACTCCAGGCTGCAGATGGCGAGATCAAACTGTTTCAATTTGATTTCACAATGTAAACTACATGTTTTTGACAAAGTGGAGAACTACTCAGAGAGAAGGCAGAAACCTATGAGAAACCTGAAGCAATTCAGGAAGGCCAGATGCATTTATCACCTATTTTAGACTCAGGGAAATGGGCTACAGGAAAACAAAAATCAGAGCTGCATCATCAAGGTATCTTTTATAGGAAGGCTATTCCACCAAGAATCAGGCTCTTCCTGATTCCAAAGATCTGATACCAGCACCCTCACAATGCCTCCAGTTATATAGCTCTGCAGTTTCCTATCAGAGTTCTCTGTCCTCCTGGAGACCCACAGAAACAGCACCTCCGCACTTTTAATCCATTATTCCCCATCAAGCACATCAGCTACACAGCCTAGAAGACATCACTGTAGGTCACCATTTGCCAGTGTGTTTCCACAAACACTTGCGCTGAATGATGCGAAAACACGCTCTGTGAACAGAAGGACTTGCTTGTCAAACAAGTTTGAGAGATGCTGGAATTTAACAAAGCTAAAGTTGTTTACTTGTTGCTAGATTTCTCAGTGCCTTTAAGATGCCAATAGAGCCTGTGAATGTCTAAGAGTGCTACATTGCCCAAACATGCTTCACGGGGGTCTCATCACCTTTTCATTTTGCTAAGCATCCTGACAGACAAGTGTTTTGTCAAACACATTTTGAGAAATATGGAGACAAAGAACAGGTCTGCTAGATGGGAGGAGAAATTCATATCTCACATATTGCTTGCACAGTTAACTTTTTGCACAGATGCATTATGTAATTATCTTTCACTTCTGTGAACAAGAAATCCATTGTGTCTAAATTCACAGGGATATGACCTGCTCTGTGCATAGGTGTGATGTTGCTTGGGAATATCTGGCTATTTTTTAAATTCTAATTTTCATTCCATTATTCAATAAAAGAAAAAGTTAATCACATTGCACCTAACACTTTCATTCCCTTCACTTGTATGTGGTAGCAGGCTTTAAGTAAAATTCCCTGAGTGTTTTTCAAGGAAAAGTTTTACACATACGGAAGAGCCCTCTAAAACTCTATATCTGGGAACTCCAGTATGAGTTAAATGGAAGTAAGTGCTACTATTTCACTAATCCTTGAATTTCACCCTGACTTCTGCTGTGCTCTACTCTTTCTAAAGTCCTTGACTGCTTTTTAGTTCCTCAAGAGCTCTGGTTAAATACATGCTAAATTAACAGGAACAGGAACTGTGTTCTATATAATGGGGGGTCATCATCAGTGACTTTAGGTTTTAATTGTACATTTGTGTACAGTATACGCAACTCTGTTACGTTCGTCCAAGCACACTGCCCTCGGCAGGGATAAACTCATGGTGCCTTTACGCTGACTTCAGTGACTATAGCTGCATCACTTTTGCTAATACTCCCTTGACTGCAAGAGATTTTCTCAAAAGAAAAATAACAAAGTGCTCTGCCTGCTAGATACTGCAGAGGACACTTAAACTGTCTATCATAAACCCAGCAAAAGGATTACTGAAGTCAACCAGCCTTGAGAATTTCTGATATTATACCTCCCTTTGGTAAAGCCATTTCCAAAGATTGTAATTTCAAATGTGCCTCTCTGTCCAGAAAACTTTGCGTTTCCTTTACCACCCCCGACCCAGGACAGGGCCAGACATCGCTTTGCTGGGTCCCTGCTCTCCCTCTCATTCATGTCTCATACATTTTCATTTAACCACAGTCCTCAGCGAACACCACTGCTTTGCCACGTGTACCTCTGGCAGGACGGAAAAAGGATGGTCCTTATGAACAGATGGTCTTTCCAAGGAAAAGTAGCTACATTTAAATACAGATAAATGTACTGTAAATAATGGCCTTAAAAGGATTTAGGTCTTTAGGGGGAAAAATATGGGAGCATAAAATACTATTCTTTAATTACATGAGATTTTTTTTTTTCCTTCCCTGGAAGACAAAACCGATTCCTAATGAAGCATAATGAATCGTAAAGAGGCACCAATGCTCATTCCAACAGCTGTTTATTGATTAGTGTTGACTGAACACAAACAGGCAAGTGCCGCTTGCCACTGCTGGTTAAGTGGCGGGAAGAGGAACTGGCTCCCCTTACTACCTCCCCCCCCACCACTTAGGTTACTTCCAAAGACAAGATGACTCTTTTTTTTTTTTTTGTCTCCAGCAGCTGAGCTCTTATTTTTAAAGGGCTGCCTTATAACTAGGAAAGCAATTGGAGGGAACAGGCTTTCCATGTCCAATGTGTTATCTGGCAAGGACAGATTGTTTTAGGGTGTAACGGGAAAGATTTTTCATGAAACTACATTTCAAACGAGCAGCATATGCTTGATTTTCCCTTCTGCTACTCATCCTGCCATTTGTTAATTTTTGTTATTGTTGTTCTCCGGGACTCCTAAATTTTTATACAAGCTGTCTCATCTGAAACTAACACAGCTTGGGGTGGATTACTGCTTGGGATACAAAAACCTCCACCTCCACTGTAGCCTTTTTTTGTTTGTTTGTTTCCAGATTTTCCATATTTAATCAGTGTTCACTGGTGAATGAGTGATTTCCCACTGAACGACGGGGCTGTGTAGGGAGGCAGTGAGGGGATGGGAATTCTCCCTTTACATTAGCTGTCAAAGGCTGAAATGTGACTTTAGGATATGTGAGGACTTCTCAGCCAGCTAGGCTGCCCACACTCATGGGGTCACAGCCCAAAACAGAAGTCTTGAGCAATTCTGAAATTGCAAATTGGAGTGAATTTTTTCCCCTTTAACACTGTAATGCTTCATATTAACTTAAATGATTCTCTCAGAATGATTCTGTGGCCCTGTTAAATAAAGTTCAAGGAGATGAATTTCCGTCATGCTATCTGAGGCCTATTTGAAAGCAGTCAGCTTTACAAGATTAAAAAAAGAATTACAGCGAATAGGTAATCTATGGATAGCAGGTGTTTCGATAGAAGCAAGGATATTTTTCTTAAAAATGTGAACACACCTGGGAGAGGGGCACCACTATTAGTATCTTTGCTTGGAAGGCCTTCTAATCAGAATCATCTTGTGTTTGGGGACTTAAGGCATCAACAGCTTTGTCTGAAGGGTCCTGACTCCAGGGGTGATTTCAGTACAATGGAAGCTATGGCTGGAAGGGTTTATAAACACTGTTTGGAGCTAACATCCTCCTACAATCAGTTGAGGAACCTGGGGAGGTTCACTCCTCTATGTGGGTTCAGTTACAGGAAACAAGCTGAGACAGAGTTTGCCAAGAGAAAAAGAGAAGGCCCTGACATTTATTTCTATAACGTGTGCATCAACCAATTGTAAGAAAAGGATCTTGGAATCTGCCCCGTGTCTTTGGTTGGCTCTGGGCTTTTCATTCCTAGATTTCCCCATTCATATGTTCTATGACTGTGGGCAAGCTAAGTCAACTCCTTAAGGTTCAGTTCCCTCATCTGTTATATGGGCAAGATCATATCCATTTGAAGGGTCACTGGGCAGATGAAATGAGTTAGCAAAAGGTCGAGCATGCAGGAAGGGCACATTAAACGGTAATAAAATATAATCATATATATCACCAATGCCATTTCCTTACTCTATTTCATTTCTCCCATTTAGTTCATCTGGTCTAAATGCTTGGCTGTCTTCTAAACTCTCTCCTTTCCACTCATATCCTCCAGTCTGCTTCCACTCAAATACTACAGCGACCTTATCGAGAAACAAATCTGATTCCCTCTGTCCCTGGCCCCTCAGTGGTTTCCCACCGTCTGTGAGATAAAGATGGAGATCCTAAGCACAACCCAGAAGGTCTCAATTGGCCCTGCTCATCTTCAGTCTGATCTGACATCTTCGGCCTTCTCTAATCCTATGCTCTCACTGTATCAACCCCTCTCCCTTGCCACAGGGCCTCTGCGCATGCTCCCCTATTTCATCTATTGGGTTGGCCAAAAAGTTAGTTTGCGCTTACTGTAAGATGTTATGGGGAAATCTGAGCAACCTTTCTGGCCAACCCAATACTTCCCCCATCTCTGATTTGACATAGTGAACACCTATCCATCTTTCACATGTCAATTCAATCATCAGTTTCCAAACAAGATCTCTTATGGCCTTCCCAGTTAGGCAAATTCTCTTTGGTTAAAATCTTCCAGCACTAATATACCTTCTTTACAGCACATACCAGACACATAATTTTATGTTTTTGTATTTTTTAAATTAATTTCCAGCTATCCTATGAGACTGAAGACCTTCTGAGTGTATGGAGCATGTTAGCTTTTATTCAACATTTCATCAGGAGGGTTCTGCATAATATGTATAATAGTTGCTCAATTAATATCTGCTAACTGGAGTTATTTGGGCCAAAAGGGAGGTTTTATTTTTCTCCTTATCCCACCACTTTCTGGCACATAGGAGGCTGCATACCTTACCTGCACTAATGAAAATATGAGTATAATGTCTAAAACTTTCCTGTTTTTCCTAGTACTGCTATTAATTAGAACGACAGAAGCAACAGTTCACAGGGCACTGTGGAGGCTTCCTGTATAAAATTTTTTGGGAAAAATCTAGCCAGTGCCATATAAAAGGAACAATATGGTCCTCTTGGGCCACAATGGCACTTCTCAACAACTGATATGGATTGCTTCATAACTGCTACAGCCACAGCAATCTATTCTGGCTATAAAGGCAGGCCAGTGTGAACTGTTATAACCTCTGTGTGTTACCTTTGCCAATGTTTTGCCAAGTTGTACCCCAACCTCAAAATCATAGATGGTTTTCTACAAATTGTCCAAGTAACAAAAAAGTAAAGTTGTGTATGGTTTTACCTCCATTTGCATAATAAGTATAGAAACTCTTGTGTTAGAAGTTCTCCAAAAGGAAAAACAGTGAACTTGTCCTCAAACCCCGCTCCTCAGTGTGGTGGGTAGAGGCTTCCCTTCTGCAGTTAAACACCTACAGAAAGACTTCAGCTGTGCAGGCCATGATGGCCGAGCTCTGAAACAGGGGCGAAGGGGGCAGGGCACAACCTTTGAAAGAATGACATAGCCCAAGACACAACATAGACTGATTAGAACCAAATGAGTCCAAGGTTGAGGGCAAGTGGCTTCCACTAAACCTTGATCCTCAGTATATGCTCACTGTAACACATCAGCAAGTGACACACCCACAGGCACCATGACAGTTCCAGGGCCAACCCTCAAAGACCCAAGAGTGGGTAGGGGCCCAATTCCTGGAAATTTCCACCCCTTCGCCAAAATAGTATAATAGAATAATCCTCTCATGTATTAGCATATGAAATTATCCAGCCCATAAAAACTAACCACATCATATTTCAAGGGCACTCTCACCTTCTAAGATGATCTGTACACTCTGTCTAATGGAATGTTTCTCTAAATAAACCACTCTTTTTTTTCCCCCAAACTTTAAACTTTTATTTTGTATTGGGGTACAGCTATTTAACAATGTTTTGATAGTTTCAGGTGAATAGTGAAGGGACTCAGCCATACATGTATGTGTTTCCATTCTCCCCCATGCCCCTTTACCATCGGGGTTGCCACATAATATTGAGCAGAGTTCCTTGTGCCATACAGTAAGTCCTTGTTGGTCATCCATTTTGAATATACCAGTATGTACATGTTGATCCCAAACTAAATAAACCCACTTCTTATCTATCACTTTGTCTCTCTCTGAATTCTTTCTGTGCTGAGACATCAAGAACCTGAGCTTCATTAAGTCCTAAAATCAGGTGCATGATCTCAGAAGACCATGGGTTTTGACAGGGTTCAAGTCTCAGTCTCATGCGTTCAAGTCCCAATCTAAGTCACACAGCTTCAGTTCTACCGACTGCTCAGTGCACATAAGACCTCTTTACCCGGTATGAGAAACAGACAGACTCTTTCCTAGCTCATCTATCTTGCATTTCCTTAGGCTTGATGCTGCCACACATTATGTGACACTAACACAATCAGCAAACACAGTGAAGGATGGCTTTGTGAAAGGTAACCACGCTTGCAGGCAGAGAGGACTGACTTTACATACATATAAACACCAGCACTGTGCACAGCAGCCAAGCCCAATAAATGCTGTATCTCAGAACTCCCAGCAGAAGCCAAATGGACTTTAGGTGGGTGAATTCTAACGTCATGTTCCAAAGTTGCCTAATATACAAAGGCTGAAGGGGTATGTGAAAACAGAGTACACGGAAGAGAGAAAAGTATATATTACCAACTACTGAACTTACCAGCGGTTGGTAGAATGAGGACCGAGCGGGTCTCACCTCTACCACCACTATTCACAAATAAGGATTCTAGTTAAACGTAATATTCTAATTCTCTGGCATGTGGTAGCCTCTGTTCTGACTTTATTTTTCTCCACTGCCTTTGCCACCATCTGACACAAACAACTGTACCTATTTTATCTTTTTTGTGTGCCCCCACCCCCTCAACGGGATGTAAACTGTATCATGGAAGGTTTTTTCTCTCTCTCTTTTTTTTTTTTAAATCAGTTTTATTACTGCTGTAGCCCCAGCGGCTGGGACACAGGAGATTCTACATGATTATCTGCTGAAATGATGACGAGTCCTTACCATTTGCTATATGCACCGTGGCTATTGCTTTTCAGGAATCAGGACAAAGTGGTAAAAACAAGGAGCCAAGAACTTGGGCTCCAGAATCACATGACCTGGATTCTAAAATTTAAGTTCTGATTTTGGGCAAGTAACTTAACCTTTCTGTGCCCCAAGTGGTTACCCCTAAAATGAAGCTGATGAGAAGGTAATCATCTCAAAAGGCTGGTATAAAATGTAATGAGATGAAAAACGTAAGGTGCTTCGTATAGTTCCTGGGTGCACAGTAATTACACAAAACATACTGGCAATTATTCTTCTAGTCTGTTATTATTTTTATAATTATTAATAATTATTATAACTCTCAAAAAAACCCTAAAAGGTAAGTGCTACTATTATTTTTGTTTTCAGTTAATATTTTAAAGACTAGAATGATCTTATAGTAAAATGATGAAAAACAGGAAATGTTAGAAAAAGAGGGTGAGAAGGAGGGAGAAGAAGTAAGAAAACCAGATAGAAGCAATGTAAAGAAACAGAATCAGAGACTTAGAAAAGGACTTTATGGTCACTACAGGGGAAGGATGGGGGAAAGGGATAGGCAGGGAGTTTGGGACTGACATGAACACATTGCTATATTTAAAACGGATAACCGACAAGGACAGGGAACTCTGCTCAGTAGTCTATAACCACCTAAATGGGAAAAGAATCTGAAAAAGAATAGATATACAGAACTGAATAATGGATATACAAATCTGAATCACTGTGCTGTACACCTGAAACTAACACATAAATGTTAATCAACAATCCTCCCATTTAGAAAAAAAAAAAAAGGAAGCATCGTAAACAGAGCTCTTAGCCCAGAAAGAAGAGGATTCATGGTGGAGAATGTGATGAAGTCTGGACTGGTCCCTGGAGTACATGTGAGCCAGGTAGGGCCAGTGATGACATACATCTTAGCAGGTTTGGAGCTGGAGATGCTCTGGAGAGGGCCAAATGGTGACTTGGGACTCACAGGTTGGGCTAGGAATCCAGGCTACATGACTTGCAATTCTGATCCCCTGGCTCCATTCCCTTTCCACTCAAAAAAGACTGACAGCTTCAGTTCGTTCTCCAGCATCAGAATGTTCCAGGACTGCACAGGATATTAGTGAGGGTGTAAGCTCTGTATTCACATGGACTTGGGTTCAAGCACAACTTAATCACTTTGAAGTTGAGTGAACTTGGATGAGTTACTTAATCCATCTGAGTCTCAGGTTTCAGGTTTTTTTTTTCATGTGCAAAACAGGAGTACTAACTGTATCTTCTCCACAGGGTTGGCATGAAAATAAAAAGAGATGATTCCTGAAAAATGTTCTGTGCTGTGTGAGCAGAAAGAAATTTTTCCATAATCACACAAACAGGCAGCATTCCATTTTGCGGAGCAAATGCTTTTCATAAAATCAACACGTTTTCACTTCCCTGTCTTGATTCCCCAAGTATGCTGCTGCTGCTAAGTCGCTTCAGTCATGTCTGACTCTGTGAGACCCCATAGATGGCAGCCCACCAGGCTCCCTCGTCCCTGGGATTCTCCAGGCAAGAACACTGGAGTGGGTTGCCATTTCCTTCTCCAATGTATGAAAGTGAAAAGTGGAAGTGAAGTCGCTCAGTCGTGTACAACACTTTGGGACCCCATGGACTGCAGCCTACCAGGCTTCTCCATTCCAGGCAAGAGTAGTGGAGTGGGATGCCATTGCCTTCTCCGCTCCCCAAGTATAAAAAAACCAAATAATGTATGGTATTTGTTGTCATTGTTTTGTCGCTAGATTGTGTCTGACTATTTTGCAAATCTAAAACCAGCCTCCAAAATCATGTGAACAGTCAGCAGCTATCTTTCTTAACATCTTGGACAAATTAGCCCAGTTTCCAAAGACAAAAACCTCTCAAAGAATTAGGTACTCTACAAATTAAAGTTTGAAAGCTTTTTTAGGAACTTTGTCTTAAGAATCAGATAATCCCAAAGACTGTATTACGCCATGGGGGTGGTCATAAAGAAAGAGAAATAGGAAAGCAGGAAGGGAGGTTCAAATTCTAGTATTCAATATCCTCATGCACATAGGAAGAAGCCAATGGCACCCCACTCCAGTTCTCTTTCCTGGAAAACCCCATGGACGGAGGAGCCTGGTTGGCTGCAATCCATGGGGTCGCTACAAGTCGGACACGACTGAGTGACTTCACTTTCACTTTTCACTTTCATGCACTGGAGGAGGAAATGGCAACCCACTCCAGTGTTCTCGCCTGGAGAATCCCAGGGATAGGGGAGCCTGGTGGGCTGCCGTCTATGGGGTTGCACAGAGTCAGACACGACTGAAGCAACTTAGCAGCAGCAGCAGGCACATATTCCCTTCCCCAAAACAGCCTTAAATCACAATCAATCTACAAACTGGATGCTTGAAATCTGCCTAAAATAAATCTAGCTATGCCTTGGCACTTTCCAAATATCTTCATTTCTGTACTAATCCTATAACAATACTGACAAGGAAGAGCAAATTTCAGCTTAGATTCTAAGGCCAGTCATTTCAAAATGCCAAGCAAAATAGCAAATCCACCATTGTGTTGATAAACTTAGATACAACAAAGAGATCCTGACCACAGAGGTCAACCACTTAAGCATGGGAACAAGTATGCAAGGGATTTTTCCCAGCACAGGGAGAAATATTTTGGAGCCAAACATGGCTTAAAGGTACCATTTATAGGGAGCTCTCAATGAAGCCTCCGCCCACCAGTAGGGGATCTCTGAGTGGGGTGGGGTGGAACAAGTGAGAACCTGGTGAGATTGTCTGGGAATATGGTTTCTATTCTTTCTGTTTTTGTTTTTGGTAGAGCTGGGGCATAGCTTTCATCAACTTATCAGAGGGGTTCCAAGAACCAGAAGAGGTGGAGAATTTCAAATGCAGTTTCAGCTCTCATTGTGTAGGGAGTACAACTGAGTCCCAGAGAAAACAGGAGTGCTTCTCTCAACATCATACATCTGCCAATGGGCATGGCTTTGCCACTAGGCAAGTACCCCCCAGATTCCAGCCTGCTACTTCTTTCATCTATCAAGGCCTCTTTGCAAGCTACTTGGAGGGCTTTCCTTGCAAAGATAACTACAATTTACATTCCTTTCCCAACATTTTGATTTATTTCTAGAGAAAAAGTAGGTTCTCTGAAGGACTTATTTAAAATAAAGCCAGCCTGCCAAACCAGCAGTGAAGTGAAATCTGAACAGAAGAATCCACCATCAGCCACAATAATAGCCAAACAAAGGGATCCTACAAAGAAGAAACATTTATGTTTCCAAGCTTCAAAGAGATTATTACATATGATGGCAGGTCTTCTCTTTGTGCTGAAGTTGAACAAACACACTGGATTTAACTCTACATTTTGATGACAGTAGCTGAGACACAGTTATTGTGTTACCCAACAATTAGAAATAGGAACATGATATGTGAACAAGCTGAAAGCACTTTCTCATGCCAGATGTGAACATATTTATAAATATTTATTTGTAGCTCCCGGACAAAAGACTGACATATACACACACAAATGAAGCCATAAAAATAAAGGTTATTGACACTTTTGGGCCAAATTTCTAATACCTCTAGTTATGCTACTCATTAATTGATTGAGACACAGTGGCAGAAGAGAGAGAATGAAGTAACTGGAATATTCATAAGTGGATGGTCAATTGGCCAGCCTGTTTTTCAGCATCACTCTTTTAGAAGGACAGCCATGAAATTACAAGTTAAGAACATCAGGCAAGTATACGGTATTATTACATATACCTAGTGAGCATTTGGAGAAGGCGATGGCACCCCACTCCAGTACTCTTGCCTGGAAAATCCCATGGATGGAGGAGCCTGGTAGGCTATAGTCCATGGGGTCACGAAGAGTTGGACACGACTGAGCGACTTCACTTTCAGTTTTCACTTCCATGTATTGGAGAAGGAAATGGCAACCCACTCCAGTGTTCTTGCCTGGAGAATCCCAGGGACGGGGGAGCCTGGTGGGCAGCCGTCTATGGGGTTGCACAGAGTCGGACACGACAAGCAACGCAGCAGCAGCAGCGGCAGCGAGCATTAGCTCTGTGTCAGACACTATGCTCTGTGTGGTTTTTTTCATGTACCATCTCAGTTAACCCTCAGAATAACCTTCATAGCATTCTTAATTCCAGTTTACAGATGAGGAAACTGAGGCCTCCAAACAGGTTAAACAACTTGTTCAAATCAAATGGCTAATAAACCAAAATCTGGATTCAAACTTCAAAGTTTGGTCACAGCCAGTGAATTTGGAGAAGCCCTGCTCTAAAGCTGTGCTCATAGGGCCATCTTGTGTGCCAATTAAGAGTGCATTTAAAATTTAAAGTACTTAATTTCTTCCCAAAAAGGGAAATAGAACATGAGACACCTCCAACATAACTATGCTGAAGTCAGAGCCCTAAAATCACTCATGTATAATTAGCTATACCCATGATCTGAATATTTAAAATATCATTAAAAACCCTTCTATAAATATTAGAGACTAGAATAAAGAGCTAATTAACTATCTGTGCACTTCGGTTCACCTTGTATCATTTCTCTAACTTAGTTCTCGAAAACAACCAAAACCACTCTCTTGGCAGAAGCTTGGAACCAAAGGGTCCTTATATGCGCCTTGGAGGGGCGGGTGGGAAGCGAATCCATGCTCAGAAATCACTGAAAAACAGCTAGAGAGACATATGTAAATTTTTCTCAGGACAAAGTCCAAAGCTGCTCTTGAAAGGGCTGGGGCCTAAAAAACAAAAGCTAAAAACTCAACTCAGATGCCAAGATATGCGTAAGATGGTATGTGTGTGTTAGTCGCTCAGTCGTGTCTGACTCTTTGTGACCCCATGGACGGTAACCCACCGGGCTCCTCTATCCATGGAATTCTCCAGGCAAGAATACTGGAGTGGGTAGCCATTCCCTTCTCCAGAGGATCTTCCCAACCCAGGGATTGAACCCAGGTCTACTGCACTGCAGGCAGATTCTTTACCATCTCAGCTATAATCGAAGTCCTTGTAACACTGTATATCCTGCAAACTAGATTACTTCTCCCCAGGCCCTGTTTCTCAGAAAGAAATGTATCTTTTCAAAATTATGGGAAATGTATTGAGAAGCAAGTGTAAAGATAATGCTTGAAACCTTCCCCCAACCCCCATGAACAGCTCCTTCTGCCTGTGGAATCTTGGGAACTCAGCAGACAGATGCATCCACACCATTCTGCGGACCTGCTGGAGGCTGCTCTCACCCGACCTTGTCCTGGTTTCCCATTAAATATCTGAAGAGCACTTTGACCTATGTTACGAAAACTGTCACACCAACACTGTGATACCCCAGGGTGAGGACCCAAGCCAGACTTCTCCAAATCACGTCACCCAAGTACTGAGGACGACCCTGACACTGCTTCTGTGGGTCTGAAGAACAAGGAGATGAGGTGGCATTGTCTACACACCGACTGCTTGTGTGCTTAATGCAGTAACACCTAGCTCATCAGAGCCAGAGACACATTCATAAGTTACTGTTTCCCTCAATGCATTTTTATCACGTATTTTGCACATTTCTATTTCCAAGATTCATGGAAAATGAGATGCTTAGTTGAAAATGTTTACAGTGGGGACCTTATAAATTACTTGATAGTCTTGGGAGACAGAAGTATTTTGCAAAATACCAGCTATGGGAATCAAATATCAATATTTTATAGAGTCCCTTGGGATCACTTTTGTATGGAGATAAAAATTCTTCCTAAATAGAAAAATCTCAAGTGAGCCTAAGAAAGTGCTGAGAAAGCCCACTTAGGACTTGCATGCCTTCAGAGAACATCTCAGGTGACTGGGGGCAGACTAAAACTCCAGACTAAGATGTGAGGGGCTGTTCTGTGGGGCTTTACCGCATGACTGAGGAACAGGTGGGTTACTGAGAATCCTGGGCCTCTCACAGGTCACTGAGTACCGTGACAGTGGCTTTATTTCTCACAGGTCATTGAGTCCAGGGACTCTATTTCCAACTTGACAGAAACTGTGAAAATGGGTACCACCATGCTCCCACCTAAAGACCATCGGTTAAAGCAAACTGGCAGCGTGCATGCACGCATGCTTAGTCGCTCAGTCATGTCTAATTCTTTGAGACCTGATGGACTGGATCAAACCTGGGTCTCCTGCATTGCAGGTGGATTCTTTACCATCTGAGCCACCAGGGAAACCCACACTGAGTCCATCACCTTCTTCATGGGGCGTTCTAGTCGCCCAGGGTGGTGGGAGAGGGATGAAGCAGCAGCCCTCTGCCAGCCCCTTCCCAGCATAGGAAGGTCAGCTGGCAGCACTGCTCGACAAAGAACACTTAATGGGTCTGACAGATGGCAAATACACCATATTGACTCTTCCTCCTAATTTAACAAATTTGAATCTTTTGTCAATTTTATTTCCCCAGCGAAAAATGTTCTAAAGCACCACTTAAGCTTCCATTGCTCTTTTCCCCTATTCTCCCTCTTACATATTATCTTTGACACTGTCTCAGAAAACTGAAACCAGCTGACTAAATTAACTCATCTTCCCAGCTTCCTTTGTAGCTCCGTTGGTAAAGAATGTGCCTACAATGCAGGAGGCCTAGGTTTGATCGTTGGGTCAGGAAAATCCCCTGGAGAAGGAAATGGCAACCCACTCCAGGATTCTTGCCTGGAGAATCCCAAGGACAGAGGAGCTGGCAGGTACACTCTATGGGGTCTCAAGAGTCGGACATGACTTAGCAACTGAACTACCTACTACCTCCCAGCTATCAATGATCATCGCAAATTCTGACATTGGCCTGAGTGTGTATTCCTCATTTTTGTTAACTATTATGAAGCTCTGCATCAGACGAGGGGTAATTAACAGACAATGGGATCCTTGAACACCTAGAAATAACACACAAAAGTATGTGTTTGTGTTCTTCACTTGAAGGAAAGAAAGGGACCCTAGTTTATCAGATACCTGAAGGTGTGGTGCGTCTGCTTTGGCTGGAGGTTATTACATGGAGCCGAAGCACTACAAGCTCTGTTGGCCTTTGGGATTGCAGAGGATTTCCCTATGTCAGGTGGATGGGGTGAGGGCAGAAAAGGGCTTTGGGCTGTGGTGGAGCTCTGGAATGACAGGCTGTATAAGGAGCATTAAGTGACATCTAGTTCAGTGTGGAGGAGTCATGGTCAAGTACAGCCTGCTGCCACAAGGTAGTGAAGGGTCCCTTCCACGACTGCCGGTGGTGTTCAAGTCACCACCAAGAGCCACCCCACAGGTGTTAGAGAAGGGCTTCAGGTGGGCCTGGGGGAAACTTGGGTGGGCTGTGGAATTAGGCTATGAATCTAGATCTGGCAGAGTCCTCACTTCAGGTTTCAGAAGCAGGGGAATTGTACCCTACAGAGGTGCCTCTGATTTCCATCCCTCCTTTAAAGAGCAGTTCCTGATCTTCCCCATAATGGTGGTGATTCTTTTCACTTCCTTCCTGTGGTGTTTTGTGATGCTTACCCCTACCACACGCTCTTACTCTGGGGTGGGAACCAAGTGCCTGCCCTCAGACAGCTTATACTCTGGGGTGTGAGTGTATGGAGTAGTGGGTAGAGATGGGTGAAACAATTTCTTTTTTTTTTTTAAAGGAAATATTATGATAGCAAAGGCAGCTCAGAAGAAAATAATATAAGAGGGGAACCAACTGGAGAGCTACCCAGGTAGGTAAGAGGGGCTCAGAGATCAACAGAAGGCTCTGATAAGTGACACAGGGAGAAAGGGCTAATCAGAAAGGGGAGCCCTGTGTAGAAATGTGGTGCAAGAAAATTCCAGGCAGAGGGAACCCTGAGTACAAAGGAAAAGGGAATGCACTTGTGTGCTTCATGGAGAGAGAAAACACCAGGATGAGTTCAGCATAATAAAAGGGAGAGAGTGACCCCAGCAGAGAGAGAAGCAGTGCTGAGCTGTGATTCAAAAGGTATGTCTTATTCAAACAAACACTGGAAGCAATCAGAGGGTTTTAATCAAAAAGGATGACATGAATTGATTCTGTCTCAGAAAAGGTAATGATGGCTATTTATCGTAAGTTCCAGCGTGAGTTAAAATTAAGTTTAATCCTAACTATAAACCTAAAATTATAATGAACAACCGTTTTCTAATAATATCACTAATGTCTCCCCCAAATATTGGTAGTTATATTACCAAAGAGTGACTAGAGACCAAGTGTCTACAGAGCTTTGTGTTTCTGTGCAAATGTTACTAAATGATCACCATCGACAATCAACAGTCCTTATGGAGTTTCTAGTATGATAAATGGTCAAATAGAGAAGTTATACTCTTGCCTGGAAAATCCCATGGACAGAGGAGCCTGGTAGGCTGCAGTCCATGGGGTCGCTAAGAGTCAGACATGACTGAGCAACTTCACTTTCACTTTTCACTTTCATGCATTGGAGAAGGAAATGACAACCCACTCCAGTGTTCTTGCCTGGAGAATCCCAGGGACGGGGGAGCCTGGTGGGCTGCCGTTTATGGGGTCACACAGAATCAGACACGACTGAAGCGACTTAGCAGCAGCAGCAGCAGAGAAGTTAAACAAACATAAAACATTTAACATGACATGGCCTAAATATACCAAACCAGCCTATGCGAACCTGAAAGACCTTGGGTTCTGGAATTACTATTAATTACTTTTGGGAACTCAAGGAAAGCCTGATATGATCAATTTTCAATCATATTTTGTGATAGAAAGCAATACAATCCCACAGGATTAAAGGTATCCATTCATTTACATTCTTGCCAGGGTTAGCAAAAAAAAAAACAAAAAAAAACAAAACAACAACACTATTGATCAGCTATTAAAAATCAGTTGACTTCACTCCTCTCTGAACAGGTCCTATCCAAGTTCTGAGCACTGGCTCATCTTACCTCTGCCTAGTGGCAGCATGAAGAGATAAATAGACTATTCAAAGGGAGCTCTTCACATCCCATTAGCTGAATAAATAGTGATGTATGTGTTTCTTTTCTCAAGCACTACTTTAGCTTGCAGAGATGAGAGCCAGAAAGATGGGCTTTACAAATCCTATTAGAATATTCAAAACAAACACAAAATAACTTCCCTGAAGATCATGGTTTAAAGGGGTGGGGGAAGAATATTTTGTCTTTTAATTGTAACTTTGGGGGCAACAAAACAGGTCTACACTAAACCTTTGAGGTTCAGAAGTTATACAAAATCACAGAAGAAAAAAATGTAATTTACTGTTTTATGAGCAGTATTCAGAAGAGACAGGATGAAGGCCCTGTTGTACTTCAGCAGGTTATACAATTATCACAAACCGATCTGGCTAAATCAAAGTGTATTATCAAAATAACAGTTTTGTTCTGAGATTATTTTAGAATGGTTTTTACCCTCTAGAACCTGTTCCTAAGGATGCTGTGCTCAATATCCAGGGCAGACCAGTTGTTACAGAACAGGGGGAATCTCTGAGCCAGGGTTAGTGACAGTGGCCAATCACCAATATATGAAAGCAATGTAATCAGTGCTTTGAGCAGCATCATGTCCAGTAGAAGCCACTGTATACACAGAAAGGGAGAATGTACTCAGTAATGACATCAGCCACAGTACATCTGCTCTCTAAACTGTGAGTCCAGAACATTGCAGTGGCTTCTACATAAAACGGGCATCATTGCCAAATCCTAAGTTTTAGTAGATGAGAGATCATGGCAAGGAAAAGGAGCAGATGAAGCCCTGTGCATCATAAATTCATCAGGATTCTTTTGGACCAAAAGCAGTGGGTGTTTTTAATTGATTCATATGGACATGTCCTAGAATCACCAGGCAGAGCTGGCAGAGGCCTTTGCCTCTCTGGGTTTTGGCTTCATTGTCTCAGAATAAAGATGACAGCCTGATTATGCAATGTGGTCTCAGGAAGTTACCAATCTTGTAACCAGAGAGGAATGGGAGAATGTCCGCATCGGCACCAGAAAAGCCCCAAATAAGCAAAAGGGGGTCCTGACCTGGGTCAAGTGTCCATTCCTTTATCACCACTCTGGCCAAAGGGGATTAAATTACTATGACTAGTCTGGTGATGAGAGAGGAAGGGGTGCTGGGTAGGCCAAAAACAATAGCATTCATAGACCAGAAGAGCTGGGTACCAAATACACCTTTATGAATAACGGTTAACCAAGTATATAACATATGAGAATGCTTTACCGGATCAGTACATATGACTTCTTGGAGAATAATTTTTTGCCTCATAACTAGCATGCCATTTTTAAAGTACCAAGATGAAATCCTGAGTCACTGGTAGCTGAGTAGGCTGTCCGAAGTTGTTTCCCCAGTTATAGTAGTATATATGCTTAACTTCTGATTCTGCTCCTTATTGCCTTCTTACTAGTGTCTTAGGCTGCATTCTCCAGAACAGACCCTGAAATAAGAACTTAAGTGTCAACAGATTATTTGAGATATTCCCTTAGAAAGCCCCATAAGGAGAGTAGAGGAAACAGGAAAGAGAAGGGAAGAAAGCTACTACAAGGTATATCCATAAGCAGTTTACTACTTCAAAAAACTGGAGCTCAATCTGCTGGGACACTCTAAGACATAGCAGGGAACAGGCCTCAGAACTGCCCATCAAGGGGCAAGGAGGCTGGAAGACATATCCTTCCACTCTTGCTTGTCATTGGCAGAGGGCCACTCTTGGGGAGGCATCAGCTCCCCAGAACTTCATGCCTGCTCCCTAGAGTGGCGACAGAAAGAAGCCCTGAAGTGGGGAGGACAAGAAACGTGTTACAGGACGGCCTCAACGTGAACATGAAGGGTGAGTCACGGGGGATATGGCCGAGGCACACAGCTTTGGCTCCCACCAGTAACACACATGTACAAAAACATCCAATCATTGATTCAGTATCTACTTACCAAGCTCTTATTATGTGCGGACACTCTTGTAGGTACCGGGAATATACCGAGGGGCAAAACAGAGATTATCGTCTTGATTAATGCCTAGCACAACTGGGCTGGGCAGAGGCGGGTTCTGTGGGCTACTTATCACAATCTTGTTCGCAGCATTGACTGTGAGAGGAGTAGCAGGGTCATCAGTATTGGACTTCCCCGTCACCAGTCCAGGCACGCTGTGGCCTGTGATCTAGTTACGAGCTTGAATCAAGAACTGGAGCAAGAGGGCTTCCCTGGCGCTCAGTGCTAGAGAGCCCACCTGTCAGTGCAGGAGACACAGGTCAAATCCCTGCTCCAGGAAGGTCCCACCTGCCGCGGGGGGGGTGCTAAGCTCACGCACCACAACTACTGATCCTCTGCTCTCCAGACCAGAAGCCAAAGCTAGGGAAAAGCCCGTGCAGCAGTGAAGAGCCAGCGCTGCCACGAATAAAGAAATAAAAGATGAACTAGAGCCAGCAGACAGGTACTGGAAGGAAGCAGAGTTTTCCGTTAAAGGACAGTGAAGTGTATTTATTTTGCTTTCGAACTCTTTGGGGACACCTTTCCTGTCCAGCTTATGCCCAGAAGCACCGCAGAGCTTCCTGCTACAGTTAAGACAGCTAAGCAGGGTGTACAGCCTCTAGACATGGAAAGGACTCATGTTAGTTTGACCACCTGGGGATTATACTCGCATTGGCAACTTCACATATGCCCTGCAGAAACGAAGTGATCTCCATTTCCAACAAACAAACAAAAAAATACTCTGCCTTCCAAATGATACAGAATTCTATTTTATCTACATCGGCCAGGTAGAACCAAGCATTTGCCAGAACGCTAGATGTGGGTAGTTGTTTATAAAACCTTAGAATATCGTGAAGTGTTGTTTTAAATGAACCATTACACTTACAAAGAAAGCAATAAATTGTGCAATTCAGGTGAAAGCCATGATATACCTAATCTGAAAAAAAAAAGTATAAACAAATAAACATTTTTCTATTGTACCTTCCAATGCACATACTTTAGAATATGGTAAAAGTCAATTTTTACCTCTTCTGGTGGTCTTTTTCATTTGGCATTTCCCATCTCATGGAAATAAGGTCAGCTTAACAAGTATTGCTTATCTCTGAGTATTCTAGTTATATTTGATTAAAGATTGCCAAGATAAATTATGAATAATGGACTTCCCAGATGGTACAGTGGTAAAGAATCCATGTGCCAATGCAGGAGATACAAGGGATGCAAGTTTGATCCCTGGATAGGGAAGATCCCCTGGAGAAGGACATGGCAACTCACTCCAGTATTCTTGCCTGGAAAATTCCATGGACAGAGGAGCCTGGCGGACTACAGTCCATGGGGTCACAAAGAATTGGACACGACTGCGTGCATACACACACAAGATAAATAGAAAACAAAGTATCAGTGGGATCTGGTAGGAGTCTAGTGTGCCCTACAGCAGGATGAGCAAATAAATGTGGCATGCAGCTTGGACAGACAGCATTCATGGATTACAATTCATTCTCCCAACGCAGTCCTCGAGACAACCTTGCCTGATCTTCCAGAAATGGACTTCAAGATGAAACCTATGTGACATTCATGAGATATTTAAAAAGCCTGATCCCCTTGATATCACATCACCACGGGGCAGGGCTGGGAGGAAAAGAGTGAAAGGGAAGGAGAGGGAGGGAGGAAGAGAAGGAGAGAGAGGGAGATGAAAGGAGGGAATGAGGTGGGAAGAGGGAGGGAGAGGAAAAGGAAATATACTTTAAAAACAAATACTTCTTCCTTTGTTCCCTGCAAAGACTACCAGTTAGGGGTTCAGAGTAGAGGAGATGAGAACATGCTCCACCAAAATATGCCTCTTGCCAGATTAATTATTTTCACTGAAACCAGTTAAAAAATAACACATGCAGGAAGGTTTCTCTGATCGCCTCCTTTTACAGAGCATACATTTTCTGTGAGAAAGCTATCCACCCTGTACCAGGAAGGAGAAAACATTCTTATCATCAGGAGTTGATGCTGAATTCAATCTATTCAAACAAGCCTACTGAAATCATGCTTATCTTCCATTGGTTTCCTCCATAGATTTCCTGGTCATCTTCCCACAATTTATTTCCCCTAGAGCAAACCCCATTTTCCTTTGCCATGTCATGTCTCCACACTTTTGTTTTTATTAAAATGTTCTATAAACTCTCAAGCCTATCTGCTTCTTGAGTCATATATCTATATACACACAAATATATGCCTCTGTACATCTAAAAATATTACCATCAAGTAAAATTTAATGTTTTTCTCTTGCTTATCTATCTTTTTTTCAGCTAAATTTTCAGGCCTAGACACAGAACTTAGGAAGGTAGAAGAAAAGTCTTTCTCCCCCTACCACACTTTATGACTATCCACCACAAAACTGTATCCAGCGAAGCTTCTTTAAAAAAGTCAGACACACTCTGTCTTTACAGAATTAAAGAAAGAAAAATGAAAAACGCTCACATTCATAAGATAACTGAGCAATTCTCAGCATGAAGAAATTGTCCAAATAAAACTCAGTAACATGCTACTTTTAGAAGGATGGACAAGACTAAATACACAAAAAAATGTTGAATAGTCCTGAGACCATATTCTCCCAAACTGTTCTCATTTTTTCTTGTACTCTCCAAAGAATCATTCCTCTGCTTTATCGCCCCGCTGGCTGTGACAGGGTCTCCCTCAGAGCCCAAGGGACTCTGGGTAGGAGAAAGTAGTATAATACATATTTTTCTTCCTGAAACTCTGTAAAAGTTTTCCTCATCCCAGCTACTTTTCGCGGTGACCTAGATCATCATTCACCTGGCATAAATGAGCTTGGCTGTGAACAAGGTTAAGAATTAGACCTGAGGATGATCTATTAGTTCATCTTGCTTGTCTCATGGGGCAAAGCAGAATTGTTTCTCTGGAGAGTTTCCTTGAATGCTTTTTCCAAGTCTGACTTGAAATCTCATTCAAAATCTTGTGACTTTCCTCTTTCTTGCATTCCACTACTGTTGAGTTGTTTTAACACTTGAACAGCAATGATAGCCAATCAGAACCTATGGCTGATTCATGGTGAGGTTTGACAGAAAACAACAAGATCCTGTGAAGCAATTGTCCTTCAATTAAAAAAAAAAGAACACAAACGTCTCCTGGTTCTGGACTGCAAGCTCACTTTTAGGCATTATTTGTTTTCATAAATTGGAGCTAGGGTGACTCTTTCCTCACTGCCTTTAATTAATAAGGAAAGCTTAATATGCAGTCCCCCCCCCCGCCATCAGTCTGGCACAGAAAATGCTGAATTGCTTTTATAGTAATTTGAAAGGAGAGTCTGGGGCTATTAGAAGAAATTCACATCAGGCATTTCTTCCCATGGCCTACTTATATTTTTCAAAGTGAAAGAATGTTTCAAGGAAAATGAAAAATCTTGGGGTACTAGGAAACTCTGCCCCATCTAAAGCTCTATTTTTCGATTTTCTACACAAAGACGCCTTATGGTGCATTTTAATAATGCAACTTGAAATATATTTTGAAAGAAGGAACAAGTCATAATCTGACCCAAGACAGAACAAAGCCCCTTGTAGATTCTTGAATATCTGACTACAGGGGCCCTGCTCTTTTGTCTCACGGTAATTATATACATTCGGGGGGTTTAGGGGGAACCTGTTTGAGCCTTTTAAGTAAAATGGTGTGAGGCTCTATTTCTGGAAATCTGGAGGAAAATGAGAATATGAAATTAACAGGTAGCCTTAAAACCTGAACCAGAGACCCTGCAGGTCACCTTCAGTGCTGAATATTCCAAAGCTACCTTCGTCAAAAATGTAGAAACAGTTTGAGAACATATCTGACTTTACCTTTTAAAAGTAGAACTAAAACTTTAAGACGCTTCATGAATTTCTCTCCAATCAGAAAAGAAAATCCTCTGAATGAGATCTCTGCCTCCTTGCTCTCGGAGGCACTATCTGGCATTGTAAGAAAGAGAGGAGAAATGCACGGGCTCTCAGCACCACATGGCCCGGTTGCTTCAGTCAAAGTACTTTCTAATTTTGTTTCCTGTGGATTTTCATCAGTTACTAGTTCATTTAAATCAGCTATTGAATGAATACATGTGGAATCTTAAAATACATTTAGAGATAGTATATTGTTTCATATTAAGCAAGCAGTCAGTGTTTCCGATTATTTGCAAGCACATGAGGGGCATCGGTTCTCACTTACCAGACCTCAATCCACTTTAAAAACTGCTTACCCCTCAACTTTCCTCCCTAATTAGAGCATTTTATCTTTGTGAACCTTCACCGTGACCGCGTCGTGATAACTCTTGGCTAATACTCTGTGAAGAAATCGTTGCTAATAATCCACGCCAGCCTGAAGCAGATAGAGCAATGTGAGCAAAGAACTAGATTGGTGTGAATTGGCCCTATGGCCACTTGATGAAAAACACTGGAAGGGGTTTTATTGACCAACATGCTTTAATAAATGACACTCAAGTGATCTATCAGCATACTAGAACAGAAGTAAGATTACTGACCTACTGAGACATTATAAAAATAGTTATGATAGGGTTTTGCCATAAATCAAGATTTCAGGAAATAATTTTTCATGAAAAATTTCAAACATATATAGTAGAGTCGAGAGAAGGAGTCTGGAGCAGAATAGGGCTATTGATTACATTTTCCAGATGTCTTTCCTAAAAATCATCCTTATAAGAATCAGGCTGAGCTGTTTTAGGTAAATGTGGGGGTTGGGAGACCCTGGCAGACTATCAGCTTCATGAGGTTAGGGGTCACATGTGTCCTGTTTACAACATGTGTATACAAAATGCTAGGCTGTGTTTTGACCCTGGATGTTCCTTAGGAGGTACTCGGTAAACACTCAACAAACGAATGAATGAGATTTCCCAGTACTGCCTGATTTTGCAAAGAGAAAATCACAGCCTTTGAATTTAAACTTACAGGGTAAAGCTCAATACTGTACAGGCTGTTAATGGTGTTTTGGTATTTAGAAAGAGGATTAAGACCTTCTTCAGGTAAAACGATGCATCACCCAATATTTGCTGTTTGAACTGATTTGGCCTACAACGTAAATGATCATGATAGACTTCTAGCCTCTGTGGGGTTCTACCAAAATTCTTTAGCTAATGGGATCTTGAATTTAACCTATTTATCACTTCCTTATAAATTAACTTGCCTTACCCTGGCTCTGTTATAATCTCTAGAAGATACTGGACTTCCAGGAAGGGAGTGAATATTCACCCAGTGAATAGCAATCCTCCTGTCAGTGCAAGAGGACAGGGGTTCCGCCCCTGGTCTGGGGAGATTCCATAGGCCACGGAGCAACTAAGCCTACAACTACCGAAGCCTGTGCGCCTCGAGCTCCTGCTCTGCAACAAGAGATGCCATGCCAATGAGAAGCCCTCGCACCACCAGGAAGAGTAGCCCCTGCTCATCGCAATTAGAGAAAGCTTGCACGAAAGAATGAAGACCCACCCTAACCAAAAATTAAATAGATAAATAAAATTATTTAGAAAAAGAGAAGAAGATAGATACTTTAGCATCTATCTGAAATTGAGATGACACACCTTGGCTCTCGAATATCTTTATGAACAGACTCCAAGCCAGCTAACGAGACACCCGTCTCCCTGCTGCTCCTTACATAGACATACATCAGCCAGGATGCTTAACTCACCACTGCCATCTCCGCATTGAGGTGAATGCCTGTTCCTGTGACTACAAGTGATGCACAGAGAGAGGAACACACAGAGAAAAAGAGGCCAACACTGGGAAACGCTGGGGGCTCTGGGCTCCTGGATCAAGCCATACCTGAAGCCAGTAACTCGACCTGGACTCTCTAATTGTGGCTCTATAAATCCTCCACTTAAATTAGCCAGTTTGGGTATTCTGCCACTTGAACCTCAGAGTCCTAACACATGTAAGAAGAAGGAGATGAGGGAAAGGGGGAAAATGATAAGGAATAAAAAGGAGGCAGGAGAAGGGAAATGAGAGATTTGTCCAAGGTGATAGGACTTGCCAGTATGGAATAAAAATCCAGAGCATTAAGACCAGAGTTTACTCTTTTCCCTGCTATGCCCCTACACAAATAGTTCTATTATTCATTCCTACACATAGTTACTTTGAAGCTAAACAAATGAGAACTGGCCTGCCGATAAGACCCCACAAATACAAGGCGTACATCAGCCTTGAGTGACTTGTATTCTGTTTCCCTGGTGTTGTACATTTAAGAACTGCTTTCATAATTAAGCTTCCCAAGGGGGATATGGATGCCAGTTTTAATTTAAAGAAATACTAATGCTAGAATCAATTTGTAGGATATTTCAGTTGGATCGATGGATGCCTTTGCCACTAAAACCAAATTATTTCCCTACTAACGCTTCTTTGTTAAGTATGTACTAAGACCAATCAAACTTTCTAGGAAGCTGCTACAAAGGCAGTATTTCCATTGCCTAGATCAAATAGCCAGTGACCAAAACATATGGTGAAATCTAGTATTTCATCCTTGAATGCAGAGCACTTGAATTCTATTAAACCACTTATTAGAGATTTTTATGGGCTTCCTGGGTGGCTTAGTGCTAAAGAATCTGGCTGCCAATGCAAGAGACACAAGAGACAAGGGTTTGATCCCTGGGTAGGAAAGATCCCCTGGAGGAGGAAATGGCAACCCACTCCAGTATTCTTACCTGGGAAGTCCCATGGACAGAGGAGCCTGGTGGGCTACAGTTCATGGGGTCACAAAGAGTTGGACACGACTGAGAGACTGAGCACACACGCACACGCACGCACACACACACAAAGGTCGTGTGCCTCCCTATATTCTCCATCTTCCGAATGGTTTCATGATGCTCTGTGTGTAGCACAGCAGAAGAAAGGCAGTAGAAACGGATGTTATCTGTACAATTGCCATTGACAGCAGCTTAGTCACAGAACAGAGAGAACGTGTGAGAATCACCGCCACAGCTTGGCAACTGTGTCAGCAATAAATAAGCACCCAGGCCCCCGAACATGACAATGGGACTGGGAGTGTTTCTGGATGCAACGTTGATAAGTCTGCCTCACAATTACTAACTCTTTTGATGCTGACGTGTTTCTTTAAAGACTGGATTTAATGATTCTACTTTTAAGATGTCCAAGTTATTAATGAAATGACGTGCTAAAAGCTGAAAACAAGCAACCACAGTTAATCCTTCTAGTGGCTGCTGCTTCTGATACTTCCCACAGGCCATTCATTATCCTCTCTTTTTCTTGTAGAACAGCTTCACTGACACAGAAAATTCTCTTACATCCAGGGAACTTCCCTAACCATCTGAATCCACAGTCTTTACTTTTGACCTTGAACTTAACATGTGGTCCTTACGACATGCCTCTTCTCATTTTTGGCTATTTTTGTGTGTTTCACATCCTTCCTACACAACTGCAAACACCTGGAGGACAGGTACTGAGTCTTACACAACTTCTAAATCTGAAGCTTAGAACAACACCCTATGAAGGATGTTATTGGTCATCACACACTGTTTTAGGTTAGTAGTTGATGATTTTTTTAAAAAGATAAAACTGGTTATACATGGGCTGTATTTTAAAAAGAAGTGTTATGAACTAAAAAGCCTCTTGATGAAAGTGAAAGAGGAGAGTGGAAAAGTTGGCTTAAAGCTCAACATTCAGAAAACGAAGATCATGGCATCCGGTCCCATCACTTCATGGGAAATAGATGGGGAAACAGTGGAAACAGTGGCAGACTTTATTTTGAGGGGCTCCAAATCACTGCAGATGGTGACTGCAGCCATGAAATTAAAAGACGCTTACTCCTTGGAAGAAAAGTTATGACCAACCTAGATAGTATATTCAAAAGCAGAGACATTACTTTGCCGACTAAGGTCCGTCTAGTCAAGGCTATGGTTTTTCGAGTAGTCATGTATGGATGTTGGACTGTGAAGAAGGCAGAGTGCCGAAGAACTGATGCTTTTGAACTGTGGTGTTGGAGAAGACTCTTGAGAGTCCCTTGGACTACAAGGAGATCCAACCAATCCATTCTGAAGATCAGCCCTGGGATTTCTTTGGAAGGAATGATGCTAAAGCTGAAACTCCAGAACTCTGGCCACCTCATGCGAAGAGTTGACTCATTGGAAAAGACTCTGATGCTGGGAGGGATTGGGGCACGAGGAGAAGGGGACGACCGAGGATGAGATGGCTGGATGGCATCACAGACTCGATGGAGGTGAGTTTGAGTGAACTCTGGGAGTTGGTGATGGACAGGGAGGCGTGGCGTACTGCGATTCATGGGGTGACAAAGAGTCGGACACGACTGAGCAACTGAACTGAACTGAAAAAATATCCAAGTGTGAGCATGTAACGTGTTTTTAACTGAAGGTACCTACTCATCCTGTGAAGAGGAGAATTTAGGACATATGAAATACCAGTTTACAAAGCCCTCTCTGGCTTCTCAGCTTAGAAAATGTTACCTGAGAGAGACTTCTCTGTAAAGCAGACTTCCAGATTCCATTCTCCTCTGACCCAGACAATGAAATGCTGTGGTGTAAAAGCTATCGCTGGGAGCTGTGCTTATCAACCACATTCCTGGGGGCTGGGGCAACAGAAACCAGGCTGTGTAAGTGAATTCAGTCGGACTCGGCCAACATTTTCTCAGTAAATGAGATGTCATGGGTCCGTATTTCCATTCAGCTGTGCCTCTGATTGGATTCTAGCCCCTGAGCAAGTCACTTTTTTTCCCTCTGAGCCTCAGTCACTTCACCTTTTAAATAAAGATAAAATGCACACTTCACACAATGTTGGAAATATAAAAATGTTTTATAATATAAAACTATTATAATAGTGCCTGCAGAGCCAAGCACTACCATTATCACCATTTTACAGATGAGGTAACTGAAGATCAGAGCTGTTGAACAACTACCCCAAGGTCACACAGCTATTAAGGAGGAAAATCAGAATCTGAACATTGGCATTCTGGTTATAAAGCCTTACCCTCTTCACTATTCTGCTGCATGCAAAAAAATTAAAGCATGTGATGTGAAGCACTTTTATAACTTGCAATTTATTTTTAAAAAGCAAAGTATTATTATTAATACAAATGATCTCATTATGTTTTTTAAAATGTGACGTAACCAACAATTCTCTTAACACACTTTTGTCAGTGACACTGACAAGCCACTGTCAAGGGAAACAATTAGAACTGAATTAGCACGTAATTGCAAAAGAAGTTCCACTGACATCATTTCATCCAAAGAACTTATTCTTCACTGGAATTTAAAAAGGGAAAAAGAAATCCATGTTTCATCTGACTAGAGGAACACATTATTGCAGCTCTGACAATGACAAGCCTCTGAAAAAACAGGTTAAGGGACATGCTTCCACTGCAAAGCATGAGTCCAGCATGAATCCCACAGAGGGATTCACACCACCATGCCAATTTCCACCAGCAAGTCAAATGCCAGCCCCAAGCATCCTACCTTAAAGCCTCGGGGTACTGAACTGGAGCTCAAAAGAGACACGAAGGCCAGCAACTGATGAGGCACGGCATGGCTGGTCCAGGCTCCATGGGTCAACGATGAAGCTCAAAACAGAGCCGGCTGTTTTCCAATCCTCCCTTCAACTTGTTTACTCACTAAGCTGCTTTGACACCACACCTGTTTCTGGACTAGCCTAGAAGCCCCCACAGCACAGCAGATGGCAGAGTGTTTGCATAACAAATGCTCTCAAGGGTCAGCCTGTGTAAGTGGATGAAGGGACTGCTGAGGGTGGGGCAGGACGGAAGGCAGGGGCCCTCTCAGGGGGCCACAGCACAGCCATCAATCCCAGAATTTGCTGGGGAGGCATCCTACCCTGTAAGGGTTGCCTGAGTCTGAGCTCTGAGTGTACCAGGCTCTGCTCTTCCTTCTGACAGTGCTGTCCAGGATAACAAAAACCCACGGCTGTAAGATCAAGCTACAAAGGAGATCTCTGTTGATATTTAGTTGCTAAGTCATAATAGACTCTTTTGTGACCCCCTAGAATGCAGCCCAGCAGGCTTCTCTGTCCATGGGATTTTCTATGCAAGAATACTGGAGTAGGTTGCCATTTCTTTCTGCAGGGGATCTTCCTGACCCAGGGATCAAACACGCATCTCCCATATTGGCAGGCAGATTCTTCATCACTGAGCCACCTGGGAAGCCCACAAAGGAAATCTAGCAAGGACATTAAGAACATACTACATACATAATACACACACACACACACAAGAACAAACCGTATCAATTTTAAAACCTAACTTCAAACATAATTCCAGCTAAACTTCTAGCTTTGCACTCTTGAATTTAACTTGAGATTTAATTCAAGTCTAAACTTTGTAACTCTCAAATTTCAATTCCTAACTCTCAAGTTTCTTAATTGTAATGTCAAGTCATGCTTAGTCTTTTGAAGAGGGAAATCAAATTTAATAGCTGACTGGAATGAGTTCCTATGATTTGTAAGATTGGTTTAAGGTCATACCTAGTCTTCAAAGGTTAAGGAAATCCCCACTTCATGTTGTAGAGTTTGATGCCAGAATACTGTCCTATCTTGGCAGGGCTATGGAAGAAATGGTTGCTCAATCATTCAATTGTCCATTAAAAAAAAGAACCCATGATGCAAGAACTATAGCATAAAGCTCCTCAGTGGAGCAAACAGCCATCTCAGGGGCCCTGCTTCACAGACAGCCTGCATGTCTGCAGACTATCCGCCGCACCCTCTTCCCCCAGTGACATCTGATAGGCTACAGTTTTCAGCGTGAACAACTAGCTCCGCATGTTCAGCTCCTTTTGACTAGTGAGTCAAACTCAGGTTACCTGGAAATCAATGTGCTCAACTTCAATAAGAATCTGGGGCCCATTATCAGGGTGAGTTGAGGGGACTGGAAATAAACTGAGATTCACCTTTACTCCTCTCCCAGGGTTTCCGTTGACTCTCTGATCAGCCTTCCTTCACCCAGGGCCGATGGCAAAACTGCTGAGGTGATGATGATAAAGCAAGTGAGAAGAGGCTCTGAGGGCAGGGACCACCTCTCTTTGTTCTCTGCTGCCCTAACAGAAGCTAGAAGAGAAGCTGGCCTGTGTTCTGGGTCACAATAAATAACTGATACATACAAATAGAGTGCACCAAGAAAGCCATTTGTAGCCTCCTGGATTACTCACAAAATCCTATGCAGGAGGGAACTGTATTCTTATTTCAGTTTCAAGGTCAAGAAAGCAAAGCCAGAGAGAGTATCAAGACACTTGCCGAAAGCCACATAACTAAGAGTGAGCAGAGCTAGTCTCAATCTTCAGAGCAAACAATTCTCGTAAGTGAGGGAAATAGTTTATAATCTCAAATCTCTCGGATAGGGAAGACAGGGCTCTTTGTAACCTGCCTCAAGATTCATCCCATCAGTTTAGGTTAATGATCCTAACTATGCTAAATACTGAAGTGGAAGACAACAATTCAGGTAAATTCAGTTGAAGAATCTGTGGACAGGTGTAGGGGGCAAGGAGAGCTCCCAAAATTAAATGCAAACATCGTGTGTGTGCCTGAATTGTTCCACAGAAAATGCCCAGAGCTTTCAGACTGAAAAGATTCTACGACCCTGCCAATGTTTAATGAATTAGCGGCTTATCATTAAATTTACTTCCAATTGTCACCCCAAGCTTGCTCCTTGGAAGAAAAGCTATGACAAGCCTAGACAGCATTTTAAAAAGCAGAGACATTACTTTGCTGACAAATGTTCATCTAGTCAAAGCTATGGTTTTTCCAGCAGTCATGTATGGATGTGAGAGTTGGAACATAAAGATAGCTGAGTACTGAAGAACTGATGCTTTTGAACTGTGATGTTAGAAAAGACTCTTGAGAGTTCCATGGACTGCAAGGAAATCAACCAGTCCTTTTTCCTAAAGGAAATAAGTCCTGAATATTCATTGGAAGGACTGATGCTGAAGCTGAAACTCCAATACTTTGGCCACCTGATGCAAAGAACTGACTCATTGGAAAAGACCTTGATGCTGGAAAAGACTGAAGGTAGGAGACGGGGATAACAGAGGATGAGATGGTTGGATGGCATCACTTACTCAATGGACATGAGTTTGAGTAAGCTCTGGGAGTTGGTGATGGACAGGGAAGACTAGCATGCTGCAGTCCATGGGATTGCAAAGAGTCGGACATGACTGAGTGACTGAACTGAACTAAAAGAGTCCAATGGGCTCCAAATGCCTTTTGTATGCCTGCTATGAGGGAAATAACTAGCATAAACGCTTAGTGAGTGTTAGGTATGAGAACAGTCAGTGTCTGCAAAAACCCCAGGTGTGGAAAAAATCCTCAGAGATTGCTTAAGTGAGAATATTAGTTCACAATTCACTCTGCATTCATTCACAGTGAGACCAAAGAGCAAATCTATCAATAACCAATTGATCTTGAGGATGGTTTATACCATGGGACTCCATATCAAGGAACAGACGTGATGGTCTTCAAAAATATGGAAAGGAGACAAATTCCACCCTATAGCAGCGGCCGCCAAGAGGATCTTTCTAACCATTTCATTTTCAATGATCTTCATCTACAGTAAGAATATCCAGACTTAGATGAGGCTCTGTACTTGGGGAAATCACCCTCAAGCTTAAGATATATACAAGATGTTCCAAGAACTGCAATATACCACTTGCTCCTATGTCATCTGCAGAATCCCTTGTGATTCTAGGCAACACGTTTAACACAGAAGAGTCAGCAAACAGACAACATCTAGATGTGGGGAACCAGCCTGGCAAATTTTGGCAGGCTGCCTATACAGTTAAAGGCACCAATGAGTCCTTAAAGGAAGAAGGACACATTTCTTTCAAATCCTACAGGTTTTAACAAAGGGGAGAAAGTACAGAATTAATCCAGAATGCCCAGACTCCAGAGAGAAAGATGAAAGGGTAAACATTCCGCTCTTGCCATGCTGATTCACAGAAAGATAAAAGAAGAGGAAGCCAAGGAGGAAGAGCAAGAGGGAGAAGAAAGGAGGAAGAGGAAATGAAAAAAAGAGGAGGAAGCAGCAGCAGCTGTGGCAGCTAAAGCGAACTTTTCTAACTGGAGTTCTCCAAACTGGAATAAGATGGCTGTTACAAAAGTAAGCTAGCCATCACTCTAGGCATTTTACATGGACTTATATGTGAGCTAAACCTAGGGCTATGAAATAGAGAAGACTAGAGAAGATGGGTAAGTACAAGATGACTGTCCTGAAACACGAAGAAACAAACGCATGTAGTCAGTGTGTGATCCTTTAACGCTAGTACGATGATGATGCAGTTTACAGAGAACAACGACGTTCACAAATCAACTCATCGCAAATTACATGCTTATCAGGTCTATTAATGTAATGACCTTGGGAGTTGACTCAGAGTCTTCCTTAACCTAACAAGCATGCTAAATATCATCAGTTGGGTTGGCAATTAAAATTATAATTTATCTAACACATTTCCTTCACCCAAGTCCTGCCTCTTTCTATGGCTCAAGAAGCTGCTGGGTGATCAATAGCAGCTCTTAGGCTACGACACTCGCTTGCGCTCTTTCTCTCTCCCCCTTTCCTCTCTCTCTTTTAAGCATTTCTATTATGGATAATTTATTAAACCTTAAATTTCTTTCTAATTTGTAAGTTTCAGCAAAATTTAGTCAGGTTTCAACACAGAGTGTCATGGGATAATTAGGACAGTTAGCAGTAATTTATCATTTCTCAGCTGGGTTTTCAAGCTTCCACTGACTGTCTGCAAAAGTCCATCAGCCCGTTCTACACAGATCACTATGAAATCTCACTTACCTTTGTGCAAATCACTTTTCCATAAATACTGAAGTGAGTTGAAAGAGAATCAACCCATTCCTGAAAATCCAGCCACCAGTGTGTGCGTGAGTGTGCGTGTGTGTGTGTGTCACTAGAGTGCATCTGAAGCCAGAGCTTCCAGTGAACTCCTATAATGGCTAATGGGCGTTACAATGCCAGGGAAGCTTTTTCCACCTGCTATGCACTAGAACTGTAAATCAGGCAGCCCAACTTCAGGTTAGATCTTCGGAATATATGTGTGGGACCCTACAGAGAGGCCGACAGCACATTTTACAGAGCAAATATCTCCTCACGTGTAGACCGCCAAAGATGGAAAGCCTGGAGAAGGCAGAGACAACAGTTCCAAGCCGCTTCCGTGGAGAAGAAAGATTTTATTAAGCCGGAGCTGCAAAGGGAGGACCTTGTGTTCTTTTGAGAGACTCATTTACTAGATGGTGAAAAATGACTGCTCTGGGTAATTTCATTTCAAATTGATTTATTTCTAAATGGGAGAAAATTGACACTTGGTGAAGAAAGTAAAAAGCAAGTCTCTGGGAAGAACCAGCTAGTCTCAGGTATAACCTAATTATTTGAACAAAGGAAATAAGAACAGAAGGCAGGGTGCAAGGTCACCCAGGAAAGTCATTCCTTGCGATGAATACCTTCTTTTTCCCCTCCCGACAGACTCCCAGAAAAGTGTAAACTGACCCCTATCTCCAGTTTATTTCTGACACCTAAAACCTAATCAAAGTTCACTTTAAAGAAAATCTAATAGTTATTCTCAATTAGATTGCACAGCAAATTAAATCATAAATTTCTCTCTCCTAGCCCTGGTTTGTCACATTCCTAAAATACAACTTTCTACCCTCTGGCACTTTATTTAAATCTCTGAGGGCAGGCTCAGAAGCAAGTTATGGATTTGATAACTTGCTAATGTGGCCACAGTCATTGTTCTGAGCCATATTTATGATTTTATTGGATCTTAGAACAATCAATAATAATCCATCGATGTCCCTGACTCTGGGGTTTTCTCACAGTCCACAAATGGGGCAGTGGATTCATTTTTAATGTACTCACTTAGCACTCCTTCTCTGAGAGAGAGTCCTGCATATATTAATAAAGGCCAAGGAATGAATGGCATCAGTGCACATAGCTTACCCTGAAGAATTAGCTGCAGGAGAAGATTTAACACAGAAAGAAGGGGAAGAATAGACTAACAGGGCCCATTTTGTACAGCACCAGTCGTTAAAGTTAATGGAATTACCCTGTGGTCATGCACTAAAGGGAGCCTTTGGGAAGTTAAGCTCTTCTAGGGCCATTGATTCGCAGACTTTCACTCCACAATCCCCATTGGCATCTGATGAGTATTGCAGATATGCAGAAACACTTTAGAAATTGTTGACTCAAACTGCCAGTTAAGCATACTAAGGAGTAACAATAACTGAATATTTTAGAGGAGATGATCAAATGGAGGATGGTTTTCACGGACAGGAGCAGAAAGTTCAAGTCTCTCTGGACGAAACAAGATGGGGACTTTATTAAATCATGTAACCCAAAAGTCTAGATGTCGTACAGGATTCAGGGCTGGTTAATTCAGAACCCCCGATCATGTGACCAAGGATACAACTTCTTTCCATCTGTGCCATTCGGGCCTCAGCTTCTGGTTCATTCTAAAGCAGGCTGGAATCCCAGGAATACTAAGATGGTGGCCAGCAGCATCAGGGTCAGTGCCTTCTTATTTACAAGCATCCCTTTCCACAAATCCTCCAGTATCTGGAAACAGCCATTTCTGAAGCCGAGGGAATCCTACTCTCTAAGTGACTTAGGTCAGGCTAATCAAAGCCATCGCTGTGGCAAAGAGTTGGCTGAAGCCAGGGATGGGCAGCCCCTGGGCCAAAACTTGCTCACTGTGCTTTTGCAAATACAGTTTGATTGGAATATAGGCACACCCATTTTTACAAATCTATTTACATACTGTGAATAGCCGCCTTTGTGCTATAAAGGTAATTGTATAATTGTGACAGAGACCATCAAGCCCTCAAAGCCTAAAATGTTTACCATTTGGGCTTTTATGAAAAAAACTTGCCATCTTCTGGATTAACTAAATGAGGTTAGCACCTGGAGCTAGAGATGGATTCGCATACATCCTGTCTCCGTGGTTGCTAAATAGCAGAGTATGGAGAGTATTCTGGGGAGACAAGCAGTGCCCAGAAGAGGTAAGACACCAAACTATTCAACTTCCTAGAAACTTGAAAGCCAGATCACTTTAAAGGATCCACCATACTGAACACATGTGAAATACCCTCTGTCCATAGAATACAATCCAAACAACAGGTACATTAAAAATAGAAGTACGACTCCTTACAGTGGTGTCGTACTTATGCTGGTAGAACAATCCTTCTGCTCATCTCTTCAAACATATCTTCCATCATCACCTTTCTCTCCACCCTGAAGCCCTGCCCACCCAGGCTCCAGCAATCTCCTTGACTTTGCCAAGCTCATCTCTGCTGCTGTTTCCTTGGCCCAGAAGTTTTTCCCTCCCCAGCTCTTTCCTTGGCTGGACTCTGCTCATTCCTCAGGTCTCAGTTTATGGGTCACTTTTGCAGTGGGCCTGTTCTGACCACCCTACCTGAAGCAGCCCATTCCCCCATTCCCTGTCCCCCTCCCTCTCCCCATGTTCTCCTCTTTCACAGCACCATTTACAGCCTTTCTAAAACACCTCAAAATCTGCAATTATTTTATTTGTTCATTTTCATGTAGAGAAAGACAATAAGATGAGAGTTATTCCTTGGCAGTCTTTCCTCTCCTTGTATCCCAGTTCCCTGAAGTGCTTGAAGCATAGTAGGTACCAAATCAACACAGGTAGAAGGAATTAATATGAACTATACAATTTCTGGGCTTCCCTGGTGGCTCAGTGGTAAAAAATCCTCCTGCAATGCAGGAGATATGGGTTCAATCCCTGGGCTAGGAAGTTCCCCTGAAAAGGAAATGGCAACCCACTCCAGTATTCTTGCCTGGAGAATCCCATGGAGAGAGAAGCCTGAGGGAGTATAGTCCATGGGGTTGCAAAGAGTCAGATGGGACTTAGTGAGTAAACAACGACAATATACAACTTCTACAACCTTCTTAGTCTTCCTCTCTTATGGCCCTTACTTTACCTGTCCTTAAAGACAGACAAGGACTATGCCTCATTCTTCTTGTTCTCCCAGGACCTGGGTTGGCCAGAAAGTTCATTCAGGTTTTTCTGTAAGATGTTATGGACAAACCCTAAACGGACATTTTTGGCAAACCGATATAAAAGCACGAGCAGGCAGGATGTTCATTTCCTGGAAGGCTGTAACGGGATACTGTTGGCAGTGAGGGAATCCTCACCCTCAATCACAGAGCAGAGCAGTTGCAGGCTAGAAGCAGCTACTGTAGAGTACACTGGGCTCCCAGGTGTAGAGAAAGACGTAGGACCGACTTAAAGTCTACAGAAGGGGGTCATTTACGGGAAGGCAGAGATACATGATTTTCAAGGCCACATGCCTGTCTGGGGCTCTCTGAGTCATCCCCTGCTCTGAGGTTCTTCCTCAAGACTGAGTTTCATCCCTGGTCATGTGACAGAAGAGCTGAGCTTGGAATCACATTTATTCCTTCTAAGATTAAACAGTGTCCTCAAAATTACCCTGCTGGAACTTGATTACTTCTGGGAGTTCATACCATTTATAACCAACAGAAGAACTGAAACACAAATAAAAGGTCCTGTTGGGTCGATTTTCAGGGCACCCATCTAGAAAGTATGATTAGAAAAAAATTTTTTCAGGGACCAAACACTGATACACAGACCCTGGGGCAGGGGGCAGAGATGTGAATATGAACATTAGATAAACGGATTTCACCACAAAGTAAAAGAATACGTGATGAGTTCACTTTGTTCACTCTGTGTTGGTTATTCTCTAAACCACTTTAGGCAAGGTCAACGTCCTAAACAACTTCATGTTTATTTTTCATGTAACATCAGGAACAAGAAAAGCGTATTCAAAACTACAGGGGAAAGAAATGTGGGTTTTCATTACAAGAGCCGAATACAATTATCTTTATGTTGAATGAGCCCAGAAGGATTGCAAACCATCGTTTCATCCTTTCCCTCTGTGGTGTGGGATTAATCTGATTCAGAAGGCTTCTAGCAATTTATGTCTCTTTCCCTCATCTTGGTGGATGAGCAGCTCTTCCAGCAAGAAGATTTGCTATGAGACTGAAGGTGTAGGATTGATGTTTCATGAAACATCAGGTTAAAACTTCAAAACTGTCCTTTCTCAGCACTAACATACTTCATGAATAAATTGGAGAAGAATTTCTCACTGTGTTTAGCCCCACACCCATTACACATTCTCACCAACCCCATGTTTTTCACTCAGATGTCATTAGAAAGGTCATTATTTGAATTCTTCCATGTATGTGCTTCTGCACCTTGCCATGTCTATTATTCATTACCCTGCCTTCCCTCGAGCCCAGGCTTGGTCATCAAACCCTTAAGTCTCCCGGTTGCTTTTTAAGCCTCAAGAATTACTTTAGTAATGGCTTTGGCAAAAAGGACAAAAAGAATAATTCAGGATGAATGTGGGAATAAGAATCAAATCTAGGTCATCTAGATCAAGAATCAAAATGTATTAATATTAAACAAATAAAACACCAGTTCATAAATCTGGGTAACCACCAGAATCAATTCCAAGTTTAGGTCACATAGACAGAATCAAAACATATTTAGGTACACAAATAAAATGGCAGTTCATAAATCCGTGTAAGCATCATAATCAATTGGGGACTTTTCAAAAAACATTTTTAGGGGCCCCATCATCAGAGCCCACTCATTGGAAAAGATGCTGGTGCTGGGAAAGATCGAGGACAGGAGGAGAAGGAGGTGACAAAGGATGAGATGGTTAGATGGCATCATCAACTCAATGGACATGAGTTTGAGCAAACTCTGGGAAATGGTGAAGGACAGGGAAGCCTGGTGTGCTGTGTTCCATGGGGTTGCAAAGAGTCAGAGATGACTGAACGACTGAACAACAAAATCAGAGATTTGAACATAGGAAGTCTGAGCACTAGTTATGTGCTTAAGATAAAGACAGAAGAAAGAATGGATGAGCAGAATCATGTCCCAGTGGAAAATTCTTCTGATGGGATGCCTGTGAAATAATTATAGAGATGGTTTCCTATATTTCTTCATAAAATATAAATAATATAATGGAAAATAAGGACCATATTAAGCGGTGAAAGGTCCCAAAGGCGGGTTGTCCAGGGTGCTCCTTCCACCTGGCCCTGAACTCCAGGGCATCTCAACACAGTGCTGCCTGTTTCACTAGGCAATATATAGACCCACACATTTCACACTCGGACAGACGCCTCCTTTTATATTTTATTATTTTTACTGAGTACTGAAACAAATGTTTTCAGTTTTGTCTGTGTGAGCTAAAATGTCCGGTTTTTTATTTTTAATTATTTTTTGGAAATGTCCAGTTTCAACCAAAGCACCCATATTTTAGGGGCTTTCATTCCCTGTTCTGTATTTAAGGTGTGTCAATAACCTCAGATATGCACATGACACCACCCTTATGGCAGAAAGTGAAGAGGAACTAAAAAGCCTCTTGATGAAAGTGAAAGAGGAGAGTGAAAAAGTTGACTTAAAGCTCAACATTCAGAAAACGAAGACCATGGCATCTGGTCCCATCATTTCATGGGAAATAGATGGGGAAACAGTGGAAACAGTGTCAGACTTTATTTTGGGGGCTCCAAA
>SJYQ01001418.1:1031367-1113842 GCA_006410935.1 Redunca redunca
CCAGTCCATTATAAAGGAGATCAGTCCTGGGTGTTCTTTGGAAGGAATGATGCTAAAGCTGAAACTCCAGTACTTTGGCCACCTCATGCGAGGAGTTGACTCATTGGAAAATACTCTGATGCTGGGAGGGATTGGGGGCAGGAGGAGAAGGGGACGACAGAGGATGAGATGGCTGGATGGCATCACCGAATCAATGGAGGTGAGTTTGAGTGAACTCTGGGAGTTGGTAATGGACAGGGAGGCATGGCGTGCTGCAATTCATGGGGTCACAAAGAGTCGGACACAACTGAGCGACTGAACTGAACTGAATGTGGCCTGTAACAAATTAATCATCTGAGAAGACTGAACTGACCACTCATATTTAGTCAAAACTATTCAATCCTTGTCACAGGATTCATCAGAACAAGTTTAACTACTTATTTTTTTAAACAAAATAAACATTTTAACCAAGCCAGTTATTTAGATGTCACAGGTTTAAAACTTTAAAATGAAGTGGTTACATGGAGTTAGAGAATTTTGTCCTAGACCTGAAACATATGCAGCAAACTAGTGAGAGAATAGTATCTTCAGTGTTTACTAGTACTTAGCACCTAGCATTTCACCGGAAAATGATAGAGAATAAGTGCCCCAACTGCATCAACAGAAGGAAGAAGGTGAGTCTGAATAATAATGCCTTACATTTATGTAGCACTTTAAGGTCTATAAAGCACTTTACCTTTCACAGTATATTTGATTTGACAGTGAGTAAAATAAACCCCCAAACTCTGAGCATCGGGTGGAAAAGACAGTCCACCGAAACCTGTAAAACACTGACATTAAGAAAGCATAAAAATATTTGCCACATTTTTGTGTCACAGATCCCCAAATAAATTTAACCGCCAATACCCACTTTGCTGTATGTCAGGACCTCCAATTACTAAAGGAATTTGTTTGGTAGCACTAATGAAAAATTAAACATCTAAAACATACAATTCTGCTGTAAATTGACATCCAGCAATAAAGTAGCATTTAGGTTAGTTAACCTTCACCTGTATATAAAATTATAGAGAGTCCCGTGGGTGGTTTTAGATGGAAGTCACATTATTCTAAGCAGAGGAAAATAATGCAGATGAATCTGTGTTGAGGGAGACAAAATGTTTACAAAACATCTCCTTAGGTACCTTTGGCTATGCTTATAGAGTGCAAAGCAGTCCATCCTAAAGGAAATCAAACCTGAAAATTAACTGGAAGGACTGATGCTGAAGCTGAAGCTCCAGTAATCTGGCTACCTGATGCGAAGAACCAACTCATTTGAAAAGACCCTGATGCTGGGAAAGATAGAGGGCAAGGGGACAAGGGGGCAACAGAAGATGAAATAGTTGGATGACATCATCAACTCAATGGACATGAGTTTGAGCAAGCTCTGGGAGATAGTGAAGGACAGGGAAGCCTGGTGTGCTGCAGTCCATGGGGTCGCAAAGAGTGGGACACAACTGAGCAACTGAATAACAGCAACTGAGTGCAAGGTGTTCTGAGGATCAGCTCAGATGATACAATGGGTTTGAATCCCAACTCTCCTATCTGTAACTTGTGTTGTTGTTCTTAAGTGACTGCCTCCATAAACCTTAGTCTAAGGATAAACTATCAATGCCCTATTTTTAGACTCATGAGGATTAAGTGAAAACTATAAACTAATAGCAAATATTTATTGAGACGTTCCTATGTGTCAAGTGCTATGTCAAAGACATTTACATGTATTGTAATCTGTTTGATCTTCACAACACCACACTGAGGCAGGATACTTTTAAGACCCCCATTTTATAACCTTATAAATAGATGAGGCTAAAAGAGGTTGACTTTTGCAAGAGTCATAGAAATGGTAGGTGATAGATCTGGGAAGGAAACCAGGCCATCTGGCTCCAGAGTCCTCCCTCTTCATTAGGAGTGTAATCCTGATGGCATTCCCCTCCACCCTCACTCTATCTGCAGCATATTCCCCTCCAGTCAACCTAAGCTGCCCTTGAGTTTAAGAGAACAGGGGGAAAATTAACAAATAGAAATGGAAGAAGACCAGAGAGTTTGGTTAATTTTCCTTTCAGTGCTTTGACCCAAATGGCATCATGCGATTCAAGATTAACTAAGTAGAAATGGAAAAACTCAGTGATTTGATACTCACTTAGAAGAGAGTTTAAGGGTTTAGAAGAAGAAAGAAGGAAGAAAGAAACTTTCCCACAGGGGAAAGACAGGCTCATTTCCCTTCTCCTGCCTAGAAAGCCAGGGATGAGGGCTTTTGCCTCCAAATCACCAGGCAGGGAAGGAAAGTCAAGGGGAAGGATGAGATTGGAGGTGTCCACTCCCACCTGTACACCCAACCCATCCCCTGAACACCAAACTGAATTTCGATTTACCAAATTCAGGAAAACTGGGTTCATTTTCAGAGCAGAGACGCAAATTGTAAGGCAACTGCAGAAGATAAAAGTGATTGCATCCTGAAGATACTAATTCTTCAGCAGTAGACACAGGCATTAGATATAAACATAGGCAAGGTGATTTTCCTCATGGCTTTAATCAATGATAAAAGTTCTCTGGCAAATCACAGCTCTCATGAAATTTCTTTCCAGATGAAAATAATAAATATCAGTCAAGTAAGAATCATTGTGATTAAGATGTTGGTTCCTCCTTTCTCTGCACACCAAATATGAAAAATTCTTCTGGATTGGAAAGCAAGCTGCTATGTGGCCATCCCTCCACATCCCATCGCTTCTTTGCTAAGTGGCTCTGCACTAGAGAGATCTGTACATGAACATCGCTGACCGTGTCTGTTAAAATGCAGTGCCCTGGGTCTCACATTAGACCTACTGAGCCAGCAGAGGGGGCAGACAGGTTTCTGTTCTATTGAAGCCTACTTTAAGCCATGGTGAAGTACACTGTTGGTTCAGGAGCACAGCTTACTCATTACCACCAAGGGATACAGCAGAGGTTGAAAGTAATCGGGGCTGAGATTTCATACCCCACGTAATAAGGCAGATGTCTGAATGTTCAGGTGGTCAATTTTGTAAGTTCAAACTAGATATTCAAACTATGCAAATGATATGATCAGAACAAACTGTCCCTCCCCCCCCAAGAATGTAAGCTAAAAGGCAGTAATTAATAGTGAGAGAATTTACTGTATGAATAAATGAACTAGACAGGGCTGCAAATAACCTGTCTACCACAGTCTCATAAAGTGACACCTTAGCCTGTTTTAAGGACAAGAAAACTGAGAGTAAGATTAAAATAAACAAAAACGTGGACTTCCCTGGTGGTCCAAAGGTTAAGAATATGCCTGCTAATGCAGGGGACACGGGTTTGATCCCTGGTCTGGGACGATCACACATGCCTTGGAGTAACTAAGCCCATGTGCCCCAGCGACTGGGCCTGCACTCTAGAGCCCTAGAGAGGCAGCTGCTGAGTCCACATGCCCTAGGGCCTGTGCTCTGCAAGAAGAGAAGCCACCACAGTGAGAAGCCCGCTCAACACAACCAGAGAGCAGCCCCCACTCATGTCACTAGAGAAAGCCCGCACAAAGCAGTGAAGACCCAGCCCAGCCAAAAATTAATTCATTACGTAATTAATAAAAAAAGGAAGAAGCATGCATAAGGCCCTAGGAATAAGATGTGGTGGGCTGGGCATTCTATTCCCATCTTCATATTGGTTTCTTCTCATCATCGCTCAACATATTTGCTAGGGTTTCCCCCCATTTGAAATATGAGGAAATAAATGTTCATAGAGGTTAAGAGACTGGCCCAAACTCATAAAGCTAAAACTTCTATAGAGCCTCTTACTGATGTCAAAGTGTATTAGCTCCTGGCCTTTACTTAGAGCTAAAATGTCCTCTAAGTTTATGAATTGCAAAGATTAGCAAATCTTGTGGAAGGGACCTAAGAAAGTCTTCAGTGAATGGAGAGCTTGTTTATTGCTATTTTAATTTGTAAATCACATTTCTTTGAAGAATTTCTTTCTTTGTTCTTCCCAAAGCAATCCAAAAAAGTAATCACTAATGTATCAACAGTTAATAAGAGACACTTCCTGCAGCGTTAACACTATAAAATTAAATATCGAAGTAGAGGATTCAAGCACCATAAACACAGAAGAGGGTAAGCAAGCATATTTTATAAATAGCTCTTATAAAATTCTAAATTACCTGCCTGCCATAAATCTCTCTCTTTAATATACCTAAAGCATTCTCCCACCTAAAGACGCACATAGTAATTGCTCTAAAAGCTCACATTAAACTTACTCAGTAGCATCTCTTTTAAAGGACAGAACATTGCCTTAATGATGTGGCTAGTCGAAATTACATTTTCAAGTATGATTTGGGAACTGGATTAGTGGAAATCCTGGTCTTTGTCAGTGATGGCAGAATAAGGGAGACTATTGATAGAAACTCCAGAAAACCCACACCTCCACCCTGAAATACAACACATCATCTGCTTCTACAAGTTAGGAGTATAGATTTGTTCTATCATTAGCATCTCCACCCTCCTTCCCATACCACCCAAGAGAGCCACAGTCAACAATGGCAAAATGCAGGTTCTCATGAAGCTTACATTCTCCAGGGACTCAAGAAACAATATGGTACAGGAAAAAAAAAAGTAACATACCAACAAATAAAAGACAGTGAAGAAGACCCTGAAGGAAATCAAATAAGGCCTGGACAAAGAACACTGCCTGCCATTAAGCCATCAGCTATTGCAGCAGCTCCTACAGTGCACCTGAGGGGAATTCAGGAAGGAGAAAAAGTGGGTATTGGCCTTAGATAGTGAAGATGTATATCAAAGGGATGATTTCAACAAGCCAGACTCTTGCACCTTCCCATACATAGAAAAAGTAGTAAATCATTACCCTGAGGCGAAGGTTTTTTCTGGTGTGATTATCAGTAATCTTTTGATGTTCTACTACATTTTTTCCAGGAAAACTCCTATATATCCTGGCTTCTTTTTTTTTTTTTTTTTTTTTTCTCTTTGGAACAGTTCGTCTGAGCTATCTCAAAGGCTGTCTTCCCAGGCTATAGTCCTCAGTAGGCTCTCAAAATAAAACATAACCCACAACTGTTAGGTTATGGGGATTTGTTTTTAGTTGACAAAGGCAAACAGGATAGGGAGTGTGGGGCTTAGGAGGGCTGCTTCAGATGGGAGGGGGTGTCTGGGAGGGCTAATGATAAAGCAACATCTGGTTGTATATGTACATGATGAGGTGCTGTGCACTTAGTTGCTCACTTGTATCTGACTCTGTGGTCCCATGGACCAGCTCCTCCCTCCATGGAATTTCCCATGCAAGAATATTGGGGCAGGCTGCCATCTCATACTCCAGGGGAACTTTCCAACCCAGGGATCGAACCCTCATCTCTGTGACTCCTGCATCAGCAGGTGGATTCTTTACCACTAGCACCACATGGGAAGCCCCTTGTACGTGGTGATATGCATCAAGATATGTATACATATGTACATACGTATGCATATGTCGACGCATATGGTGGTGCATGGCTGAGGCCAGAAAAAAGGGATCATTTCTCAAGCCTGTAGGATATTCAAATTGCTTCCCCAATCACCTGGTGGATAACGGTGCCCTCTTATTTTAAACTCGAGTGGGAGAGTGAATAATCAGCTGCGAAGAGGTCACTTTTTTAATTTGATATTTTCCTTTCTCTGAGTAAGCTAGTCCACCTTGTTCTTTGCAAAGAAGAAGTTAAAGCCCACAAAACAAAAAACCCTAAAGGGGCACCATGTTCAAGAGGCCCATTCAGTGGTGCACCCCCACTAACAACAACAGCTGCTCCAGAGGAAGAGACGGCTCCTGGGCTTATTGCTATCACCACGCAGTGTGAGACAAAAATGGTTTAGAACCCAGGCATTAGGTGGGATATCAAGAGACAGAAGCAAAGATGAACAAAACAGTCGCTGTGGTTTCCATGGCAGGTTGTCAAATACTGCCTCATAATATTCGACCGTGTGAATTTTAAAATCTGAAACGCTCAAGTCAGATTTTGTTTTCAAAACCCAATAGCTAGGGGCTTCCCAGGTGGTCGAGTGATTAAGAATCCACCATGCAATGCAGGGGAAACGGGTTCAATTCCTGGTCTGGGAAGATCCCACATGCCACAGAGCAACTAAGCCCGAGCAACACAACTATGAGCCCGTGCTCTTGAGCCCAAGAACCACAAGAGAAGCTACCGCAGTAAGTCCTGTGCCACGACCAGACAGTAGCGCCTGCCCACTGCGACGAGAGAAATGCCTGTACAGCAATGAAGACTCAGTGCAGCCGAAAGTAATAAGAAAGAAACAACTGAAAAACCAAAACCCAATAGCTAAATACTGACGGTGCAGTTTTGCTCTCTGGCAGGGCTGACTCCTGGCTTCCCTGGGTCAATGTTATGGGGCCACCACCGTGTACTATTTTATCAGTGTGGAACAGCAAGTCTAGTAAATATCTACAATCTGAGAAGACTCATAGGATGCGCATGTTAACAGTGAAGACGCAAAAGCCCCAAACACAAAGATTCTAATCAGTAGATTTAGAATAAGAGCGGAATCAACCTTTCTATTCAAGTAACATGAGAAGTAATTCTTCGGTAGGTAGCATACGACTGCAGCGACTTAGCAGCAGAGGTATAAGAATCATACTTAGAAAAAATAGATTAGACAACTTTTGATACATAGACTTGTTCTAAAAGGACAGTTTTCAAAACTTTGTCATCCACCGAGGTTATAGTTGTATGTATGTGCATGCTCAGTCAATTTAGTCACATTCAACCCTTTGTGACACTATGGACTGGAGCCTACCAGGATCCTCTGTCCATGGGATTCTCCAGGCAAGAATACTGGAGTGGGTTGCCATGCCCTCCTTCAGGGGATCTTCCTGACCCAGGGATCGAACCCATGTCTCCTGTGTTGCAGGTAGATTCTTTACTGCTGAGCCACTGGGGAAGCCCAGTTGTATGTACAGCTGACTCTTAAAACCTGGGGGTTAACAGTTCCAAACCTCCCTCGAGGTGGAAAATCCATGTATAATTTATACTCAGCCCAGATACATGCACTTCTGCATCCGCAGATTCCACCAACCACTGATCTGTATTGCTATAGTATTTACTACTGAAAAAATGCCCATATAAGTGAACCTTCACCATTCAAACTTCTGTTACTCAAGGGTCAAATGCATGTGGATGGTTTCTTTTAGCCATTTAATATTACACAAAGGGTATGAGATGGCCCAGCTAATTCATATGGGAGAAATCCTGTGATCACATAGGAAACAACTGAAAGATGTCCAAAAGAATATAATCTACCAAAAAGTGTAAAGAAAAATTAAAAAATTTCCAGAAACTGTAATCTAAAAACAAACAAACAGCTTAAGCTAAAATACAATGGTAATAATGATAAGAACCACATTCAACAATTTATATCTGAGTGCTATACTCCAAAAATTACTCCATCATCACCACCAAAGCTAACAAAATCATTAGACATTTTAGCCAGATCACTGGGACATGAAAAAGTACTCATTACTAGATTCAGAGAGTCTATGGTAGCCATGGTAGTCAGCCGTACCAGATTCGATGCTTGTTGGGGATTTTTTGCTTTATTTTTTTAAGTTTTATTGCCATTTTTAATTGAGATATAATTCAAATAACATAAAGGTTACCATTTTCAAGTGCACAGTTCAGTAGGTTTTAAAAATATTCATAATGTTGCACAACTATCACCACTAATTCTACCACTAATCATCCCCAAAGAAACTCTTATTCAGTACTCATTTCCCATTCCCTTCTTCCTACAGCCCTTGATAACCACTAATCTACTTTTTGTCTCTATTCAGTGCCTGCTTGACTAGGAAATATTTTAATGTTCCATTCAGAATCCTGAAATACCATTTTGAGATCATACAACCTATATACTCATATACATTTCAGCTGTGTAACCTTTGTACACTCTATCAGCCTGTGCCCGCCTCTTGACAAGGTCTGAATTTCTCCCCTGTTACTCCTATGTCTTTGCAGCGTTACTGTGAATGGCTGAAGGAATTCCATTAAACAGATACTGCACGAAGTAAGCATCTAACTCATCTGCTAGTTTAGGGATTTATATTTGAATATTGATTTTTTTAAAAAGTCTAGCAACTGGGTCTCTGTATTTCAAAAAACAATTTCAAAATGAAGCTACTCCTATTAGACTGTTGTGGGGTTTTTTGGTTTTTATCATTTGCATATTTGGAAGCCAGGCACAGAGGCTGAGAAAAGCTGAGAATTCCATCTTTATCTCACTGTGTGTCTGGAGTAAGCCTAAGCTCTTTTTTATCATAAGGAATTACATTTGCTCCTTAAAGAACTTCCCAGAGATTCTGTGTTAAAAGCCCCGTGGTAGCTGTGTTAAGCATTACAGCCACATGCAGATGAGCACCAAAGGAGCATTAAGTTTATTTGGCATTGCTTGGCACCAAGCATTACCTTAATTGCTCACAGCCAGTCTCAAAGCCATAAAACCTTATTTCACAAAAATGTAACATTAACACCCCAGTTAGACTTGCTTCTGATTTCCAACATGGAGGTGAGGAAAAAAAAAAGAACTTTTCTATGATTTTGGCGTAGGAACTAACTGAATAGCAATTTGCATTTGTATGAAGGAGACTGAAACTCAGCTTTAGAATCATCCAGGATTCCATTCTCTTATTTTATTAAGAAAGCAGAGACTCTCCTAATAAATTCTCCTTCCCTCTTCTGGCACACTTAAAACCCATTTCTGAGCTCCACTCACTACATCACATTGACCTTTGGTATTAAGTACAAAGGGAGGAAAAGAATAGGTGTGTGGGTGGAGAGAAAGAGAACAGAGGGGAACACAGGTCAGGAGTGAGGGGACAACCCAAATGTGGGGCCACTACATGAGCAAGCCCCCTGCTCAACATTAGCAGAGCGACAACAGACGGCATAGAGAACTAGAAGGCTGTCAGAGCGCCCGGGCCTCACAGGAGACACAGCAATCCAAGCCCGACATCTGTGCTGCTTCCTAGACACCACCTCCCATGAGCTCCCTGGACTCTGGCTTGCATTTCGGGACTCCATGATTTAGTTTCTGTTTGAGCATTTGGACAATAATAATTTTACGACAAAAGGTAAATGTCTTGTAAACTAATGGGAAACATATTGCTTGGCAAAGCTTATAATGTCAGGATTTATGGCTCTAATGCCGAGGGTCTCTCTGACCTCGAAGATAACATAGTGAAACAGTAATGTGCTCTAAATGACTCAGTGTGATTTTTTATTAGTTCTCATAATCACCCCCTATTAATTTGTATGCACATAATAAGCACTCACCTTCACAGTCTGTCCAGCTTCGGGGCCATCCTAGAAATAGGAAAACAAAACAAAAAAAAGAGGTGAGAACAGATAGATGGTATCTCCTGCTTATTCAGAAATACTGCCCATTAATAATTTAGATCCAGTTTCATTGTGTGTTAATTTATAGTTTCCTCATGGGGACCATGAGCTTCAAATGTGTGGAACCTGACAGTTCTCTATTTCTGTCTGAGAGTAAGTGAGAAGTTATGTATAAAAATGATACAAATTATCCAGTGAGCCAACCCCCTTCCTACTTTTCATGCTTTTTGCTTTTAGCTATGGTTTTAATTGCCTTAAAGGAAGACTGGAAATGTTTGGAGAGGTGAAGTATCATACCTTTTGGTTATCTTTAAACCAGATGTAGTTTAATTAATGTCTGGTGACTTTAAGTCTCAGCTTAGGAAATCTGCTATAAACATAATGCATTGAGCAAGAATATGGGCTCTCACATAACAACAGCAGGGAAAGTGGGCCCTTCCTGGCTGTTCTGACCTTGAGAAAAAAGGTGGAAGTGTTATTCTAGCTGGACTCTTTCCCTAGTCTGGGTTCTCCCCTGAGATTTCTGAAGCTATTTCGACAAAACTGTTTGTTGAAATAGTTAAAAACAAGCAAACAACTCCAGTCATTAGCCATGATAGAAAGCAAAAGTAAGTGTTCATCTGGTCTGGAATAGCAGAGCAAGCACTGTTTTTAAAATCAGAAATTTCAAAATTAAACTAGAACTCTGCAAATTTAGGCAAGTCTTTCAACTCCTAGGACCCAGATTACTTGGGGTGAGAATATGGGCCTGGCGGTAGCCAAGATGAAGCACACCTGTGTCACCAGTGGTTTTCAGACCTGTTGGTTCTCAGTCCATTAGTGGGTCCTAAAGTCAACCTGATGGGTTGCGATCTGCGCTGCAGACAAACTGCAGACAAAAGAAATCACGTAAGAGGAGAAAAACAAAACTACTGTGTTGGCCAAAAAGTTTGTTTGGACTTTTTCTTTTTTATGACATATTACAGAAAAGCCTTAACGGACTTTTTTGGCCAACCCAGTGTCAGGCTGCCTGCGTGCTCAGTTGCGTCCGACTCTCTGCGACCCCGTGGACTGTAGCCCGCCAGCCTCCTCTGTCCATAGAATTCTCCAGGCAAGAATACTGGAGTGGGGTAGCTGTTCCCTTCTCCAGGGGATCTTCCTGACCCAGGAATCGAACCCAAATCTCCTGCATCTACTGGACTGGCAGGTGGACTCTTTACCACTGAGCCACCTGGGAAGCTGATATTACATGGCACAAAATGGGGAAACACTGTCGTGGGAGAGAGTTCAATGTGAAACTGTGAAAAGGATGAAGACTAATTTCTGAGCTCTCTGTACACTCACCTGCATGGAAAACGTGAGCGAGGTGCCCTGGAAATGCTTCTCCACCACCGTGCCGACTCTCTGTGCTGCCTGAAACAAGTCAGTCACTTCTTCAGGACTCATGTCTCGGAAGCGCTCCACTGGCCGGAGGGGACACACGAGGACATCTGCAGTGAGGTCTGTTAAGGTACATTCTGCTTGCTTTAGGGAACGTTTTCGCCAAGAAGTTTACACCCATAGCACTGAATCAGGCCCAGGGCCTGAACTCACAAAGGCTAAGGGATAAAAGAACAAATATTTACCAACCACTGAACTCCAAGGAGTTCAAACAGAGCTGACAAACACGGCTAATTATACTCTGAAGGAGAAGCTGTGGTGCCCTGAGAAAGTTCTTTTAAGAGAAAAAGACATCAGTGTTCAAAAAGGCTTAAGTGCTGACTGAAGTAATTATGCCACGAGGCACATCTATTCTGGACTGTTATCTCCTGAACTCTATTCTGAAGCTCAGTCTTCTCAAGGAGCCAAAGGCTCTGGGCTGGAAAAGCAACTGGAATATTTATTTGGTTTTTCTATGAAGAACATCATGGTTAAGATTTTAACATCAAAATCTCTCTAGAAAAATAGCTAATGAAAAGATAATAGCAGTTTTCTTTTTTTAAAGGAGTATAGACATTCTGAAAATGTACAGCCAGCTTCATTGATAACAAGGAGATGTGCCACATGGTTAAGCAATTTAGGTTGTCTGATTGTGCAATTGAAACCATCTTAATGTATTCTATTAGTCAGACTAGTCAACATATTTACATTATTGGTCTGAACAAACAAGAGTCTAGAGAAAATGGATACATGTTTGATCATTTGTGGGTAGCAAATAAATATTCAACATCACATCATCGATAACATTTCACTTCCTTTTTGTATCTGAACTCATCATATATGTGTGGGCATACACACAGAGACATGTACACATACATATGTATACGCACACAAGCTACACTGAATTTCTTGTTTATTTTTCAGGTACCAGCAGGAGAAAAAAAGCTAATGTTCTTTTCTGTGTCTTTCGTGTTTCTTGTTTAAAAAAAAAAAGCATGCTTCTGCCTTGAGCCAAGGAGCTAAGGGGCATAATAAAACCACAAGTTTGCAATTGCTAGTCTCACCAGAATATCAAGCATTTTAGCTCCCCATACTATTGGTTGGACTCAGGGCCCAGGGGGAAATGCACGGAACTCAGCTGGGCGGGTTTGATTTCCATAAGACAAGGGGGAAAAGGGAAAACTGATTACTTTTGCTCATAACCAGGAAATTCATGTCAATGGTAAACTAGGAAAAGGAGTATTTGTTTAATCTCTGTTCATTTTTCAAGAGAGGAGAAGGGAGGCCTTTACCCACAGGGCATCTGATACTTAAAAAGATAATTATCCTTCTTTGCAGGGCTGCTTTATTATCATGGGTCAATGAACCATTTAGAAATGAAGAATTTCCTTTCATTTCCTTTTAGCAGATTGCCAGCCTCCACTCCCACTGAGTTTTTTTTTTTTTTTTTCGTCGTTGTTAAAAGAGACCTTTCCCAGTCATCCTCCTCTCTGCTTTAATTTACACCCTCCCTTAGGCTCTGACTTCACCAAACCACAGCAAGATGACAACTTTGCAAGCTTCCAACAACATTCATAATTACTGTGGTTGGCAATGTCTACACACAGCAGCTAGGTGGGGAAGGGAATAATATTTTATTTAAACAACGGCTGACTGTGAAAACGGGTGGAATGAATCTGGCAATCTTTGTGTCTAATGTAACTTTAGTAATATGAATAACGTCTAAAACGTTTTTCATTTTCAATGTCATAAAAATCGCAAAACCTGTTCATTTTCCTTGCCTGATGCTAAAGGTTTAGCTTCACCTAGTGTTTAATGACTCCAGCTGTTTATGCAACTGAACCAAAATGGCTGAATTGAGGCATTTTATCTTGTGTATACCTAACTGCAGGGTGATATATCATTTTCATTTATCATTTTAACTGAATATTAGTAATACAACATGTCACAAAACAGTTAAACAGACTTACCACATTCTCATTTAGGTGAACATTTTTCATCAACCCATTTAGGCAACGTTGTCCTGACGAAATATTCCCGGCAACCTAACCCTTTAATAAAAAGTCATCTTATCTGCATATCACACACACACACACTGCTGCTGCTAAGTTGCTTCAGTTATGTCCAACTCTGTGTGACCCCATAGACAACAGCACACACACACACACACACACACACATATCTTGATGCAAAAAAAAGAAAAAGTGAAGTGGAGATTACTGTCAAACGTGCTTACTTCGGCTGGTGGTCATACGTATGATCACTTCTTTGCCCTGTTGGGACCCTGACGATGGCGACACAGGCATCTAAACCTAGAAATGACCCACACGGGTGGGCTCCACGTCACTCTACAGGGAGGCGGTGGGGCCTGGCGTTACACACAGTGGGGGTGGGCAGCCCCTGGGTGCAGTGTGAGTCGTTGACCTGGCCAGCAGCAGACGTGCTCAGCAACACACTCCCTGGGGTCCTTCCAGGCACTAACTGGGCATCAGAAAGTCAGGATCAATTATCTTTTCTCAGTTCCTCTGCAGCCAGAGAGAGCCTGAGCCTCCCGCTCAGCGTGGGCTGCATCCTGAGTGATGGTTACCCACCTTCCGAGTCTCTCTTTCCTCACCATTCTTCTGTATACTATGCTGTTGCTGTTTAGCGGCTAAATCATGTCTGATTCTTTGAAACTCCATGGGCTGTAGTCTGCCAGGCTCCTCTGTCCTTGGGATTCTCCAGGCAAGAATACTGGAGTCAGTTGCCATTTCTGCCTCCAGGGGATCTTCCCCACCTAGAGATCGAACAGCATCCCCTGTCTTGGCAGGCGGACGCTTTTCCACTGAGTCACCCGGGAAGCCCACGTATACTAACCATCTGCGATATTTGCTTTCTTTCCGTTCTTCAAACACACTAAGCTCCTTCCTAGATTTGGGGGGTTTTGTTCCCGTTATTTGTTCTGACTGGATCAATTCCCCCTGATCTTCCCATGGCTGCTTCTAATTCAGATCCTAATCTGAATGCCAGTCTCTCAAAAGAGCATTTAACTGCTAGGGTGTTTATCTGCTACCTGTAATCACTCTCCCATCCCCCTGTTTTAATCTTTCCATAGCCCTCGCCACCAGCTGGCACTTTTGTTGCTTCGTTACTAAGTATCCAGATGACAATGGAAGCTCCACACAAGCAAAGCATGTGTCTTGTTTACTGCTAATTTACCACCACCTACAACACCAGAGATACTTAATATGTCTTGCTGGAATGAGAGAATAACTAGCAAACCAGATCTTTGCATCAGATACTTCTGAGTACTAAGATCCTAATCAAATGGTGATGATGTCCAGTTACTTTACAATCATCTACACGAGACTGGGATAGTCTGCAATATATGTTTTTAATTCAAAGAAGTGTATCCTTCAGATCTAGCATGGTTAGAACTAATGTTGGATGAGAGCTAGAGAAATGTCAAATCATTTTTAATGTAAACTAAATTTTCATGTGAGCCCAAAGGGAAATAAAATTATAAAGGTAAAATCCTTAAAAAAAAAAAAACAACACTCTTTTATACCTGGAAAATAGTAGTTCCTACCTAGAATACTCAGGGTTTCAGATGAACTTTATCTATTAAAGCCCACACAGCAATAAAGGCCATGCATGTTCAAAAACTTTCTAAAAAATGAAAGAATAAATAAAATTAACTCACAACTCTCATATTAAAAAGAAGAAAATAGCATACTACCCTAAGACAGTGGGCACCAAGTGCTACATGTTGTTCCTAGAGAAACAACTCAGGGAAAGCAAATTAATCTTGAAGAAGAGCAGACAGCTCTCAAAATTCTGCTGCCACTGTTTATATGCCAATTGGTTTAAGGTAATATCACAGATGCAACATAATTTAATTTGAAGACTCTTAGGCCTTGTTAGTGGGCAAATCCCATATTACTCATAGGCTATAAGAGCACCCTTTCTCCTGGGTCCTCTTGGTACATAATTAACACCTCTGAAGAGACTTTTCAGCCAACATGCATGATAACCCTCCAAGAAGGTAATCCACTCTGTTGAATTTAATATGTTTATCCAGTTCTCATCATGTCTGAAAGGCTGTGAAAAAGATTATCAAATGGGATCTAGCCTCACCCTATAATCTAAAGTATAGACATTAATTTAGTGATAACTTTTTTTTTTAAAGAAGAGAAGATCAACAATCATGATTTAGTTCCTGTGGTCAACCAAGGGATTTCTCAAAGCTGAAGAAAGTCAACAAAGGCGTTTAACTTCAGATAAGATTTACAGTGGACTTCACAAATAGGAGTGAACCAACCGGAGGGTTGGCTGGCAACCCATTCATCCATCCATCCTACATCTATAGCCTGCTTTCAGTCTGGGGTTTGTGTGAAGATCTAGGATGCCAAGATGAATTTGAAGGGTTCACTCTCTGTTATCCCAGACTGCCACGTAGCATTAACCATCTGTTACAACACAGAGAAAGTGCACTGTCAGTCACTCAGTCCTATCAGACTCTGTGACCCCATCGACTGCAGCCCGCCAGGCTCCTCTGTGGGATTCTCCAGGCAAAATTACTGGAGTGGGTAGCCATTCCCTCCTCCAGGGGATATTCCTGACTCAGGGATCGAACCTGGGTCTCCTGCACTGCGGGCAGATTCTTTACCATCAGAGCCACCAGGGAAGACCATGATGCACTGAAGTGAAAGTTGCTCAGTCGTGTCTGATTCTTTGTTACTCAATGGACTATACAGTCCATGGAATTTTCTAGGCTGGAGTAGCCTTTTCCTTCTCCAGGGGATCTTCCCAACCCAGGGATCGAACCCAGGTCTCCCACACTGCAGGTGGCTTCTTTACCAGCTGAGTCACAAGGGAAGACCATGATGCAGAGATGAGTACTGTTGATAGAAATCAGCACAGACTGTTGTGGCAGCACAGAGGAGGCAGATCAAACTGACTAGGGGTCTTAGATCAACTTTTCAGTATGGTCCTGCATCTCCATCTTCTAAAATCAGAAAGTAGTTCTCCAAATTTGGACCAGAATATTTTGTCCTTGAAAATGGCCTAGCAATGGGTGCATCAAAGTTGCCAGGCATTCTTCCTTTGGCCAAAATCACTGTTTTGCTTATATGTGTACTCTCTCTCTCGTTGACTTCATCTTTCCAACAAATCAGTGCTATTATAATTCCTATTTTTCAGATGAGGAAACTACAGCTTATAGAAAATAAGAAATATGTGCAAGAGAGCACACTCCAGAGGAGACTAAAAGTAGAATTTCAACTCAAGCCCGTCTGAGTCCAAAGTCCATGTTATTAAGTATAGCTTTGCAATGTTATACTTTTTATAGGTTTCACATCTCAGTCTTTGTGAGTCCTCTTATTAAAAGCATGCCCTCCATTGCCAGAGTCCTTTTGTCCATGGAAGAGATCCATGCTTTTCACGAAATACAAATATACTGTGCAAAACTGCCAAGGGCCAGAGAAAAACTCAGCTTCAAATGAAGAAAGGAGACATAAAACCCTACAGTGGAAGGGGGCTCGTGCTGGGCAGAGGAAGCCTTGAGAATGCCCTTGATCTACCAGGGAACTGTGAACAACGGGATCAAGAATAAGAGACCTATCTCGTATCAGCGGGAGCAAGCCAGAGAGATGCAGTCTGTGTTTTCACCCTTTTCCATCTTTAAGCTTCAGTTTCTTCAAGGTATCTTGGACTCGCTTGGGCTGACAGATTGGAGGAAGATTAGATATTACAGTCAATGTCAATGAGTCAGGCTGTCAGATGAACTGAAAATCCCATTGCTTGTTAGACAGTCTAATTATTGGGAGCCATTGACTTTCTCATAACATCATCTGTATCACCAAGGACTACCAGAAACTGGATAATGCCTTTTCTTTCCCTCTTCCTCTCCAGTCTCACCACCAGTCCAGAAGTGACTGTCTCTGTCCTTTTAGATGAACATGTAGGGAGTTTTTGTCACATTAAAGTGAGGTGGCAACATTCCAGGCCCTGTGCTGAACTCTTACTGACACACAGCCAATTCAGGATACTCACAATTCAGGAAAGAAATCAAGTGAAATGCCTAAAGATACTGCGCTAGTTTGTTCACCAATAAAATACAAGAATCCCTCCCATGCTACATGTCCGTTTGCAAAGAGACTTTGCTGCTCCTCTCACCAAGAGTTGGAGTCTATTTCCCTTCCTGTGGAGTTTGGGCCGGCCTTTGGCTTGCATTGATCAGTGGAAGGTGATGAGAGTGTTGCTATATGACTTCCCGAAGTCAGGCCTATATGGACTTTGCAACTTCTACGGTTTCTGTTGTTATTCTTTTGGAAACCTGAGACCAATATGCTTTAAAAAAAATCCCAGCTAGGCTTCTGCAGAAAAATTACTAAGTCATGTCCCACTCTTTGTGACCCCATGGACGGTAGCCCACCAGGTTCCTCTGTCCATGGGATTTTCCAGGCAAGAATACTGGAGTGGGTTGCCATTTCCTCTCCAAGGGATCTTCCCAATGTAGGGACTGAATCCACATCTCCTGCATTGGCAGTTGGGTTCTTTACCAAGGAGCTACCAAGGAAGCCCCACCTCTGAGCAGTCACCACCCACTGGAGTGTGCTTGTCACAGGAGACCCATATATTCCCTCTGGGGGCTTCCCATATCACTTCATGAATCAAAAAAAAAAAAAAAGGCAAAAAACTGCAAAGGTCTGGTGGAGTTGAAAGCAAGATGAGATGCTGTAAAAGTGAGAACCGTCCCAACTACAGCAAATAATCATTATTGTTGCTGCATTTCTGTTTAAAAATTTTTGATAAGTTTGGAATTTGCTCATCAAGGATAATAATTGATGATTTTAAAATAATCTTATGAGCATTTCCATGACGAATATGAACTATTTAAATATAGAGTTGTGACAGAGAAATGGAAATGTACAGATTCTGATGATTAATTAAAGACGACAAGCAGAATAGTATTCTCAGAGTTGCTCAGGCTTGCTCCCATTTATGTTTCCATATCTGATCTATTCTAGGGATTCAGAATAGAAAAGTCACTAAAATAAATTGAACCATCAAAATATTACTGATTCTGATGAAGCTGATTAACGTGTATGTATGAATATGGAGTAAGTCAGCATCATATAATATGATGAAGAATTAAGAACAAAAGAATCAGTTGAACTAATTTTAAAAAATCTGTATTCAGCTATGAAGATCAGTATGTATTTTAATGACAAACAAGGAACATTCCAGCTTGTACTGCAGACTTCAGCAGACCCTGTAAAATGAATTATTTGCTCTAACAAATAATCCTAGTCCTTGCAAATATTTAAAATAATTCTTAATTCACTTCAAAAAACAACACCAGGATGACCATGAAGTATTTTTAAGAAAGATTCAACTAATTTGAGTTAAGTAGCACAGTTGAGAAGTACAGTTGCAGAGTTTTGAATCCAAGTGGGTGGCATCTCAAAAGTCATCTCCTACTCACGATGGAGGGACTTCTGTGACATTTTTTTAAATAAGAAAGGTAGAAACATTACCCCCCAAATTAACTAATATAATTAACTAATATAATTCTGTCAGCATACTGACAGCTTGGGCTATACCTTTCTTTACTGGATATTAATATATCCACACTTCAGTAACTCAAAGAAGACTTCATGGAATATTCATCAACCATAAATATAAATGGCATGAATGTAATTTTAACATAATTTAATTTCCAGAGTATGATACATTCCAGGGCAATGGAATTAAGATAATGACAGTATTCTGCTCATACCTCGATCTTAGGGCAAGCATCTCACAAGTGTCCTCTAGAATTCTCATGTTGTGTCTTAGAGAGTGCTTTGAGCCAAAGACACAAGCCCTTAGTCCTCTGTGGGAGAAGAATCAGATATCTGTTTTGTGATAGATCTGCCCTGAGCAAACCCCAAAACTTCTGCACTGATTTGGATGCTCAGAGGGGATAGCCACATTTGTAGGCAGAACTAAACGGGTGACTTTCACAGTTGAAGCTCAATATTGAAAAAACAAACAATCCAATCAAAAATGGTCAGAAGACCTAAACATACATATATCCAAAGAAAATGGCCAAGAGGCACATGAAAAGATGGTGAACCTTACTAATCATTAGAGAAATATAAATCAAAACTACCACCTCACACTGGTCAGAAAGGCCACTGACCAAAAAAAAAAACAAAACAAAACTACAAACAATAAATGCTGGAGAGGGAGAAGAGAAAGGGAACCCTCTTGCACTGTTGGTAGGAATGTAAATTGATACAGTCACTGTGTAAAACAGTATGGAGGTTACTTAAAAAACTGAAAATGGAACTACCATATGACCCAGCAATCTCACTACTGGGCACATACCCTGAGAAAGTGAAAAGTGAAAGTCTCTCAGTCGTGTCTGACTCTGCAACCCCACAGACTGTAGCCTGCCAGGCTCCTCTGTCCATGGAATTCTCCACGCCAGAATACTGGAATGGGTAAAAAATTGTAAGTCAAAAAGACACATGCACCCCACTGTTTACTGCAGCACTATTTACATGGGACATGTAAGCAACCTAAATGCCCACCAACGGGTGAGTGGATAAAGAAGATGTGTACATATACATGATGGACTAAGCCATAAAAAGAAAGAGAACCAGGTCATTTGTAGAGATATGGATGGATCTAGAGTCTGTCAAATAGATTGTAGTACGTCAGAAAGAGAAAAATATCCTATATTTAAGCAGATATGTGGCATCTAGAAAAATGGTACTGATGAAACTATTTGCAAGCAGGAATAGAGACACAAGATGTAGAGAATGAGTATGTGGACATGGGGTGTGGGGGTCGAATTGGGAGATTAAGACTGACGTGTGTGCACTGCCATGTGTAAAACAGATAGCTAGTGGGCACCTGCTCATAGTACAAAAAGCTCAGAGCTCTTTGATGTACAAGTGCTCTGTGATGACTTAGAGTGGAGGGGTGGGGTGGGGTGGGATGGAGGACCAAGAGGGAGGGGAGACACACACACACACACACACACACACACACACACACACAGAGCTGATTCGTTTTGTTGTAGAGCAGAAACTAATACAACACTGTAAAACAATACCCCAATAAAAAACAAAAAGAAATCAAAACCCTCTACAATAACAACTCCCCAAAAAAGAAAAGAAAGTAAAATGAAAGAGGAGCCTTCACCCAGAAAACATTCTCGTGCAGATTCTTTGGTTTAAATTTCACATACTCTGTGAATATTTCAAGAAAAAGAATCCTATATTATCCTAAGAGAACTGGAAAAGAAAAAAAAGTTGCATGCTTCTATTAAACTAAGTATGTGGGGAAAACACAATATCAGAAAGGGAAGGAAAAGACAACATAAGGCTTGCTGCCTACTATGTCCTGGTGATGATCAGCAATCCTTTGAGGTAGATAATATCACTCTTATTTTCCCACATTCAAAAGTAGAGAACAAAAAAAGTGAAACTACACATCCAAGGCCACACAGTAATAAAGTGAAAAACCTAAAATAGGGTCATGCATGAAAATCATCCGTGCTGTTTCACTGCCTCCCAACGTCACAGAAGTCTCCAGTTACCTGGTCGGGTATTTACTACAGCGGTTCCCCAGAATACTGCTCCCATGAGATGTTAATAGACAGTACACAAGAGAAAACACAGCATTGGTGTGGTCAAAGAAAGTTAAGAAACACTGAAATGAGGTAAAACAGGTTTCATTACAGTACAACTCATCAAGATAAACTATGTACTAATGTGTATTTCTAACTTCAAAAAAAAGAGAGAGAGAGATACTAAGCAGTTTTCCTTATATTTTTTTAATAGTAAGACTACTTTTTTTATTGGTAGAATATTGTATACAACAAGTGTTTCAGAGGAATTTTGGTTTACTGAACTTCTTTTTGGAATACTGAGCATCCTTTACCTATACCAAGAGATAGATGCCTGAAGGTTTGTGTTGTAACCAAAAAGTAGAGCACATATCCTAGTAATATGAGCAAAGCAAGAGGGGCTTCTGCTTCATGAAATTCACTGAGAAGCTGAGCATTAAAATACATTGAATAGGACATGGCAGTCGTTGGTGCAAAAGGCTCACTATTTCTATTTTTGTCAGGTCTAGGCATGTAACAGGATTATACTCCCTGGATCCTCACGGTTGGGTCAAGTTGAAGGAATTCCAGCCAAGGAGTCGTGAGCAAAAGTGATTAGGTCACTTATAAACTAGAGCATTTAACTGCCAGTATGAGACCTCAAAGCTCTTCTCCCTTCTCCAAGCCAACCAGCAACGTCGCTGTGTATTTGGAACTAGGACTAGAACTGGCCAGCCAGTGGGGTGGGGGGCTCTGCTCATCACCTGTTCTCCTGGCACAACGCCAAGTTTATGAAATGGGTTTCCTCTCTTCTGCTAACTCCAAGTAACCTGTGTAGCTGCTTAGAGCAGTCTGTTGAAGAGGATTCTGAGGCCTTGGTAGGGATAAGGAGGGAAGAATAGGGAGAGATTTACTAGTTCAGTGATGGACAGAGAAACCTGGTGTGTTGCAGTTCATGGGGTCGCAAAGACAGGATTTAGCAACTGAACAACAATGACCAACAGCAGCTGCCACACGGGAAGGAAGAATATCAGCACACAAACAAACGATCTGCCATTCTCTATTTAGGGCAAAAGGAAAGACCATTTCCAAGACTCTTTTTCCTCTTCCTTAACAATATGGAATCATTTCTCACTCTTACAACATCTCTAAGTAATTGTTATGAAAATTCAGTATTCTTGATATGGTCTCAGAAATATACAGAAGCAAGTGAACTTTAAATAAGTATGGTGAGGAGAGTACTGACAAAGAAATTTACCGCCACACAGAAGGATCTGTCCATAATGTGCCAACGTGGGCATAAGAATACAACATAATGACAATGCCATAAAAATGCTCTTAGGTGTTAAGAGTTGGAGAAGAATTTCAATAGAAGAGGAATGAAGTACACTCAGCAGCTGAAAGAAATATTTAAGGATCATTCCCAATGAGAGATTTAAAAAAAAACAAAACCAACCTACATATACACTCTGCTGTGAGAATCACTTCAAAAAGTCTGTGAAAAGCTTTTTCGTCTAGTATAGATCAGAAAGTAATGCTAAAGATCTGCAATTCATGGGAGAGCTGCTGGAAAACCACAAGCAACATAAATAATTTAATAGCACTTTACCATGTACACATTTATATTCTACCCAGTTTGGGAACAAGGAGAGCTCACGTTCAGTATCTACTTCTAGAGGGTGGCCAGATTGAAATCCAGCTGTTTCCCTGTAGACAGCATCCATCCAGGGCAAATTCCATCAGACCCTGAAAAGCATGGATTTCAGCTTCAGGCTTGTATGCCCTTCAAGAGCCACTGAAAATTCCATTTCCCAGGAGATCTTCAGCGTGAATGGACAAGCCAACGAAGCACCCTAATATCACCGTTCACATACTATGTGAAAGCAGAGAACAAGCAAGCTATGAATTATAGAATAGCAGAGACTCCTTAATGGGAGAAAAGAAATAGACAATGAGAGCCAGAAAAAAGGGAAGAAGACATTAAACGGGAATATTTGGCAGGTAGAGCATTCTTAGAAGATAGGAAACATTCCCTAGCAATCAGGTTCACCAGGCATCCGTGGTGTTCAATATAGGATAGGCCTTTCATGAATACTCAATAAATGAATAAATGGCATGGATGCTTATTCAGTGCTTAATCTAGAAAACGTTTCTTCCTAAGAGACTATAGAAACTGACCAGACTCAATTTACTAACATGAAAATTCAGTTCAGTTCAGTCGCTCAGTCGTGTCTGACATGAAAATTACTGAGGGAAATACACTTAAAAAAGAAAAAAACTAAGTCCTAAATTTCTAATCTAAAAGACACCCAGTTAAATGTAAATTAGTGCAGCCACTGTGGAAAACAGCATGGAGGTTCCTCAAAACACTAAAACTAGAGGTACCATATGACTCAGCAGTTCCACACCTAGGTATGCATTTGGAAAAAAAAAAGAATGCCAATTCGAAAAGATACAGGCACCCATGCATCCCAGTGTTCACAGCAGCATTATTCACAATTTTCAAAGTATTTAAGAAGCCTAAGTGTACATCAACAGATGAAAGGATTAAGAAGGTATGGTGTGTATATATACACATACAGGCATACAATGGAATACTATTTAGTCACAAAAAGAGAATTTTTGCCATTTGCAGCAACATGGACAGACTTGGAGGGTACTATATTATGTGAAATAAGTCAGAAAGAGAAAGATAAATATTGTATGATATATGGAACCTAAAAAACATAACAAACTAGTGAGCATGATAAAAAGAAAAAGAAGCAGACTCACAGATACACACAACAAACTAGTAAGCCAGGCCTGTTCCCCTGGAGTTGGCAGTTTGGATTAATTCTACATGCCTAGGGTTGCCTCCAAAACATTTCAGCCAGTGGGGAGTGAAGGTTGGTGACAGAATCGGAGTTCTCTTTTTGAAAGATCACTCTAAATGTATAGGAAAAAAAAATACATTTCAATCAAAGCAAGGATGAAAGCTGAAGGCCACTGGGGATGTCTTTACCAGAGACTAGATAAGAGATTGAAAACAAGCCTGGTGGTGGCAGTGGGGTTGCAGAAATTTTAGGACATATTTCTGAGGCGGGAGCAATAGGACTTACTGATGGAGGTGAGGAGCAAAGGAAAGAGGGGGATCGAGGAAGACCCCAGGGTTTTGGCTGAGGAGGTGGGCAAAAAGTGATACAATTTAGGAGATAGATGAATGGAGTCTATGTCATATGGCTCACTGTTTAGAGACTCTGGCTTCCTGAATTTGCATATTTCCTGGAACCAGCTAAACAGACTTTCCTGACCTGGGTGTCTAGATGGACTCCAGAGCTCCTATGAATCTCCTGAAACTGTTTACAAAATGGAATATGGTGTGCGTGCTTGTATATATCTACTGTTGTCCTTTGGTCTTCATCATACAAAAAAATTATTAGTCTCTGGACCCCAACAAAGGTAAGAATCACTGATTTAAATTAGCAGAATTATCTGAAATTCATCCCTGAGAGTGATTATAAACAAACTCATGCTTCTATTCATTTTAGCTTAGACTCTAATAGACCCACTCCTGAAGAGTGAAAAAAAAAGTTTACTCTGTGTCTGAGCAACTTGTTCACAAGAATGAACCCTCCACAAAAGACATACTAAAGATTTTTTTAAATAGACTAACACTAAAGTCATTTTAATCTGATTCAGCAGTGAGCAATTTAAAACATGTCTCTTTTAACAAAAGACAGCTGGACACATAAAGATAATTGTGTGATTCATTCAAAATTAAAGAATGGGCTAAATCATTTACAACAATAAAAATGCAGAAAACCCTACCAGGAAAAAAAAAAGAATGAAAACTTTAAGTAGCAAGTGATTTCCAAATGCTTCCAAAACAAGAAGCAAAAGACATTTTATTGTCACTCTGGGACTTCCAGGCTAGAATAAGCTAATCAAGCATCCTCTAAAAACAAAAAGATAATTCATAAAAAAAAAAAAAATAGACTTCAGCAATGAACAACACTGCCAAAGTGTCAAGAAAGCAGGGTTTTTCAAGATAGTGATTTGTATGCAAATATAGCTCAGCGTTTATCACTAAACCTCCAAAGCCTGCAAAAGGAAAAAGTTTTGTTCTTTCCATCTGCTTAGACTCTTCTCCTAATAAAGTCAACTACCAATGACAGAAGAGGCTCTGATATCTCTAAAATAATAATAATAGAAGAAATGCATTTAGAAATACAGAGTTTCAAACCAGAAACACATTCAGAGTCACTCTTTCTTCCTGAGATCTCTTAGGCTGGTTTCATTGTTAACACTGGGTTAATATTGATACTAGCTTTACGAGGGTTATAAGGTTCGGGGGTTTTGGAGCTGTGTGTGAACCTCCCTAGAGGTTCAGACGGTAAAGAAGCTGCCTGCAATGCAGGAGACCCAGGTTGGATTCCCAGGTTGGGAAGATCCCCTGGAGAAGGAAATGGCAACCCACTCCAGCACTTTTTGCCTGGAGAATGCTGTGGACTAAGTGGAAGCACAGACTGCAGTCCGTGGGATCGCAGAGTCAGACACGACTATGTGATTAACTAACTTACCTTTTGCTTTTTAGGAATAGCATATTTCAGGCAATAAGTGAAAGCATAATAATAGTGGCTTAAAACAAAGTCAACAGAATTCCTTCAAGACCCCCTTCCGTTCAGCACCCCCCCTTTGCCTCTTGGGTACGTGACTTAAATACTGTGGCTCACCAGCACTGGCGCCATCACTTAGAACCTGCAGCTTCACTGACTCCACATTTAAAACTTCACCCTTATTCTCCCACAGTCCAGTTTTTCATATCATCTCTGTCAGTATTTTCCTTCCCTCTATAACCTAGAACATCACTGGAGGCAGGGTCCAGGAATTAGTCACCTTATAATTTCTTTTTCCTCTCTAGTTTTAACTAAATTTTTCAAAACAAGATTTTTATACAAAAGACTCTCAAAACACAAAACAAGCCCTGCAAAAATATTTAAAATACCTAATTTCATTTAGAATTCGTACCTTTATCCTCATTTTTCAAGTTCTGTGCTTAAACAGCATATAATATCTCCTATGGTTTTTCCTGTGATCATGTATAGATATGAGAGTTGGACTGTGAAGAAGGCTGAGCACCGAAGAATTGATGCTTTTGAACTGTGGTGTTGGAGAAGACTCTTGAGAGTCCCTTGGACTGCAAGGAGATCCAACCAGTCCATTCTGAAGGAGATCAGCTCTGGGATTTCTTCGGAAGGAATGATGCTAAAGCTGAAACTCCAGTACTTTGGCCACCTCCTGTGAAGAGTTGACTCATTGGAAAAGACTCTGATGCTGGGAGGGATTGGGGGCAGGAGAAGAAGGGGATGACCCAGGATGAGATGGCTGGATGGCATCACTGACTCGATGGATGTGAGTCTGAGTGAACTCCGGGAGCTGGAGATGGGCAGGGAGGCCTGGAGTGCTGCGATTCATGGGGTCGCAAAGAGTCGGACACGACTCAGAGACTGAACTGAACTGAATGTTTCAATTAGGAGACTAAATAAACTAAAAGGATCTACAAAAATACCAACGAAAATGTAAGATTTTGACATATTTTAATTTCATTTGTATATAATTGAAAAAAATTTAAGCATGCCTAAGGAAAGCAAAAATTGTAGAGACAGATGCTCTGGAACTTCTGTAAGAGCTTTACGTTTATACACTGTCATGCCTCCCACAGGATCCTAAAACTCACTCCCATATTCTTTATATGCTTAGACAATACAAACATATCCTTGTCACCCAACAGTTTCCTGGCATGGAGACTTAGACACAGGCCTCAATTTTTCTCATTACCAACATCACATCACTTGAAGGAAAGCTGAAATTTATTTTTTGTTTGTTTGTTCTGGCTGAGCCACACACCTTGTGGGATCTTAACTCCCTGACCAGGAATTAAACCTATGCCCTCAGCAGCAAAAGCATGGGGTCTTAACCAGTGGACTGACAGGGGATTCCCCAAAATTGAAATTTCTTGACTCTCAATCATTGGTTAAATGTCACATATTTCTTACTGATGACTAAATGTTCCTCCAGTAGGCTGCAATTTCAAGTACAAGGCCACAGAGTAGAGATTCTATCATTAATATTTCTATACAGAAAAAACACAAGCCTCTCTATAAAATGATTGCTATTCAGTAGCTAAGTTGTGTCTGACTCTTTGTGACCCCATGAACTGCAGCACCCCAGACTTCCTTGTCCTTCACTATCTCCTGGAGTTTGTTCAAACTCATGTCCACTGAAAAGATATGCTTACTCAGAATCTCGTCTGGTTCAGCTTAACAGATGAAAAGGGGGGCCAAAAAAGAAAAAACTGAAAATTGAGAGGAAGCAGTATTATAGATTTTCAGTGTTATCCATATCCCATGTCGCTTCTTTCAAAGCCCTACCAATGACTGGTCACTTTGCATCTAATCATTCAGTCACACACAGCCAGCAAAATATGTAGTTACCAGTCTTCCACTAATTAAAACTATAAAAGTAAACAATCAGAAGAGGCAATTGGCCAACAAATATGAAAGCGCAACAAAGAAACAAAAAGTGATAATGTTGAAGTGAAATGCCAGTTGCAAGTAAATGATGTTACAAAAGAAATAGTTGACTATGGGAACCGTGCTGTTCAAGAAACTGCATACGCAACGAGAAGAGCTTAGTGAAGGCAAAGTTACTGACAAAAATGTAGGAGGTGATTACTGTGAAAAGATGGAAGATGTACTAGAGGAAGCGATGCCTGTAAAACACTCAACAATGTAAAATCAAAACCTTGACATTTTATCACATTGAGAGCCCAGAGGATGAAAGGCTGGAAACTGACCCAAACTTAGAAAGCTCCGAGTATGAAAACTTGCCAAGGTATAGAAAAGATGCTCAGTCCGACTTGAGAGTCATACTGTCAGAAAAAGGAGGCAGGTGTTGTTCAAACTACTCTTGATAAGTGTTTTCCAAAAGAAAAAAAAGCACCCTTTAATTATAATATTTCTAATGTTTTAAATTCCACTGTACTAGTACTAGTCAGCTGTATTAGTCTTAATATCATTATTTTCCTATACGTGTAACAGACAATAAGATAGTTTTAATTGCTTTGATGGAAATTTTACAGGTCACGGGACCTCCAGTTTTCACCATCTATGACTATGATTGCTTTCTACAGTTCCAGTTTGCATGGCTACCCTGCAGTCCCACATTATTGCACGCAGTGCACCATCTGTACCTCAAACTCATGACAAGCACTGAGTGGGGCAAATAAAAGTTACGGCTAGTGGGTCACAAATGGAAAACCTGTGCCAACAACTAGAGTCTTATTCAATGTGCATCCCAGTGATAGCAGGAGAGAGTGGGTTGAGAAATTCAGGGACTATTCCTGGCTTTTAAAAATGTATTCATACAACATGCGGTCCAGGAAGGATACACCCATTGTCACACATTCCTGAATTCTCCCAACAGACTGTCTGGCAAAAATAAAGTTGATCATTTTTTTTTTTTTTTAATGTCCAGATAGCTTAGTTGAGAACTGCATGGTATCAGACCTCCTGACCCCTGCATATATCATTAAATCTGCTGTTAAGCATTAAGTTTTCTCCACCAAATGTTCTCTTGTATACAACACTGTGAAGGGAGCGGGTTATATAACAGTAATATCAATACCATGCATGTCATCCATTTCTTACGGATGATGAACAACAGGCAAAATTCCTGCCAACTGCTTGGTTTGAGACAACTAAGAAGATACGGATGGAGCTACATCCTTCCCCTTACAGTGCTCTACACCTGGCCCTTTCCATAGAGTATCACCTGCCACCAATCTGAAAACCCTTCAGAAACAAAGGCCACATCTCCTTCTTCGCTCAATCCGAAGGCCAGCACTTGGAGCCCTGGCTAGGTCTCAGTTCAAATGTCACCTCTTAAGGGACGCATCTGTTCCACGGAAAGCATCTTTCTTCCACACGTCCCCATAGGTTCGTATCTTTCAGAACCTGTTTCAAATGCTGGAACTGCAGTATTTGCTTATGTGCACTTGTTCCCTGTCTGTAATGTAAACTGGACTGAGAGCAGGAGTCAGTTTTTCCTCTGCCTCCTGGAATCCAGCTGAGTTCCCAGTCAGAAAGCACTTGCTAACCACTGACAGAATGGGTGAATGGATGGTCTGAATAAATGTCTGCTTCAGTAAATGACTGCTTGAGGGAATGTCTGTTGAAATGACTGATTAATAAATGAATTAAAGTGAAACTATTATCTTACTTTTTAGGGCTTCCCAAGTGGCCCAGGTGGCCTCCCTGGTGGCTCAGACAGTTAAGAATCTGCCTGTAGTGCAGGAGATCCGGGTTTGATCCCTGGGTTGGGAAGGCCCCCCTGGAGAAGGGCATAACAACCCACTCCAGTTCTCTTGCCTGGAGAATTCCATGGACAGAGCAGCCTAGTGGGCTACAAAGAGTCAGACACAATGGAGTGACTAACACAAGTGACTCAGTGGTAAATAACCCACCTGACAATGTAGGAAACTTGGGTTTGATCCCCTGGGTCAAGAAGATCCCCGTAGAGAAAGAAATGGCAAGCCACTGCAGTATTCTTGCCTGGGAAAGTCCATGGAGAGGAGCCGGACGGGCCACAGTCCACGGGGTCTCAGAGAGTCGGACACAACTTAGAGGCTAAACAACAACAAATGGCCTTACTTCAAGAAGGAAACATTAGATAACTGTTAGTCTTCTAGATTATGTTTCACACCCACAAAAGAAAAAGTCTCTAGGTTGTCTTCTTTTTCCTATGTCATGCCCTCAGATAAATTTCAAAATGAGAATCCTTCCAGTCTGTGAGCCCCACATCTAGCCGACCATTGGCTAAGCTACAGGATGGAGGAATTTCACTTCACAGCAGCATGTGTGAAAACAGCTTGGGAATTTTTGTTGAGAATAAGCTCAAGATGAGTCGACAGAGAAATGTTGTTTCCACAAAACACATTTTATCTCAGACTGTGAATGTGAGTCTGGAATTGGGCTGAGGGATGCGATTTCTCACTCTGATCTTTGTTGGCAAGGGTACTCATGGAGCTTTCTGTCAACTTGGGAACCACCAGGGACGGTGTATAGCACATTCACAGAAGGGATAAGCATAGATGTAGAGGAACAGAGAAAAAGAAAAGGAATATACAAGGTCGTTGTCATTCAGTCGCTAAGTTGTGTACAACTCTGCGGCCCCGTGGACTGCAGCACGCCAGGTTCCTCTGTCTTCCACGGTGTCTCAGAGGAAGAAATGGCAACCCACTACACTATTCATGCCAGGAGAACCCCAGGAACAGTATGAAAAGGCGGTAAAAATATACAAGGACCAATCTTAACCACAACAGTGGAAAGATGTCATTTAGGAAGGAGAGAAGTGAAGTTGCTCAGTCGTGTCCAACTCTTTGCCATCCCATGGACTGTAGCCCCACAGGCTCCTTGGTCCATAGGATTTTCCAGGCATGGATACTGGAGTGGGTTGCTATTTCCTTCTCCAGATGCAGGTTAACTGACAAGCAAACACTAGAACAGAAACTAGTAAGTGGTAGAAGAAAACAGACCTTGACTCTTGTGTGTGTGATGTGGAGTGACCCAATATGAATTCATGTGACGTGCAATGACTCAACGTGATTTTACCTCTACCACATTTTACCTAATGAACTTTGGGAATATAAACTCTGAGTCTCAGTGACCTCATCTGCAAAATGGGTGTCATTTATTCTGTTTGAACTGTCTATTTCAAGGTAACCAAAGAGCTCCAGAGGTGGAAAGTTATTTAAAGTTTTCCAGTTCTAAAAGTGAAAGGAGTAACAGACTTACACAAGCCACTATTTTCAATCCTTAACGAAACAACTGAATTATGTAAAATTATTAATGATTGATTTAGGGCTCAGGTCAGAGGTTCTTAACCTGTGGGGAGTTGGGGAGTGCATAGAGCTCCAAGGACACTTAAAGGAAAGATGCAGGCAGAGAAGAGGGAGAATACATAAAGATGAGAGAGGAAAAAAAGTGCTTATTTGTTTTCATTAACTTATGACTGAAATTTTACATCTTCTTAAATCACAAATGTAAGCAACAAACCATAGTAACAGTAGTGCTTATGATTTTTTTGTAATATTTATCACACATATTTTTAAAAATACAAAGTGATAACTTTATGGTTATTGCAGATATCTTGAAGCATTATTTACTCCACAATGATTCATCAGCTGTACGAGTATTACAAAATTCTAGCAGTTATTATACCTGCCAACAGTTCTGGTTATTTACTATGTAATAAAGTAGTGTATATTTCACTGTACCATAAATTTGCCTTTAATATTATAATAACTGCTATTCAGCAACATCAATTTCCTTTGTGTTTTTATAGACTTAATTTTCCTCATATAAAAATGTTTTCAGGAGAAGAAACCTACGGGTTTCACAAAGTGACAAATAGGACCCCTGATTAAAACCATTAAGGACTCCTGCTTTAGATGAAAGACTGCTGGGAAATTCATAATGGGGGGACCTAGGTGTCACTACCTAAATGTGCTGATCAGTCTCAGGATCCTAAGAGCAGGACATCCAGACATTGTGCCTCCTTGTAAGATGTGATATGAAGCCCATAGCACTACTACAAATGCTTCAATCTGAAAATCACCAGCTCTTAGACCACACTGCTTAAGGGAACTTTCTGAAAGTATCAAAGGTTTCTGCTTATGCTACCCAAAATTTCAGCCACAGGCATATGCTTGAAATGTGGCCAAAGCAAGGGAGCAACTCAATACTTAACTTTTAAAAGCTTTTATTTGATACTTATTTAGATAGTCAGATGTAGCTAGTATCCACACTACTAGACAACCCTCCCTACAGTTAACTTAATTTTCACAAAACACAAAATATAGAGAAACAAGTTAAACAGCACTAAGGGAAAGTTCAGTTCATTTCAGTTCAGTCGCTTAGTCGTGTCCAACTCTTTGCGACCCCATGAACTGCAGCACACCAGGCCTCCCTGTCCATCACGAACTCCCAGAGTCCACTTAACCCGTGTCCATTGAGTCGGTGATGCCATCCAACCATCTCACCCTCTGTTGTCCCCTGCTCCTCCTGCCCTCAATCTTTCCCAGCATCAGGGTCTTTTCCAATGAGTCAGCTCTTCACATGAGGTGGCCAAAGTATTGGAGTTTCGGCTTCAACATCAGTCCTTCCAATGAACACCCAGGACTGATCTCCTTTAGGATGGACTGGTTGGATCTCCTTGCAGTCCAAGGGACTCTCAAGAGTCTTCTCCAACACCACAGTTCAAAAGCATCAATTCTTCGGCACTCAGCTTCCTTTATAGTCCAACTCTCACATCCATACATGACTACTGGAAAAACTATAGCCTTGACTAGACAGACCTTTGTTGGCAAAGTCATGTCTCTGCTTTTGAATGTGCTGTCTAGGTTGGTCATAACTTTTCTTCCAAGGAGTAAGAATCTTTTAATTTCATGGCTGCAATCACTATCTGCAGTGATTTTGGAGCCCCCCAAAATAAAGTCTGACACTGTTTCCACTGTTTCCCCATCTATTTCCCATGAAGTGATGGGACCAGATGCCATGATCTTCGTTTTCTGAACGTTGAGCTTTAAGCCAACTTTTTCACTCTCCTCTTTCACTTTCATCAAGAGGCTCTTTAGTTCTTCACTTTTTGCCATCAGGGTGGTGTCATCTGCATATCTGAGGTTATTGTTATTTCTCCCAGCAATCTTGATTACAGCTTATGCTTCCTCCAGCCCAGTGTTTCTCATGATGTACTTCTGCATATAAGCAGGGTGACAATATACAGCCTTGACGTACTCCTTTTCCCATTTGGAACCAGTCTGTTGTTCCATGTCCAGTTCTAACTGTTGCTTCCTGACCTGCATATAGGTTTCTCAAGAGGCAGGTCTGGTGGTCTGGTATTCCCATCTTTTTCAGAATTTTCCACAGTTTATTGTGATCCACACAGTCAAAGGCTTTGGTATAGTCAATAAAGCAGAAATCGATGTTTTTCTGGAACTCTCTTGCTTTTTTGATGATCCAGCAGATATTGGCAATTTGATCTCTGGTTCCTCTGCTTTTTATAAAACCAGCTTGAACATCTGGAAGTTCACGTATTGCTGAAGCCTAGCTTGGAGAATTTTAAGAATTACTTTAGGAAAACAATAGAATTGGAAAGACTAGAGATCTCTTCAAGAAAATTAGAAATACCAAGGGAATATTTCATGCAAACATGGGCTCAATAAAGGACAGAAATGGTAGGGACCTAACAGAAGCAGATCACCAAGGGAAAGCAAACAGAAAAGTTCAGATATAGAATAGTCCACAGGGAAACTGACCCAGCTTTTTTTTTTAAATCAAAATCTATAAAAGATTGTACTAAAAGAGTACTAAAATAAATAAGCCAATATAATGTGAGGGTCTTACTTGGATTCTGATCCAACGAACTGTTTTTTATTATTATTTTAATTAGAGGCTAATTACTTTACAATATTGTGGTGGTTTTTGCCATACATTCACATGAATCAGCCATGGGTGGACATGTGTTCCCTATTCTGAACCCCCCTCCCACCTCCCTCACCATCCCATCCCTCAGGATCATCCCAGTGCACCAGCCCTGAGCACCCTGTCTCATGCATTCTGGACTGGCAATCTGTTTCACACATGATAACATACATATTTCAATGCTATTCTCTCAAATCATGCCACCCTCGCCTTCTCCCACAGAGTCCAAAAGTCTGTCCTTTACATCTGTGTCTCTTTTCATGTCTCACATATAGGGTCATCGTTACCATCTTTCTAAATTCCATATATATGTGTTAATATACTGTATTGGTGTTTTCTTTCTGACTTATTTTGCTCTATATAATAGGCTCCAGTTTCATCCACCTCATTAGAACTAATTCAAATGCATTCTTTTTAATGGCTGAGTAATATTCCATTGTGTATATGTACCACAGCTTTCTTATCCACTCATCTGCCAATGGATATCTAGGTTGCTTCCACTTCCTGGCTATTATAAACAGTGCTGCAATGAACATTGGGGTACACATGTCTCTTTCAAACTAACTGTTGATAATAAAACATTTTGAAACAATTGCAGAAACTTGAATGTAATATAATGTCAACCAATGACTATTAATTTTGTGAAATATCATGGCATTCTAGTTATAACAGGATATTTCTTTAGTTTTTAATGATGCACACCAATGCGTGTGGAGTTAAGATCAAATTATTTCTAAGAACTGACTTAAAATATGTGAGCAAAAACAGAAGAATATAGATGAAGCAAATATACCAAAAACCTAAATAACCACTGAATCTGACTAAAGGTAAATGGGTATCCTTCATAATATTCCTACTCCTACTGAGGCAAAAGGAGAAGAGGGCAGCAGAGGGCGAGATGGTCGGGTGGCATCACCAATTCAACAGACATGAGTTTGAGCAAACTCTGGGAGATAGTCAAGGACAGAAAAGCCTAGCACACTTCAGTCTATGGAGATGCAAAGAGTCAGATACAACTTGGTGACTGAGAACATCCTTTTGAGTACTTTGACGTAATCTACGATAATTTTTAAAGTGACCATGCACTGGTCAGGAAGCTGCTTCCCTGGTGGCTCAGAGGTTAAAGTGTCTGCCTCTAATGTGGGAGACCTGGGTTCGATCCCTGGGTCAGGAAGATCCCCTGGAAAAGGAAATGGCAACCCACTCCAGTATTCTTGCCTGGAGAATCCCATGGACGGAGGAGCCTGGTAGGCTATATAGTCCATGGGGTCGCAAAGAGTCGGACACGACTGAGCGACTTAACTTTAACTTTATGCACTGGTTACAGTGACTGACACATAGTAAGCACTCAATAAGTGTTAATAAGCAACTGTTGGCATCATCATTATCATCTGTGATTCCTAAAGCCCAAACTACTATGAGTTATTAAGTATAAACATTAACTTTGGCTCAATGTAAGAATGAACATTTTAAAAGTAAAAGGTCTATGAAGATGGAGATACACTGTCTCCAGAGGTGGTGGCCCACAGAACACTCATAAAAAAAAAAAAAATCAGCAGCATTTACTCAGCACTTATAATGTGGCAGACATGGGTCTAAGCACTTTCCACATATTGCCTCACTTAGTCTTTGCAACACCACCAGAAGAAAGGTACCCTTACTCTCCCCAGCAGAGCAATGCCAGCAGAGATTGCTCACTTAGGGGGAATGCTGCAGAGGCGGGTCAAGGTGAACGGCTTTGCTAGTTGCCCTTTACCATCCCTGACAACCCTGAACTCTTCTGATTCAATGAACATATCACTCAAATGAATTGTTCAGGCCAAGCCAGCTGGCTTGTGCACAGCCAGGGAACAGGCAGATATTCTTTGTTTTACTTATTGGAAGATCTTTAAACATCACCTTTCCCTTTCAGGCTGGAGACTAAACCCCTCAAGAATTTAATTATCTGTAAGCAAGGGGATAACATCGTCAAGAAAAAGGCTACATTTCAACTGGCTCATTTATCCATTTTCAAATTTCCCATAAATTAGAGGGAAGCATTTTCCCCAGCCTGCCATTTGACCAGGAATGTCCGCGGTATGTCTTTGTCAACAAGTTTCAGAATGTAAATCCATATTACAAAAAACTAAAGTTGGTGTAAAAGCTGTCATCATATATTATATTATTTGGAAAGAAATACTGGTGACCTTATCCAGTATGACTGTTATAATAGTAATAAAATTGAATCTTGGAAGATTACACTTCTGGTCAAAGTAGTAAAATGTGACCTTATTCTATTCAACATTGACATTTATTATATTAATTCACATGTAAAAAGCTGCATTAAAATGCTATTAAATCCCTGGTTAGGAATGGGAATATTTAAGAACTACAGAAATAAGATTTAACTTTACCAGTCATTCGCAGCATTAAGCCTGTTTGATGCAAATCAAACTAAATCTTCTTCACCAATATCTGGTTCAGTTCTCACTTTATTATTATTACCATCTCATTCATACAGAGGTTTTTTTTTTTTTTTCCTGATGTCTCTTCAAACATTTTATAAACCTTAACTCATTTTCATCACACTCTGGAGGAAAAGGTAACACAGAGCAATGGATACACAAACTTGACTCAGAGGATCAAGACATTTGCTTGTGACAGAGAGCTCCTGCTCACCCCAATAAAAGCACGCTTAGTGTTAAGTTCTATCAGTCACTGTACAAAGCCCCGGGAAGAGTGTGGGGGTGCAGGGGTGAGGGGCCACAGTCAGGCAACTAGGCGGACTTCCCTGAATGGCCACCATGTGGAAAAAAGGTGACATTTCAGATATTAAACCAGCAAAGTGGTTTATTTCTTAAGGCTGGTCAAGGTTTTACAGGAAGTTCCCTCCCTTAAATATAAGTTCTGCAAAAGTTTCAGTCTAGGGGTAGAATATAAAATAGCACAGTGAATTAAAGGCAAAGCCCAGACACGAGGTTCGCTTTCTCTTAATCATTAACCCAAAGTCCCAGGCTAGCTGTACTAGCTCTCAGCTCTTTCCAATGTGTTTCTCCCCATTCTCACCAATGGTTCTAGGCTCCAACTGAAGTCAACTTTTTGCTGCGTGTTTTCTCATATCTTAGTTAACACTGTTTTCTGTTCTGAAAGCAGTATATTTGTTCTTTATATCATTAGGTTAGGTTAAGTATTGCTGTGGTGACAAGCAAGTGCTTTGTAATGACAAACTTCCTGACTGTTACTGGTCCACTGTGGGCAGTAGGTCAGCTCTGTCCACCCTTCTCACTCAAGCATCCAGGCAGACAGGGCAACCACTAGCTCCAACATCACTAGGAGACCTTCCGAGGCAAAACTCTGTAAGATCTTGCACCAGAAGTCAGGTGCTCAGTCTCGACATGATTCATAGCCTAACTAGTCAGGAACCAGAAGTGCAATTCAACCACGGGCCTGGATGGAAGGGGAAGTGAACATATCTGGCCACCATCACCAATCACTCGTTATTTGCACATCTCCCAAGTCTTACAGTTCCTCCACATACGAGGTGACTTCTGCTTCCTCAGAAAGACAGCCCTGGTGCCTCTTGCTGAAAGGCAACTGTTCACACTCTTAATACACGAAACAAGTTATTCTGCTTCTTAAGGCCCTTGTGACTGTGAGAACAGTGTCTCTGCTGGGATTCTCTGCTTCCCAGAATGCCTTGCCAGAATGATTGAACAAGGATGTCCGCATAATGAGGTTCAACTCTAAAGACTTCAAATACCCTGGAGGCTAGTAACATTTGACATGTAATAAAGCTGTACATTTTTTTTTCCTATTTATATCACAAAGATGCTTAAAACCACATTAAAAAGATCATAAAGATGAAATAAAAATAAGCCTATAATCCCACCACCCTAAACCAACAACTGTTTTCATTTCTCTTCCCGTCGAGCCTTGCTTAAAGAATATCCATGTCCTTTACATATCTATGTGCACAGAGGGCCAGGGAGAATTCTAAATAGAAGATAAGAGATGGCCCAGTCAACATGCTTTTTACCTTTCCCCAAGACAAGAAGACATCAGTTCGAATCGTAAGACTGATTTGTATTTTCTGCAATATGAGTGCCAGTGACTTAAAGATTCTAAGCTGTGTACCAGTCACCTTCATTCATGAATAACAGTATGTTTGTATCCTTCATCACCAGTTCTTGACTCAGCTCCTTGACTCAGCTCTAGAAGACATTGCCTCTAGTGATAGAAGCTTGGTTTCCATCATTAGAGGAAGAGAAAAAAGTAAGGCTATGTGCTAAGTCTCACACAAGCATAGAGAATATCAGTGGCAAGAAGAAAAGGCCAGTGTTATCATGTTTTGGTTCATTGTTAAGACACGATTAACAAGACCTAACAACACAAAAGTTTTAACCACACTCTTGAATTCATCTTATTTTATGGTCATTCTGTTTTATTTGACTCATCTACTTCATTTGTTTTTAAATACGGTTCTAATGGGAAAGGTAGACAACATGTAGGAACAGATGGGGAACGGAAGCAGAGGGGAGTTTCTAAGCTGATGAGTTCCTTTGTATGACACACTAATGGTGAATGCATACCACTGTGCTTCTGGTTGTTGTTGTTTTTTTTAATTTTTTCACAAATTTCTATTCCTTGCGGTCATTTCTCCCACCCACCAACCTGTCTCTGGTAACTACCAATCTGATATGTGTATCCATGATTTTCTTTTTTTGTTGTTGTTCTTTTGATTTTTGTTTTTAAGATTCCACATATGAGACAGATCATATGGCATTTCTCTGATTTATTTCCCATAGCATAATGCTATCTACATCCAAACAATGCTGTCACAAACAGATTTCATTCTTCTTTTGTGGTTGAATAATATTTCATTTACACACACACACCACAATGCCTTTATCCATTTATCTATGTAAAGACACTTCAGTTTTTCCAAGTCTTGGCTGCTGCAAAGAATGCTGCAATGAACATGGAGGTGCATATATCTTTTTGACCTAGTGGTTTCACTTTCTTTAGGTAAATACCTAAAAGTGGAGTTTCTAGATCATCTGGTAATCCTATTTTTGTTTTTCGTTTTGGAACTTCCATACTGTTTTCCACAGTGGCTATATGAATTTATATCCCCACTCTACTTCATGGTTCATATGGTGAAGAATCTGCCTGCAATGCCAGAGACCCAGGTTTGATCCCTGGCTTGGGAAGATCCCCTTGAGAAGTGAATGGCCACCCACTCCAGTATTATGGTCTGGAGAATTCCATGGACAGAGATGCCTGATAAGCAATAGTCAATGGAGTTGCAAAGACTTGGACAGAACCGAGCTACTACTGAAAGTACACAAAGGGTCCTTTTTCTCTACATCCTTGCTGAGATTTGTTATTTCTTGTGTTTTGATAACTGCTATTTTAACAGGTAGGTATAAGATCTACTCTCATTGTGGTTTTCATTTGCATTCCCTGATGATTCATTATGTTAAGTAGTTTTTCATGTATCTATTTACCATCTGTATGTCTTACTTGGAAAAATATCTATTCAGATTTTCTATTTTTTTAATTAGATTTTTTTGTTTTCTTACTATTGAGTTGTATGAGTACCTCATATACTTTAGATGTTAAGCTCCAGTTTCATTCTTTTGTATGTGGTTGTCCAGTTTCTCCGATACCATTTACTGAAGACTCCTTATCTGATTGTATATTCTTTCATCTTTATTGCCTCCTTAATAGACCAGATATGCCTGGATTTATTTCTGGAATCCCTATCCTCTTCCATTGATTTATGTGCCTGCATGTAGGTCAATATCATACTGTTTCATTTGCTACAGCTTGGTAATATAATTTGCTATATCTTTGAAATCAGGGCATGTGATGACTTCAGTTTTGTTGTTCTTTTTTGAGATTGCTTTGGCTGTCTGGGTTTTTATGTGGCTCTATACAAATGGTAGCTCAGTTGGTAAAGAATCTGCCTGCAATGCTGGATACCCCAGTTCAATTCCTGGGTCAGGAAGGTCTGCTGGAGAAGGGATGGGCCACCCACTACAGTATTCGTGGGCTTCCCTTGTGGCTCAGCTGATAAAGAATTTTCCTGCAATGTGGGAGACCTGGGTTTGATCCCTGGGTTGGGAAGATCTGGAGAAGGGAAAGGCTACCCACTCCAGTGTTCTGGCCTGGAGAATGCTATGGACCTTATAGTCCATGGGGTCACAGAGTTGGACAGGACTGAGTGATTTCTACTTTCAAAAAAATTTTAGGATTGTTTGTACTATTTCTTTTAAAAATGCAATTGGAATTTTCATAAAGATTGCACTGATGGCTTTAGAGTTTTCTGTATATAATGTCATGTCATCTGCAAGCAGTGACAGTTTTGCTTCTTTCTTTTCAATATGGATATCTTTTTTCTGTTTTTTTTTCCTTGCCTGACTGCTTTGGTAAGACTTCCAAGACTAGGTTGAATAGGATTGGTGAGAATGGGCATGCTTGTCTTTTTCTTGATGTTAGAAAGAAGGCTTTCAGCTTTTCAGCGCTGAGAATGGTGTTAGGTATGGACTTGTCGTATAGGCCTTTATTGCCTTGAAGTAAATTCCCTCTATGCCCACATTGTTGAGAACATTTTTCATAAAAGAGATGCTGAATTTTGACAAATGCTTCTTTTGCATCTACTAATATGGTTGTATAACTGATATCCTTCATTTGGCTAACATGATGTATCACATTGACTGATCTGTGGACCATCCTTGCATCCCTGGAAGATCCCACTTGATCATGGTGTATGATCATTTTACTGTATTGTTGAATTCAGTTTGCCAATATTTTGTCGACAATTTTTTTTTTGCATGTATGTTAATCAGGGATTCATGCATGCACGCTCAGTCACTTCAGTCGTGCCCAACTCTTTGCAACCCCATGGACTATAGCCTGCCAGGCTTCTCTGTCCGTGGAATTTTCCAGGGAAGAATACTGGAGTAGGTTGCCATTTCTTCCTTCAGGGGATCTTCCTGACCCAGAGACTGAACCCTATCTCCTGTGTTTCCTGCAATGGCAAGTGAATTTTTTACCAATGAATCTGAGAGGCCCTCATTAGTGATATTGGCCTGTAATTCTCTTTTCCTATGGCATTCTTGTCTGCCTTTGGTAATTTTGGTAGCATAAAACAAGTTTGAAATTTTTCCCTCCTCTTTTAATTTTTGGATGAGTTTGAGAAGGACTAGTTATTAATTCTTTTCCAAGGTTTGGCAGAATTCACCAGTGAAGCTATCTGAATTCTCATTTACCAGGAAGCTTTCAGTTACTAAACTGGTCTGTTCAGAACTTCTCTTTAATCACCATTCAGTCTTGGTAGGCTGTATACTTCTAGGAATTTAAAATTTTTTCTAGGTTTCTCAATTGGTTTGCATGCAACCAATTCATCATAGTCTCTTACGGTCCTTTGCACTTCTGTGGCATCAGTTGAAATGTCTTCGATTTTCTCATTTATTTGAGCCTTCTCTCTTTTTACTTGGTGAATCAAGCTCAAGTTTGTCAAGTTTGCTTCTCTTTTCAAAGAACCAGATCTTGGTTTTGCTGCTATCATCTATTATCTTACTAGTTTCTGTTTCACTGATTTCTGCCCTAATCTTCATTATTTCCTTCCCTCTACTAACGTGGGGATTTGTTTCTATCTTCTTTTTCTAGTTCCTTGAGGTGTAAAGTCTGAGACTTTCCTTGTTGCCTTCTGTAGGCATTTATTGTTATGAACTTCCCTCTTAGGACTGCTTTTGCTGATCCCACAAGTTTTGGTGTATTTCCATTTCTATTTGTCTCAAGATACTTTTTGACTTTTCTTTCTGTTTCTCCTTTGATTCACTGGTTGTTCAATACCATGTTGTTTGATCTCACATATTTGTGAATTTTCCAGGTTTATTCATTTAATTAACTTTTGTTTTTATTTTATTGTGTAGTTTCTATTTAGGTAAGATGAGTTGAACACTTTCTCGAACAAGGTAGAATACCCATACATAGTACAGTTTTCCTGTTACCCATACTACCAAACAGGCACTAAGAAGTNCTACTTCAAATATAAACATTCTCTGGGAATTTGTTAAAATGAAAGAACTATCTTTTTACAAATGACAATAGACAGCTGCTAGTACATTTCTCTTCAATTTTAATACTGTTTCAATATTCATGAAACGTTCAACAGTTCAATAACTGTTTTCATGAGCTGTGCCTTCATTAAAATGCAGAACATTAAACACCTGAAATGCTGCTCAAGCTATTCCTAAGGGACACATTTTGGTAATAAATGAAAGGGATACATGTTTTAGATGAAAAAGTCAGTCACTGCTGATAAAGAATTTATAGCAGAATGTTCCAATAGAGTAGAAGAAAGCAATATGAAAAGAAAATCAATATTCACTGATAAACAGCTACCACAATATAAAACAAAGATCAAAAAGCCTAAATTAAACAGTGATCAAATTTCTATACAAAAAATTTAACACACACAGAACCTGTATTTCCAGTTACCTAAATCTGTATGATGAAATACTGTAAAACTCAGAGACTTAAATAACAGTTGCCATTCATTACTTCTCTGGTCTCCTTAGATCCAGAGGATCTAAGAGTTGCTTTAAGATCTAGCAAGAGTTTTGGAGCCTCTCCAACTGCATGCCTGTCCCTGGACCTCTGATGAGGTTGCAGTCAGACTATGGCTGGTGCTGGGTTATATCGAAGGCTTCTTTGTACACACGACTAGCTGGGAAGACTAACCATGAGGGGCACCCCTGTTTAGTTTTGTACGGCATCTCCTTGTGGTCTCTGCAGCACAGTCACTTCAGGGTGGTCAGATTTCTCACATGTTACTTTGGGATTGCCAAGACATACGTCCCAGGAGAGAGAATAAACCAAGCGAAGCCAAAATTCTTTAAGGACCCATCCTTAAAACTCACACAGCCTCACTTCTGCCACTTTCTGTTGGTCAAGGCATCTACATAAGTCCACCCAGATTTAAGTGGAGGGAACACACAGCTCTCCTCTTGATAAGAGTATCACTGCCATACTGCAGTCAGAGCATGTAGCATTGTACATATTTTGATGTGCTCATATCTCGGGAAAATCCAACCTACCATGCTTAGCCAAACAGGTTACCTACACTTGGAAAATTGATCAACCATATAATCTGCAAGGAAAAAAATAATACCCAAACTTAAATGTCTGCTTGAGGTTTACAAATTGAACTGGGAAGAATAAACACTTATTAACTTAAAATACCAAACTTGATCAGAGTCTCAGTCCTTGAAAATATTATTATTGTTGTTTAGTTGCCAAGTCATGTCCAACTCTTTGTGAACCCATGAACTGTAGCCTGCCAGGCCCCTCTGTCCATGGAATTCCCCAGGCAAGAATACTGGAGTGGATTGCCATTTCCTTCTCTAGGTAATCTTCCCTACCCAGGAATCAAGCCATCACCTGCACTGGTAGCTGGGTAACTTACCACTGAAACACCAGGGAAGGCTTTGAAAATATTAACCTGAATAGAACTAGCATGAAAAGGAAACTATAAGATTGAAACAGCAATTATAATTCAAATACATTATCACTTCTTCTGGAATATCACTGGCTTTAACAGATTCACTTTGAACAGTTAGCCCTGGTGATATCTGTGTAGAGAGGTGCTTGTTTTTCTTTGGGAAAGGCATTAGCTTCCTTTTGAAATTTTTGCTAAAACAAACCTTAAGTTGAAAGTGACAAAGCTGCAAAGTCAAACTGATTCAAGGCAGGGTGACCATTCATTCACTCATTCGTTCATTATTTTCTAGGTATCTGAAGTGACGTGAAGTGAAGTGAAGTGAAATTGCTCAGTCGTGTCTGACTCTTTGCGACCCCATGGACTGTAGCCTATCAGGCTCCTCCGTCCATGGGATTTTCCAGGCAAGAGTGCTGGAGTGGGTTGCCATTTCCTTCTCCACTCTAGGCATCTACTACAAGCCAAATACTGGGCTAGGCACTGGAGACACAGCAGTGAGTAAGTGATACAAAAATCTCTGCCAGTATAGGTCCTATATTCTAATATGTTGCTAGTTTTCATGTTGCTGCAGAAAAGCAAGTGTGTTGTCTAGGTCAGCCATGAGAAGAGAAGGCAACTGAGGATGCAGCCAGGAGGAGCTCCAGCATCCTGATGGGTTGGTTTGAGGAGATGCACCTACAAAGAAAAGTAAAAAGGAACTTCTAGGACACAGGAAAATAGGAGGAATGGGAGGTATCTAGAAAGTCAGGAGAAAACTATCGTTCTAGAAAAAGGGAGGGCTCAAGCATATTAAGTAATCTGAAGATGAAAGACCATAACAAATAGAGCTTGGCAAACTCTACTAGAGGAAAATAGGGAATACATAACACCTACTGCTTCCAACAGCCTCTAAATGGGCAGAAACAGGACTATTTTCTCACCCTACAGAGAAGGATTGTTATGTGAACACTACAAAATTCTAAACCACATTTTTGTGGATAAGGTGCTCTAGGGTAGGGTTTCTTAACCAGGGTTCCATACCCCAAGTGGCGCGCTTAGGTGTAAGGTGCATCTCACGATATGCATCTCTACTCCTCAGAGATTCAGCTCATATACCAAGACTTACACATGCTGGGCAGTTCTGCCTGACCCCCAGAGCACCTTACATTCAGATCTACATCAACACATGTGTCAGTGAGCAAAGAATTCTGGGAGCCACCCTCCCACAGTACCTGACAAGTATTAGGCATGGGAAGATTACAGTGAAGCAACTGTGTAAACTATTTAAGTGAATGAGAGGGAATTCACAGTGTTACATGGGACACCAGGAGGTACTGAGTTGGGAAGCAGAAAGAGTGATCAGGTGTGTGGTTCTGGCCAACCCTTGCTTTCTGGCTGTGTGACTTTAAGTAAGTATGATTAACTACACTAACTTCAGTGGGGTGCCATTGCCTTCTCCAAACTGAGAGCTGGTTTATCACAAATCCAAGACCTTTTGCATATGTATGGTGTTTGCACTAAGTATATCATTTTCAATGTGTCTTATATTCACCCCAGCCTTCCAGCCTGGTTCCTGGCTCTCTTGGGGCTGAAAAATGGGTAAAAGTGGCTCCAAGGGCCTAAACAGAGAAACGAACTAGGGAGCCAGGTCTATATTATATGGATTCTGGATTGTGGAAGAGGAAGCAAGAAGAAATCTGGACCAAGTAAGAACTCGGGAGAGAGATCAGGAAAGCAGTGTTTGAATGGCTCTGGAGGGCCCCAAAATGATGGGAAGTGGAAAAATACTGCTGAGGGAAATGAACTGGCTCTTGCTTTTTTTTCTCTCTCTCTCTCTCTTTGAGAGAAGCAAGACTGAGTTTCCTTTGAATTAACCTTAACCATCTGAGCCGTACTTCTTAAATGCAGCTCTGTATAGGGAATAAGCCACCCGAGGACCTCAAAATTCGTTCAGATGTCACAGCATCAAGCCTACAGCTCTCCCACAAGCTGAAAGGGAAGTTTACCAAGCAGACAGTCTGGGAGTGACAAATATGTACCCAAAACCCATCCCTGAAGGGTTTCTCTACATAGAGAAACTCCCAATGCATTTTAAAATAAGTCACAGAACCAGAAATAACTACACATAGAATACTCTAGCCCACCCCATCAGCAATCTATGAGCCATCCTATTAGCAAGCTATGCTCAGACACCCGGCACGATCCTACGTAGGAGGACAGTAGACACCACTGCCCTCCGGCGCCTCCCCCTCACACGGGGTCACCCTGCTGCATAGGGGCATGCGCTGCCTTGATGATAGGCACAGCAGAGGAGAAGATAAACCAGCCCAGAAGTACTCTGATCCTCTTTTTTATTTTGTCTCTTGTATTTTCCTTTTGGGCCAATGACTTCTTTGAGACACTAATAATTTACACTTCAGGCAGATGTCAAAGCATAGGAATGCCCTGAATAATAATTACCGCCCTGGTGAAAGAATCAAACCTCTCAAAGAAACTGCAAGTTAATTAGCTACAGACCTATTTACCTTTAGGACAGAGAAGAAGGCAAGGAACAGTGGATTAGAACTTGCCTTTAATTTATGGTCTTTATTATTCTAGCATCTCAGTCAGTCCCTGATTTCTATCAATCCAGCAAGGACCAAAATGAGGAAGGAGAAGAAGCATTCTCATGGACAGAGGACACCAACTGAGCATCAGCACACCCAGAGGAGAAACTTGACCTTTCGTTGCTGTCATTATGTTCCCAATGATTCTGCAATTTTGTTTATCATTACAGGAAATGATCTCTTGTAACCTTACTGCAACACCCGTACCTATGTTTTGGAAAAAGTTTAAGAGGACAGGTTGAGAAATAAGATTTAAAACCAAGCGAAGAGAAATGTTAGTTGCTAAGTCGTGTCTGACTCTCTGCAACCCTATGGACTTGTAGCCCACCAGCGTCCTCTGTCCAGGAAATTCTCCAGGCAAGAATACTGGAGTGTGTTGCTGTTTCCTCTCCAGGGAATCTTCTGAATCCAGGTCTCCCTCATTGCAGGCAGATTCTTTACCATCTGAGCCACCAGGGAAGCCCAAAAATCTATTCAAAATCATGTTTCTGTAAGTATTTTATTCTTATCATTCCTAATTCTTATTCCCATTTCTGAGAAATACTGTTTTTAGCTTTTTGGAAAAAGTCACATTTTAAAGAAGTATTTGATAAGACTCTCCTTTCTTGTTCACATGTTTCCGCAGTGATGGCTGCTTTTCCACATGACCCTTTCTCAGAAGAAGAGCCACTCTGCCAGCTGATGTTGGATGTTACCAAAGGTGTGGACAAGCACGCCTCCTGCAGAGGGCTGGGGGCTGTTTCTCCCAGGTGTACTCTGAATTCTTATGTTCAAGCAATCCCCTGGAACAAGGCATTAGAAATTTATCAGAAGCAGCTCCTGTTCTCAGTTGCTGAGAAGAAACTGCATGCTATGAATATGCCCACACTGAATGAGCATCTTGAACAGAAAATAGAACCTCAAGATTTTTTTTTTTTAACAGTCCTACTCTCAATACATCCTGCATTGTATTTGAGCTGTATTAGTTTACTGAGGCTGTCATTACAAAGTGCTACAAAGCAGGTGGCTTAAACAACAGAAATTTGCTATCTCACAGTTTGAAGGTTAGAAGTTCAAAATCAAGGTGTCAGCAGGCTGGGTTCCTTGTGAGGTCTGTGAGGGAGGGATCTACCTTTGGTCTGTAAATGGCTGTCTGGAAGTTGTTTCCCTTCTCATCATCTTCCTGTTGTGACTATCTCTGTGTTCCTATTTCTTTTTTAGTAAACACACCAGTCACACTGGATGAAAGCTAGCTCTAACCACATCATTTTAACTGGATTCCCTCTGTAAAGACCCTATCTCCAAATACATTAATAGTTACTTTCTAAGGTATAAGGGTTAAGACTCTAACATACCTTTTTTTTTTTTTATTGGAGGGGACACAACTAACAGGGACCAAAGGAAAAAAAAAAAATCTGACTTTTAAAAGTCATCTGTCAAAGAGAAATGATATCATTGTTACTCACTTCGTGTACTGTTTGTTGGCTTGAATAAGAATCTATTCTATGCTGTGTGGTGGGAAATGGGAAAACACCATGTAATCCCCATGCTCCTGAAGCCACCTCCTCTTAGAGATGTGGATGGCCTGAAGACCAGTCTTCACGGTGTGCTAGAATCTGAATTTCTCTTTCGTTCTCCCTTACTCTAGTTAAAAGCAGCAGCATTGCGATGCTGGATAGAAAAGGCGCTCAACTTATCAACCTTGAACAATGGATTCATCTTGTGAGTTCATATAGAAATGACCCTTCTCCTCTCACCAATTTCCTTGGGACATTAAGCCCATGATAATTATTTTAATAGAATTGTGTGTAACAAATAACGATGCCAAACCACCCATTTTTATCCCTAGTTGATAACAGGAAAAGTGATAATATCATCCATTTTCCCCCAACACTTTCTTTCTGGCACTGTCAGGTAAGTACTATGTACAATTTAATGCCCTTTTCATAAGATGAGACCGTCATTAGTGTCCTTTTACAGATGAGAAAACTGAGGCTTGGGGAGATGAAATATCTTGCTAAAACCACCTGCTAATACACAATGAAGGTAAAATGTAAATTCAGGGTGTCTGAATAAAAACCCAATACTCTTGAGCTCTATGTTACAGTATACCCAACTCAACCTTTGAACTTCTGTCATTTGCCCAATATTATGCTTACATGTGTATACAGAGATGAAGTATATCTTTTCACCCCCAAATCTGTGAGCATCGCTTTTCTTTTAGCAGTAAACCTTGCATTCATTAGAAAGAAACTTGTGACTTTTTTTCATGTTTATACCTGTGACATAACATAATTCAGCCAAAAAAAACGTGAGCCAACTGATTAGTATTTGTGCTGAAAAGCCTAATGGCTTTTTATGTGAAACATCTGACAACATGCAGCTTGCTTAATCACTTGCTGGATTTTACAACCTCAAAAGAGTAAAACAAAATGGTCTAAATGACTGGCCAACAGGGTGAGTGGTATTTTAACATCCAGTCAACCCTCAAACTGTGAAGCAAAAGTACTTATCCAAAATCCAATACTTCCAATTTTTCTTTTAACCGTTATAAGTCCAAACCAGCTCAATTGATTTTTTTTCCTTTGACTTCTGCTAAAAAGTTCACTCCTGAACAGATTACATGTGCTTTGTAGCCCAGAGGACATTTTCCAGCCAAGTAAAACCCTGAAATCAGGAAAATATGGGTTTACTTGAGAAGGTGGAAGAATTTGACAGCTCTTTAATTATAACAGAATTATAACAGATGAGTTGCCTTTTACGAATCAGACTTATTTTTAACTCCTTGACTGACCTTTACCCATTGACATCCTAAAAAGTTTTGGGGTAATGTCTTTAAACTTTCTGCCAACACACGCAGAAAGCCCCAGAACATTATTCAGTGAATCTTCAGTATGTGAACCCAGGGCTCCCTCCCCCACAACACCACAAAGCAAAGGTTATTCCTCTCATGCTATTCTACTGCCAGGGTACTTAAGTGTCTCTAATGTCTATGCGATGACAAGGATGGAGAGAGAGGAATAGGGGTGGGAGGAAGAGAATGAAATGCACACCTAGCATCCCTACGTGCCTGACGACACAGGCACCTAGAAATCGATCTACCAGATAAAAGCCAAGAGCTCACATGATGCGGGATTCTGCTGGCAAACACTCACTCACAAATAAGTGATGAAAATGAGACTCAGACTCAGATCCTACATCTCATTCTCCAGCAGCAAGCTCTCATCTACATGGTAAATTGTCGAAAACAAACAAAAATGACTATCCTCGGTCATCTTCCCTTCTGTACAGACTGCTGAAACGAAGGCAGTGTGAGACACCCAGTGAAACCACTGGGAAGAGCCCAGGGCCAAGTCCTGGGAGCACCGTGAGCTGGTGAGGCCAGAGCCTTGGATGAGCCGTCTCGCCTGAAACTCATCATTTAGGTATGCGTCAAAATAAGCGAGTGCTGAGAAATTGACAGCATGTTGACCTAAAGTTTTATCTCCCTTATTTTGCTTGACCACATTGTCCATAGAAAAGAAAGGGAGGAAAGGAAGAAAAGAAAGAGGGAGGGAAGGAAGAGAGTGAGAGAGAAAGAAAGAAAAAGAGGGAGAGAGAGATTGATGTTTAGTGGGCGTAGAGTTTCAAATTTGCAAGATGAGAAGGTTCTAGAGATCTGTTCTACACTGTAAGTGTCCAACCCTCCTGGATTGTACTGGCAAAAACAGTCAAGATGATAAATTTGGGGGGATGGAAAGAGTGGACCTATTTGAGCAGTATTTAGGAAGCAGAACTGAAAGGATGGGATGTATTACTGACTGTGGGGATGCAGGTGAGGAAGGGCGTAAGTGATTTCCAAGTTTTCTGAGAACCATAGGATGACAGTCAAGGAGGACTTGCACAGGAGAGCAGGGGTGGAAGGGACTGTGGGGTTTGGCTCTGTGGATCTGGAGCTTAGAAAGGGGAGCTGGAATGGAGATTCTGTGTCCTTCTACTGAGAACTCTAATTTTTGGTTGCAATCAAATCCTGTGCCCTCCAAAAATCTCCTGCTCCAATCCTTAATGATGAGCATGTACTTCCAGATGTAAGTATGTTTCTGATCCAATATTTCATATACGAACAATACTGTACAGGCACTGAGCCATGTGTGTAAATTAAGAACATGCATCTATTCCAACAGAAACATTTAATGAACTTGCTTTTCACATACTTCATTTACTAGTTCTCAATGCCTTTAAAAAAAAAAAAAAGCTGTTACCATCTCATACATGGCCAGTTGGTCCATTTTTTCAGAATCAAATGCTGAATTTAGGCAAACACAGGTGTTCAATCAACAGCTGGATTTCTAAGAGAACACTGGTCAATTCAATAAGCATGGTCAAGTCAGCCGTGCCTGTCGATGTGATAACCAGTACCTGGCAGCATTTGCTCAGGTTGGCTGGCCATGGGTGTTTACACATTGGAACGGAAGAGGGCTCACCAAGCAGACTGCAAAGGCCTGGGCAGCACCTGTCTCAAGTATATATGACAACCTCCAGGCAATCCCACCAGTCCTCAACTCGCATGGATACTAGGGCTTGTTCACAAATTTAGGGGGGAAATAAAAAAGACAAAGAGAGCAAGCCTCTGGCAGAGAAAGGGCACTTGAATAAGAAGCACCTCGATATGGGAAACACACAGGGGAGGAGGGAACGAGAAAGGCATGAAATCACTACACACAGCCAGTCATGGCTCACAGGTAGGAGAACGGTTGAGCACCAGAAATTAGGCTTAGCAACATTTTTTTTAAAACATCAGAGATATTCTTCAGAAATATGCCCAAACCTGGACCAGGCTTTGTGATGCAAGTTCTTCAAGGTATATTGCCATCCAGAGGGTAAGTACTTAAAATGGAACTTTGTAACCTGTTTATCTAACATAGTAATAGCTTTCTCAAATCTAACTACCTCTTTTATGTATCACAAGATAACAAAAGGTTAGGTGATTTTAGGAAATCAAGCACAGTAACAGATGTTCTCAGCATGGTGCTGCTGCTGCTAAGTCACTTCAGTCCTGTCCGACTCTGTGCCACCCCATAGACAGTAGCCCACCAGGCTCTCCCATCCCTGGGATTCTCCAGGCAAGAACACTGGAGTGGTTGCCATTTCCTTCTCCAATGCATGAAAGTGAAAAGAAGTCAGACCCAATAAATATTAAGAGCCCACTTTTATCTCCTTGACTTGCAAAGGTAACCAGCTTAAACATAACTGTTGAGATTTACATTCAGAGTGACATTCTGATGAGAATTTATTGTATTTTAAAATGCAAGAGTATTATAGTACTGTTCCACAAAACAAAAGAGTGGGTGAATAGCAGGGCTGCCCTCTGACTTATGAAGGCTAATTCTGTCCACAATCCCTTCCAGAAGAAAAACATAGTATAGAGATATGACCGAACGGGAAAACTGCACGGTACTGTTACCCTGCTGGCTCTGTATGAAGCAACTGGTTGCACATAAGACTAGTTGTGTGTGTGTGCGTGTGTGTGTGTGCATGCACGCATGTGTTCAGTTGTGTCTGACTCTTTGCAATGCCATGGACTGTAGCGACCAGACTCCTCTGTCCATGGAATTCTTCAGGCAAGAATACTGGAGCAAGTTACCATTTCCTGCTCCAGGGGATCTTCCCAACCCAGGGACTGAACCTGGGTCTCCTGCATTACAAGCAGATTTTTTAACCTCTGAGCCACAGGGGAAGCCCCTCATATTATAGTAAGCCTCCATAAAACACAACACTGAGGGGATGGCAGTTCTGCCCTCTGGATTTATCTCCTCAGTGAGCTTTATTATACAGGAGCTAGTTTGGGATTTTCTACATTTAACAGGTTCTGAGAACATGATGTTTAGAAACTATGTTTATCAAAAGAATGAAGGGCCTTCAGGCAAATGTCTTCTGATTTTTTTTTTCCATGCTAATGTCCTCTGATGACTGTGTTTAGGAGTTCCCAGCATGATTCAGTTTGCTGTTTTAGAAGGAACATCAACTGGGCTATTTGAAAATGTGATCATTAAACCATAATTCTTCATTAAGATTCCAATTTTGTCAGTGTTTTGAGCAGAGCTAATTCTCACTGGTTTAAAAAATATATTTTTAAAGACTTTATTTTTTAAAAGAAGTTTTAGGTTAGGTTTACAACAAATTGAAGGGAAGAAACAGAGATAGCCTACATTCGCCCTGTCTCTGCACACACACGTCTTCCCCCATTATCACTATCACTCATCAGAGGGGCACATTTATTACCAAGGACTGACCCATCATAATCGTCTAATGCCCACTGTTTACCTTAGGGTTCACTCTTGCTGTGGCACATGCTATGGATTTGGCCAAATGTACACTGACACGTATCCATTATCATCTCACACAGAGTATTTTCATTGCCCTAAAAACCCTCCGTGCTCCACCCAGTCATCTCTTCCTCTAGCCCTGGCAACCACAGATCTTTTCATCGCTCCCCTAGTCTTTGTCTCCTCTAGAATGTCACGGATGTAGTTGGAACCATACAGTATGTAGCCCTTTCAGATTGCCTTCTTTCATTGGAGGTATGCATTGAAGGGTTCTTCCATGTCTCTTCATGGCTCATTTATTTTTAGCACACGATAATCACCATCTGGATGTACCTCTCATTGCTTTCTATCTGAACCCTAGATGTCTATAACTGAGTTGGGTAAGCACCTTGACCTGCAGCACACTAGGAGCCTAGGCCTTCTCTGGATGTCACTCATGTTTTCCCTGTCGATCCCTCCCTTCTGGATCCTAGGGTGCCTAACTCATAAGATATAGGTGCATTCCTCTCAAATATTTCCCATATATTTAATTACATGTATGAGTTACTTGTGGGAAAAAAGGCACTGATTTTTTTATATGTTCAATGGATATAACTAGTATCTTACTATAAATTTTGTTCTTTTCCTTTATTCTACCATTTTGTTATAAAAAAACACCTAAATATTACAGGTAGCCTCCATCTTTGCTATCCAGTATGGCAGCCATTACTCATATGTGGCTAGTGACCATTTGAAATATGGTGAACGCAAATAAGAAACTGAATTCTTAATTTCTAATCAATTTAAATTTAAAAGCCTGTATTCTAATCAATGACCAGGACTCTTTTATGTATTTTTGGAACATCCTGAGTATATAAATCTATTTTTTTGGCTGTGCATTTTATGAAAGCTAAATAAGTATCAAGTACTTCCAATGAAAATTTAGTTTTTGACTTAGATGTGTTATACATGTAGAACTCCCTTGGGCTTCCCAGGTGGCTCCGTGGTAAAGAATCCATCTGCCAATGCAAGAGACAGAAGAGACATGGGTTTGATCCCTGGGTCAGGAAGATCCCCCGCAGAAAGAAATGGCAACCCACTCCAGTATTCTTGCCTGAGAAATCCCATGGACAGAGGAGCCTGGCAGGCTACAGTCCACAGGGTTGCATAAGAGTTGGACACAACTGACTAAATAACAACAATAACATGTAGACCACAAGCCAGATTTTGAAGACACTATCAAAAAAGTAATTTAAAAATCCTTCCTTAACAATTTGTCATTGATAATTTGAAATGATAATACTGGCTATGTTGGCCTGAATGAAATATAAAATTATTTTCACTTGTTTCTTTGTACTCTTCTGATGTGGCTACCAAGAAACTTCAGAGAACACATGTGGCTCACATTAATTCTTAACTGGACGCTGGTAGTCTAAGTTTTAACCACACCCCGCCATTCGACCACTGCCCAGTATTCTCTCCTAAGGGTAAATCAAAATTTTACTTCTCTATTACCCTATCATGGAGAAGGCAATGGCACCCCACTCCAGTATTCTTGCCTGGAAAATCCCATGGATGGAGGAGCCTGGTGGGCTGCAGTCCAAGGGGTCGCTAAGAGTCGGACACGACTGAGCGACTTCCCTTTCACTTTTCACTTTCATGCATTGGAGAAGGAAATGGCAACCCACTCCAGTGTTCTTGCCTGGAGAAACCCAGGGACCAGGGAGCCTGGTGGGCTGCCATCTATGGGGTCACACAGAGTCGGACACGACTGAAGCGACTTAGCAGCATCAGCATTACCCTAAAAACAGTCAGGCAGGTAAATTGCTTCTAATTCTTCGCCAAACTAAACAACCTCCCAAATTCCTCTTTTTATGCATCCTCAGGTATATTTCTTATTATCTGATTCTTTAATATTTTTAAGCAACATAGGGGGTACAGAGACACTAGTGTCTCTCATTTTAATAGTCATGTCTCTGAATGTTAATGAGACTGAATATTTCTTTCAAAAGCATCCTAGCCATTCATGTTCCCCCTCTATAAAATGCCCACCGACTTTTGCCCATTTAAACCTCTGTTTACCAGTTATCAGATGCTTTTTAAAAAGTGTATCCACAGTACAAATCTCTTATTAGCTCTGAGAGAGAGTGTCAGTATTGTCTCTGTTTGTCCTCTGTTCATTTTTCATGGCTTCCTTCACTGAACTTGAATCTTTAATTATGACTTAATTAAATTCCTCAAGTTTTAGCTTTATTACTTTAAGGAATTCTACCCCTGAATGAAATTGTAAAGACATTTCGTATCTTTTCTGTTTCCCTTCTTTAATGTCTGGATCTTTAGTTCATCATGAACGTCTACTGCTCTTGCAGCAGATGGTTCGCAACAATTCTGACTAGAGTCAGGTGCTTCCCCTTTGAGATTGTGATCAAAGCTCTAACTCTCTCACCAGAAGAAAGAACATGCATATGATACTGTGCATGTTCTTGTGAGTTCTCAGACCACTACCCCAAGCCCTCTCACATCAATAGCATCCTGTGGTCCACAGAGCCCAGGTTCATGATCCCTAAGTCTTATCAGTCCTACCACTTATTCTAATACTTTACTGCATTTCCTATGGCTGTCTTCACTATTGATATTCTGAGTTATCTCCTCTTCTCAACTGGTTTATGAGCTCCTTAAGGGCAGAGACCTAGATTCAGATATCGCCAAGATTTTTCATAGTGCCTGACAGCAGGAAGGGCTCAATAAATAAATCCTTTAGTGATAGATATCTCAGAAATTGGACTCGGGGCAGACTGTGGCTTATTAACCCGAGAGTTACTCTAAAGAAGCCTTCCAGTTCACTCACTTGTTCACTAAGCCAGACCTTGGACTAGCCACCAGAAAATCAAGGAGGGAAAATACACAGTTTGTGCCCTCAGAGGGTTCCCAGTCTAGCAGGGAGGACAGAGGAGAGGCAATGATAACATGTGGCATAAATGTTCTGCTGAAGGCAAGACGGGGATTTCGGGACAGCATGGGAGGAGGCCACCTAAGGGAAGTATGGGTTTTTCAGGAGGAGCCATGCTTTGAGACCCAGAAAATAAGACAGGCAGCTCACCTAAGAATAATAGGAAGGAAAAGAGGGATTCCTAGAAACCACCCTGTAATTAATATTGTGAACCAACCACAGCATCGTTCCTGTTTCTGGGAATCAAAAAAGTAGCACGTGAAACAGTCAGCAAGGAAACCAAGCAGACTGATTGTTCACAAACATCCATCAGCTCACACTCCTCCCCCATTTACAAGGTTGCCAGAAAAAAATACAAGACATCTAGTTAAATGTGACCCTCAGATAAACAAAGGATATTTTTGATTGTTTGTTTTTTTAGTATAAGTATGCTCCATGGAATATTTGGGCCATACTCATACAGAGAAAGCATGTGTTTGTTTATGAGACTGTCAAATGTAACTAGGAATCCTGTGCTTTTGTTTGCTAAATATCCCAGCCCAATGCATTCACTGCACTTAAAATGCAATCCTCAGGGGGTCTGGCTCCTTTATGTTTCTGTTCCATCTGAGTCCTCACTCTGGGTTGCTCCCCATGCTTCAGGCACACTGACATTCTGGAAGTACGAACACATGCCTTGCTCCTACCCCACTCAGCACCTTGGTTGCTGTCTCTTCTCTCTGCTTGAAATGCTCTTCTCCCTTGCTCCTATGCAGCTGGTCCCGTCTCACCTTTCAGCTATCAGTTTAGAGGACATTTCCTAGAAAGGTCTTTCCTAGCCATAACATCCCAAATAGATCATCCCAATTGGTCCCTGGAAGTAAAGCTATGACCAACCTAGACAGCATATTAAAAAGCAGAGATATTACTTTGTGAACAAAGTTCTGTCTAGTCAAAGCTATGGTTTTTCCAGTGGTCATGTATGGATGTGAGAGTTAGACTATAAAGAAAGCTGAGTGCCGATGAATTGATGCTTTTGAACTGTGGTGTTGGAGAAGACTCTTGAGAGTCCCTTGGACAGCAAGGAGATCCAACCAGTCCATCCTAAAGGAGATCAGTCCTGAATATTCATTGGAAGGACTGATGCTGAAGCTGAAACTCCAATACCTTGGCCACCTGATGTGAAGAACTGACTCATTTGAACAGACCCTGATGCTGGGAAAGAGCGAAGGCAGAAGGAGAAGGGGACAACAGAGGATGAGATGGTTGGATGGCATCACCAACTCAATGGGCACAAGTTTGAGTAAACTCCAGGAATTGGTGATGGACAGGAAGGCCTGGCGAGCTGTAGTCCATGGGGTCGCAAAGAGTCAGACATGACTGAGCGACTCAACTGAACTGAATCATTCCCTTTCCTCTCCAGATATATACCAGCCCATTCCTGGGTAGCTCAGCTGGTAAAGAATCTGCCTGCCATGTAGGGGAACCCAGTTCAATTCCTGGGTCAGGAAGATCTGCTGGAGAAGGGATAGACTACCCACTCCAATGTTCTTGGGCTTTCCTGGTGGCTCAGCTGGTAAAGAATCTGTCTGCACTATGGGAGACCTGGGTTTGATCTCTGGGTTGGGAGGATCCCCTGGAGAAGGGAAAGGCTACCCATTCCAGTATTCTGACCTGGAGAATTCCATGGACTGTATAGTCCATGGGGTCACAAAGAGTTGGACACAACTGAGTGACTTTCACTTTCATATTTATTTGAATTTTTTTTTTAACTTGCTTCCATATAGTGTCAGGACCCTCTTCTACCTTTTGTACCTTTGCATCCCAAGTATTTAGCAATCTGCCTGCTGCATAGGAGGTACCCAAACACTCTATCCAATACAAGAGTGTCTTCCACAGCTTGCACAGGGAAACCTTCTCACACGCTCAAGGGAAGATGAAAGGACTATGTGGATGGAGGGAGGTTAAGACGCTTTCAACTTTGATGCCTTAGGAAGAACATTTCCAGACAGATAAATAGTTGGAGAGAAATCAAGCCCATGTGATAACATTCCCCAGGTCTTTTTTCCTTCCTAAGTCAAGTCATACTTAAGCTACACCTAAGCTACTCAGGTTGCACCTGCCCAGCGTTCTTCACCTCTTATTGCTTCACCTCTTTCACTTCACCTCCTTCAACAGTCCTTTCCTAATGTAACCTTGCATGATACTCACAGGGCAAAAAAGCCCAAATATAGAAAAACAGTTTTCTTTGAAAACATATATAGACATACATATATATACAATTAAATATTTTCTTTCAACATGCTTCTACTTTTATATTGATAAATGTATCCACAGCCATATTCAAACAATGCATTTGATACATGTAAATCAGAACCATGTACACTATAGTCTTCCAGAGATTATTCTGAGTAAAAAAAAAAATAAAATGCACTTGTATTTACTGAGAGGAGAATAAATTTAATGACTTTGTTCAGTCATTGAATAATTTTATAAAATGAGCTATTATAAGCAGAAAGATCACTTTAAATTGATAATAACTCTACATATGAGTTACTTAGCTTTTTAGTCATAAAATTTACAAAAGTTTTGGATTAGATTCAAATTTCCTTTTGGGACCAAATGACAAGTTTGCAAACAATTATTGGGAAGAAAATAGGAACAGACAAAAGCAAAAGAAAGCAGGAAGCTTACACACTATAAAATCATTTTAAATCACCAAGTTAAATCTAACACAGAACCTGGGAAAAACTTTATACAGGTGTGAAAGTGTTGAGGTCAGACTAGAAAAAATACAAGGGTTTTCCTGCCACATAAATGAAAGAGCAAATGTAAATGAGTCTTATGATCCTGTCGTCCATGGATGCTGCCTGATACTCCCACCCCAAATCCCAGCCAACACTTCTCAAGGAGCATCACCGTTTTGAAATCACTAGGAAATCTATGATGGTGATGGAGCAAGGAAGTCCATTCAGTATCTTGACAACAATATATATTTTTCCTTAAAGATACTACTGAGAAACTGACATTAAAGTTTCTGCCCCAAATGAGCATTTACAGAGTTCTTCCTAGGTATCAAGTGCTTGCTGAGCATAGGACAAAAGTCCACGCGTGCAACCTTCTTTTCTTTGTTTTTGTGATGGTTAAAGTGTTAGTCATTCAGTTGTGATCAACTCTGTGTGACTTCATGGACTGTAGCCTGCCAGACTCCTCTGTCCATGGATTCTCTAGGCAACAATACTGGAGTGAGTAGCCATTCCCTTCTCCAGGGGATCTTCCCAACCCAAGGATCAAAGTCGGGTCTACTGCACTGCAGGCATATTTTTTGCCATCTTAGCCACCGTGGTGGTTGCTGTAGTTTGTGTCTTCACGTCTTTTTAAAAAGCCTTTATTGGAGTATAATTGATTTACAAAGTTGTGTCAGTTTCGGGTATACAGCAAAGTGAATCAGTTAGATTCTTTTCCCACAAAGGTCATTACAGAGTTTTGAGTAGAGTTCCCTATTCTATACAGTAAGTCCTTATTATTTATCTATTTTATGTACACTAAATCTTGATGTGAAAATTTTTAAATCCCAGCCTTAACCTCTACTCAAATAGTATTTCATTACCTGTCACTGGTAAGAAATGCATTTTTTTTACAATTATGTAACAATTAAGTGAGAAAGGGTGCCTTTGCTCCATGCTCCAAATTCTTACAAAAGGTACCACATGCATCACTACAAACAAAGCTAGTGGAGGTGATGGAATTTCAGCTTAGCTATTTCAAATCCTAAAAGGTGATGCTGTTACAGTGCTGCGCAAACTTGGAAACTCAGCAGTGGCCCTAGGACTGGAAAAGGTCAGTTTTCATTCCAATCCCAAAGAATGTTCAAACTACTGCACAATTGCATTCATTTCACAAGCTAGCGAGGTCATGTTCAAAATCTTCTAAGCTAGGCTTCACCAATACATGAACTGCGAACTGGCAGATGTTCCACCTGGATTTAGAAAAGGCAGAAGAACCAGAGATTAAATTGCAAACATCCATTGCATCATAGAAAATGCAAGAGAGTTCCAGAAAAACAACTACTTCATTGACTACGCTAAAGCCTTTGACTGTGTGGATCACAACAAACTGGGGAAAATTCTTAAACAGGTTGGAATACCAGACCACCTTACCTGCCTCCTGCCTTACGCAGGTCAGTAAGCAACAGTTAGAACTGAACATGGAACAACAGACTGGTTCCAAACTGGGAAAGGAGTATGCCAAGGATGTATATTATCACCATGCCTATTTAACTTATATGCAGAGTACATCATGAGAAATGCTAGGTTGGATGAAGCACAAGCTGGAATCAAGATTGCTGGGAGAAATATCAATAACTTCAGATGTGCAAATGACACCACCTTTATGGCAGAAAGGGGAGAGGAACTAAAGAGCCTCTTGATGAAAGTGAAAGAAGAGAGTGAAAAAGTTGACCTAAAGCTCAACATTCAGAAAACAAAGATCATGGCATCTGGTCTCATCACTTCATGGCAAATAGATGGAGAAATGATAGACTTAATTTTCTTGGGCTCCGGAATCATTGCAGATGGTGACTGCCACCATGAAATTAAAAAATGCATGCTCCTTGGAAGAAAAGCTATGACAAACTTAGACAGCATATTAAAAATCAGAGCCATTACTTTGCCGACACACGTCCATCTAGTCAAAGCTATAGTTTCTCCAGTGTTCATGTATGGATGAGAGTTGGACTGTAAAGAAGGTTGAGCACTGAACAATTGATGTTTTTGAACTGTGGTGTTGGAGAAGACTCTTGAGAGTCCCTTGGAGGGCAAAGAGATCAAAACAGTCAATCTTAAAGGAAATCAATCCTGAATATACATTGGAAGGACTGATGCTAAAGCTCCAATACTTTGGCCAACTGATGTGAAGAGCCAACTCATTGAAAAAGACCCTGATGCTGGGCAAGATTGAAGGTAGGAGGAGAAGGGGACGACAGAGGATGAGATGGTTGGATGGCATCAGCGAATTGATGGACATGAGTTTGAGCAAGCTCCAGGAGATGGTGGAGGACTGGGAAGCCTGTCATGCTGCAGTCCATGGGGTCTCAAAGTGTCAGACATGACTGAGTACAGAGCAAAAACAAGAACAAGCCTACATGCCTGTGTGTGTGTGTGTGTGTGTGTGTGTGTGTGTGTGTGTGTGTATGTATCTTTGATCAGAGAGGACATTTGCCCAATACAGGAAAAAAAATCTTGTCACAATCTGATTCTCTATAGAAGTAAAAAGAATAGACTCTCCCCATTCCAAAACATAGCATCCTATCTTCGCATCCTCCCTGAAACACTTTTCTCCCCTGAGCAGAGAGGCAGCCTTGACTTTGAGGTGCCTCTCTCTCCTCCTGACTCAGACACATTCCGACCCACCATTCTGGTTTTACCAGCAGGATATGATTGGCAGCTCCGGTGTGCGGCACAGTGAAGTGACATCTTAAATGGGCCCTCCTTGTCACTTTCCCCACTCTCTGACAAACACAAAATGCCTGTCAAACACTATCTTACACACATGGCTTCAAGGATAGGAAATAATAAATAAATATGAAAGACTAGCTAGAAAAGGCAAAGAGATGCCAACTGAGAAAAACATGGTGATAAGCTTTCTTTTTCTTCCTAATTCTCAGCTTTATCCATGAGTTTCCTGACCAGTTTCTACATAGTAAAGACGGTAATGCACAGAGGTTGTAAGCTTTGGCATTTGCACCAAGAGAAACTGTGCTGCAAACTGAGAGAAAGAAGAGAAAAAACTATTTTCTGGGCCCTTTGTTACACAGCAAACACTAGGCAAAACATTTAGAAAATTATTTTATTTACTCTTGGGGACCAACTGGTTGAAGAGGCAGGCTTATCATCATTTCACAGAGAGGCAAACTTTAGCTCAGAGTGGTTGGATGACTTGCCAAATGTCACACAGCTTACAGGAGTGGGGAGGTAACTTAGATCTGTTTCCAAAGCTTATGCTCAATTTCCTGGAACACAAACCACTTTTAGGCAGCCTTGAGGACACTGAAAAAGGGCTCCTGAGGACTCCACGAGCATTGGGTCAGCCAATCCACATATGCGCCAGCACCATTATGGAATTTTCACAGGTAAAATTTCTAAGGCAGTTCAGGGTGAAAGGTCAGCATACAATATTTCCGCTTTACTTCTCTCCAGTTTAACTTGCTTATAACTCTGCAGAGACCCACAGAGAGAATGGATTCTACAGAGGACTTCCTCCAGAAATGATGGAGTTGATTAGAAAGCTCAGGTTGCCTGTAGTTCTATTACTTTTGATTTATTTGGAACTACAAGACTTTCTGCCTGAAGGTAACCATTTAATATATTTGAGGGGGTGGGGGAAGAGAGTAAGAGTGCAGGATACTGCACTCAGTTTTTGCTGTTCCCACCGCCACATCCGGATCCTATTATTTCCTGGAAGTTCTTTAACAAAACTCTTCCTCACTCCTGACTGTGTTGCAAGCTTAGATGAGCCCAAACAATGAAGAGTTAGACTCCAAGCACAGGCTTCCGACCCGAGCGCATTAACAGAGGAGGGGCTGTGTTTTGCTCTGTTCTCCAGCCATCTCCCTTGCCAGGTGCTGAAATGATGCCATGACGGTCTCCGAGTCATGCAGATTTTACACCCTGATACCACGAAAGCATAAGCACTTCTCAAAGAGTCCTTCCTGGCTGGGTAGGAAGACAGAAATTGCTTTTTATCAAAATGAAAAAGATTTTTTCATGGGAAGCAGCAAAAGCAGCCTGAAAGCAGGGCAGACACTTTTATCTTAGAAAAGGTCTTTTCAGGATGGCAGACAGAAAGGCAGGCTTTCTTCCCTCTCCTGAGATCAGCCTGACCCACGGAGCCAGCTCTATCCAGATCATGTTAAGGGTTACAAGGAGTGGTAAAACCCCAAGGCCACTCTTGCCAGTCTGAGGACAGTGCCTTTCCTGCCTGACAGTTCTCAAACCCATGGCTTGGGTGCTCAGGGTCCTGTTTTATTTTTTTTCCTAGACCGTAAGAGAAACACACCCACCATTAAGCCTCTTCATTTTTATCATGGATGGAGATTCTGGGAGTGGGACTCACTTTCTGAACACCTACTATGTGCTAAGCCAGGCACATCCTATGCCTTATCTCAGATAAACATCACAGCAGGCCTTTAAGAGGCATTATTACTATGTTCGAAGATGGAAGATGACAAACAATTGGTTTGGAAGAGTCACTTAAAAATGTCAAAGGTCATACTACTACTAAGAAGAGTACTATAAAAATCTAGAATACGACCTTCACTTTATCTGTTACTTCTGAGTCTTCCCATGCTGCCAAGCTGCTTTACTATACCTTTCTTTCACTAGAGAGCCTGGTTTAAAATGTCATCCCCTGGATAAATAAAATATGTATGTGTATCAGTTCAGTTCAGTCGCTCAGTCGTGTCCGACTCTTTGTGACCCCATGAATCGCAGCACGCCAGGCCTCCCTGTCCATCACTAACTCCCCGAGTTCACTCAGACTCGCGTCCATCGAGTCAGTGATGCCATCCAGCCATCTCATCCTCTGTCGTCCCCTTCTCCTCCTGCCCCCAATCCCTCCCAGCATCAAAGTCTTTTCCAATGAGTCAACTCTTCACACGAGGTGGCCAAAGTACTGGAGTTTCAGCTTTAGCATTATTCCTTCCAAAGAAATCCCAGGGCTGATCTCCTTCAGAATGGACTAGTTGGATGTCCTTGCAGTCCAAGGGACTCTCAAGAGTCTTCTCCAACACCACAGTTCAAAAGCATCAATTCTTTGGCGCTCAGCCTTCTTATAGATATATGTATAAATGCAATGGAGTACTATTCAGCCATAAAGAAGAATGACATTCTGGTACTTCTACAACATAGAACCTTGAAAATACCATCCTTAGTCAAATAAGTCAGACACACAAAGAACACACGGTTCCACTTTTATGGGGTATCTAGAGTAGATTCATAGATAAAGAAAATACTATATAAGTTACCAGCTGGTGGGAGTAGGGAAGGTTTGGGATTTAAAAAATAAAGTTTCGGCAATGGATAATGATGATGGTTGCATGACAATGCAAATATACTCAATGCTACTGAACTGAAATGATTAAGACGGTAAATTTTACATTATGCATACTTTGCTACCATAAAAATAGCAGTATTTCCTACTTTTCTCTTTGATAGGATACACATCTGCCCTTTGCCCAAAGCTCTGTCTTAGAATTACTTCTTATTAGTAGTAAAGAGACAAGATTATCAGCTTTAGGTGCATCAACTCTAACCCATTTATGTGTGCATGCATGCTCAGTCGTGCCAGACTCCACAACCCCATGAATGGTAGCCCACCAGGCTCTGCTGCCCATGGAATTTTCCAGGCAAGAATACAGGAGTGGGCTGCCATTTCTTCCTCTAGGGGCTCTTCCTGACCCAGGGCTTAAACCCACATCTCCTGCATTGGCGGGCAGATATATTTTTTTTACCACTGTGCCACCTGGGAAGCCCTAACCCATTAATAGTCGCTGCCAAGAATGTTATATTAAGGAGGATTCTGAAGATGCTTCAGAGTACAAAAGGGGATAGATATCATGATTGATTTTTAAATTCTTCTCACTAAGACACACAAAAATGTCAGATAAAATACAATAAAATAGTTTAATTGCTCTTGGAAATGTGAATTAGGAGACTTAGACTAAGTGTCTAAGATTTCAGGCAGAGAGGTTTTGGTACAGAGAGAACAGGATGGAGAAGTAGAAGCTGACCTTCCTAGGGAACTGGAACCAAGTAAACAAGAAAATCTTGGGAGCTAGAAAGTAGAAAATAGCAGAGGTTGTCTGTAACCATGAAGTTCATGAGTGAAGCTTGCTGAGAGTGTACTCGCTACCTTTCACTTTTTCCTGGCACTGCAAGAATCCATGCAGCCTTGCAATGAATCTCCCTTCCCTTCCTAACACTTTACTATTTATTCCTTATCTAACTTCAGTGGGGTCTCAGTAGGTAGTAGTCATATAATGTGTCATCTGCAGAGGGCAGTTTCAATTCACAGGCATTTTACTATGCTCTGTGAGCTTTCTGTGCTGTGACAGAAAAGATGCTCAAATGTATGGAGAAAAAATGGGTAGCTGTCCAATTTCTTATTACTGGTAGGAACATGGCAATAAGAAAGTGGTACTCTTAACCCTGCGGAATCTCTAAAATTTGTCTGAAGCATAAATAAACATGAAGACCATACTGGAAATTATCATTAGCATTTGAGAAATGTTTGGTAAATTCCATCCCCATGTTACATGAAACATTATTTCCTGGAAAGAAAGAAATGCTTCAACTCAAAAATCAACTTGCTAGCTATCTAAAAATCAACTTAAAATCAGTTTAGATCACAGAATCAATACTTAGGGACTAACCAAGGATCACTAAATCCTATGTTATTGATTACCTGGACTATCTTTTTAAATATGCATCACATAACATACTCTTCATTCCTAAAAACATTCCCCAAATGCTACCAACACATGGTCTATGTAATGATCAATCTTTTGCACTAACTGCTTTATATATCATAAATATTGGAGTGCATATTAACTATTCTTGGTAAACTATTTCATATAGTTTGTCCTATAAACTACTGTAGCAACTTTGAATGTTACATGAAAACTGCTGGAGATTTGGGGGGAAAAGTAGCTTATTAGGAGAAAAATGATATTTTGAATTATAAGGAATCAATGCATGGTTGTCTCAGACATTTTCAGATTTAAAAAATGTACAACCAGTTTTTGCCCACAGTGTAATACAAAAATCAATTCCTCTGTTCTTTATTTTTGTTTTCCTTTTTGTTTAAGCTGGGGAATACTTGTTGTCTTTAATCATAAAGAAGAATCTTGTTTTGATTTTTCTCCATCAGTTACTTCTTGGGAAAATACACTGTGGCAATCCTCTTCAGAATCTCAGATACAAAAATGTTTTTCATTTTTCAAACTGTAGTGCAGGTGGGGTGAATTTGCAAAGGAGCTAAAATCTGGATGTATGGAAGCTCCTATCTCTATGTTCTGATAGCTCAGCTGGTAAAGAATTGGCCTGCAATGCAGAAGACTCTGCTTCAATTCCTGGATCAGGAAGATCCCCTGGAGTAGGGATAGGCTACCCACTCCAGTATTCTTGGGCTTCCCTGGTGGCTCAGATGGTAAAGAATCTGTCTACAATGCCAGAGACCTGGGTTTGATCCCTGAGGAGGCAAGATCCCCTGGAGGAGGGCATAGCAACCCATTCCAGTATTCTTGCTTGGGGAATCCCCATGGACAGAAAGCCTGGTGGGTTATAGTGCATGCAGTTGCAAAGAGTTGGACATGACTGAGTGACTAACCACAGCACACATTTCTGTATCCAGGGAAGGGCTTTTTCACTCTGGTGGACATCAAGGAGGAGCTATCAGCTAGTACACACAATGTGTAAGCTGTAGCTGCCATGCACCACTCAGGTCGACAGTTCCATCTAAATCTGTCCCTTCAAGAATGCAAATGTCAGTTTAAAAAACATTCCCAACCTAAAAGTTCAGAGTTATGTTTTATTCGCTGGGAATTTTTAGGACTTCAAGCCCAGGAGACAGCATATCAAATGACCCTGAGAGAACTTCTTGGAGGAAGCAGTGGGAGAAGTCAGGTTATATAAAATTTGCCACAAAAAGGACAGGTGGGCTTGAATCTTAAAAGCATTTTTGTGAATTAAAGAAAATCAGACATCTCAAGTTAAGGAATTTAGTACTTTCCTATGTGTGGAAAGATGCAAGAGTCTGGGCTCACTGAAATCATTCCTCTCATCTGCATCTCAGCTATCTGGGGCCAGTATTCTGTGATTTTTCACATCCTGAGTTCTTCAGTGTTTACCATAAGCAGTGGCTGCAGCCTGGTTCTCCTCTCTGAGTACCCAGATGGCTGGAATCACTGATGACTGTAACATTCTCATTTATTGATATGGCTACAAATATTCCATTTCTCACAAATAAATGGAGGGATAAAGATCACCAGAGTCAGACATTCTATCACAAGAGCCCAGTGGATTTCTTCTTTTTCATCTAAGAAATTTCAGTGGTTTCCGAGCAGATCCACAGATGCAACTCAGTGAAAGCACTGGCTCAAAATCACAGGGAGAGTCTGGGGTAAGAGAGGCAATGTCATGATCCTGGGCCATCCTCTCCAGCTCTAAGTCCACATCACAGTATTTCCTTAAAAACCTTTTTGAAACCCCTGCTACTGCTAAGTCACTTCAGTCGTGTCCGACTCTGTGCGACCCCATAGACGGCAGCCCACCAGGCTCCCCGGTCCCTGGGATTCTCCAGGCAAGAACACTGGAGTCGGTTGCCATTTCCTTCTCCAATGCATGAAAGTGAAAAGTGAAAGTGAAGTCGCTCAGTCGTATCCAACTCTTAGCAACCCCATGGACTGCAGCCTACCAGGCTCCTCCATCCATGGGATTTTCCAGGCAAGAGTACTGGAGTGGGGTGCCATTGCCTTCTCCATTTGAAACCCGTACAAGTTTCAATTCTGGTTTGGGTCTTACTGCTGCAGAGTTAGTTTGTGAAGATGGAGATCTGACTAAGCGAGCTCTCCTTTTTTATGTTCTCTCCTGAACTGAGGGTTTTTTTCATGTTCCAAAATAAAATGCAAACTGAGAGCATTCTGTATTTTTGCATTTCGATTCCCTGTTTTGTCAGTGAGTAATTATAGCAAATAAAATATTGCAGCTGAATGTAAATTGTTAGGCAACCAGATCACACCAGGATATTTTTCTTCCACAAGTTTTACATCATAGCATGTTAAATATTAAAATATTGCAAGTCAAGTAAACAGAGAGGGTTCTTTGCTCAAAGCATTAATTTTAAACAAACATTTCACTGTTATTCAGATCAGATGCTAGGAAACAAATGATGTTTTCTTTCAAACAAGATGAATATATCTTCTGGAGGGAAAGTAGGCAGGAGAATCTCATAGGCATAAGGGTATTTATGACACCAGAGATGAATGTCAACCACAAGAATAGGAGAGAATTCATGTGTAGGTGAGAAAGAGAGAGACTAACAAGAGGTAATTTGGAAAGGAACAAGAAATGAGAAAGATTGATTTCTCCTTAGAAGGAAAGAAAAATGAAGATAAGTTTCATGTCAGAACATAGGAATCTGAGTCAAAGTAAGGCAGGTAGGGAAGAAATCAAACATTTTCTAACAGAGTGAATTTCTGCATCTGTAGGTTGTTATCAGGAAGGCAAAAGGAAGAAGAATTTTCAGATCTCTGAAAGACTGTCAATCAATAAAATACCAATCAATAAGTACTGGCAGAGTACCTAATGTGTTCTTGACAACCAGAAAATGAGACATAGTGTTCTTCTGAGACACTTTAGCATGGGGTTAAGAAATGGAAGCATTGAAACAATGAGCAGTGGGAATGTGTGTGCATTCCACACTGTGAATCAACAAAACATGTTACTCAGAAGGAACCCAATGACATGGACCGTGAGGATAGGTTAGAGCTGTGGTCTTAACACTCTCATTTTCTGAGCACCTCCTACTTTCTAAGCCCTGAACTTGATGCCTGATGTTTATGATTTCCAGTGTTTAAAACAATCCATTAAGAACTACCCCCTGTAGATTACTGAAGAGAATTAGGTTCAAAAGTTAAGTTGCTTATGTTATGCAGAGACTGAAGACTAGGGCATGGATTTAACCCAGGTTTCCCTTTCTGCAAAAGTCAAGTTCTTTCTTGAAATGCTAGATTTAACCTGAGAAAATCTTCCTCTATAATCCTTATAGCCAAAGAGCAACCAATTAAAACAAAACAAACAGAAAAGCAGCATGGGAAAGTTTTTTTCTAAGGGAATGCTCTCCATATGGTTAAAGGAATGAGCTAATAATGATACAGAGGTTCTTTTTCTGCTTTAACTTTCTTTCCTTTAGGAAAACATGTCATATTTGCTTGAAAGGCAAGGCTTTTAAACCATCTGAGACTTGAGAATTGGAAGGCATGGATGCTGGTGGTCATCAAGGCTTCACAGGAGGAGGCAAAACTTTGCCAAAGAGGAACTAGGGAGGGGTGACAGGGAAGTGAGTTGACCTCTTATTTCTTCAAGTTTGCCACTAAGCTTGAAAAAACGACTGGAGAGATGATTACAATGGATAAATGTATATAATTTGCATCTCATGTTGAGCGGAGCAAAACACTATATAATATGTAGACAGAGGAATCAAAGAAACTTACAGAAGGTGTGGAGCAAACAAACTCTTACAGACTACGAAATTGCTAGTTTGCGTCAACTATACTTATATCTCTATGAGGCAAGGAGGCCCCCACTGACATGTGGAATATAGGATCAATTCTTCGGCAATAAGGTAATTTTGTGGACAATTATTAGATGAGATTGAATATAAGCAAAAAAATATATATATAACAATCTCACATTTGAAGAAAGTGATATAATCCAGATACATCACCATACCTTATGAGATTTCTTTCATTAGAAAAATAGCCCAGCTAAATTCATGTTAGCTGAGGAGAGCCAGAACATGATCCCTGTATTCACTGCACTTCACAAGCCCCCCATCTTCTCTGAAAAGTGCTACAGGCAAAAGCCCAGAGAGATGGCCAAATCAAACCAAACAGACATAACATTTTTAATTTTTCAGAAAGCTACTGAAAGGCAAGTAAATGAAGTTGGGGGAATGTGATGAGCAAGAGATACTTCGCCTACCTGGTTTTTAAAAGGGGAAATTTGGTGTAAGCTTTCTTGGATGTTGAACATTTAGCTACTTTTTATCAGAATGGCAAATTTGCACTCTCTTTAACCTAGTGCATTCATGGCTAAGAATTTTCCCTATAAATAGGCTTAAAAAAATACACAGAAAGTGTGCAAGAATTTTCTTTGTAACACTGCATATAAAAACAAAAAGTTGGAAGGAATCCACATGCCATCGGTTGGGTTTAATGAGATATTCTGGTTCATCAATATAAAACAATAGGTATGGCTATTAAGAATGGTACGGTAGGGCTGCTCTTCAAGGTATAGTATGATGTGAGAGAGCAAGGTGTGAAGAACGGATATAATATCATGCCACCTCAATAATGTTTTAAAGGCTCTGTGTGTATTGTTTTGATTCACAGTCAACATCTGTATAATTTATCCTTGTGAAAAATTACAGAAGAAATTTCACAATGGTGGTATTCGGAGAAGAGGCCAGAAGATCAAAGTAGCGAAAAAAAGGAGACATTCACTTTTCTTCTTAAATCTTTGTTGTTGTTGTTGATTGGAGTTCTACTACGTGCATTTCTATTTTGACTAAGATAAATAAGTAATACCAATGAAAAGAGAAAAAGTATGGGGGACAAAGTTTTATAGCACAAACCAGGTGAACTGCCAATAAAACCAAGCCTAATATACCTGTTGCAGCTACAGTTAACCTGAGTTCACAGAGTGGACATGTGACAAAGCAGGAGTGTGCATGTGGGCACGTACACCTGTGTGAACAATGAGAACACAGGAGGTCCATGTTCCCCAGGGCTTTAACCATTTCCACAGTCATCAGTTACCTAGTACCTACCCAGTACCTGTTACACATTATGTCCAGCACTTCACGTGCATTATCTCACTAGTTTCTCATCAAAAAAGCCACCGGTTTGGCTCCATATGCCACGGTGATCTGTCTCCCTTAATTCAGTCAAACTCCCAGTCCCCTGAGCACAATTCACTCAACCCACGATTAAGAGGAAAGCAAATCATTCTAAAATGTAATTGGAAAAGAGTCACATAACCTTCAAAATGGTATTTACATTTTAAAGAGAAGATGTTTTTCTAAGCTAAATGAATTGAGGATTAATGTCATTCCATTGAAGAAAATAAGGACTTCCCTGGTGGCTTAGAGGGTAAAGCATCTGCCTGCAATGCAGGAGACCTGGGTTCGCTCCCTGGGTCGAGAAGATCCCCTGGAGAAGGAAATGGCAACCCAATCCAGTATTCTTGCCTGGAAAATCCCATGGACAAGTGAGCCTGGTAGGCTACAGTCCATGGGGCCGCAAAGAGTTGAACATGACTGAGTGACTTCACTTTAACTTTTAATGAGGAAAATATTAATAGTTAGGGTCAGCTCCCCTAAGCTGGTTTTATTCTTTTTTCCACTTTTTCTCCATAAGGTATTAAAAAGTCATAGTGTTTTGTTTTTTTTTCTCCATGATTCCTAAAGCAATAGGAGTGGAGGATTCTGGTTCAAAAGGTAGGACATGGGTGGGATACTCATTTATATGTATGAGTAGAGTATACAGTATGTGTTTATAAGTATGACAACTGCCTGTTTAAAACAGAGTAAAGCTGTTCACCAAATCAGAAAACCATATGAAGAGGTTTACATTTAATTGGTTTTTACATAAGCATTTTATATACTTACAGCATGCTTCTAAAATAATAACGCATGATACATTTGATGAAAGCTCAACATAAAAATGCCATTGGTTAATACTATGACCTTCCCATTGCATATGAATAAACTAACCCTTAGGAGATCATGTAACTTTCTAAAGTCACTTATTTAGCAAGCCACATATTAAAACTGGGATTCAAATGTAAATACAACAGGCCTCAAAGCCAGGAGAGTACACTGCATTCGTTCCTGGTTCCAATTTCATCCTTTGACCTGAGACTGTAGTTGAACACAGATCAGGGAGAAAGCAATCCATTCACACAGCAGAGGACTTTCTAAACACAAACTGTGAAGTTCCAAAAAATGAAAACTGAAAACATTTGTATTATATAAACAGCCAGGCTGTAAGATAGAATCCATTCCAACGTGAAGCTGCCCTGCAAGCTATAAACCTTAGTGCTTAAGGGAAAGGTCTTTGGTGTCAGCCACCCTAGGATGAACCCTGACTCGGCCACCACCTAGATAGGTCACCAAGAGGCAGTTACTTAACCTGCTCCTAACTTTGTCCCTTTCACCTGTAAAATGGACAGCGTCACACTGCCTGCCTCACAGAAGCGTGATGAGGACTGAGGAAGAGCATGCATATTAAGTACTTAAAGTACCTGGGACACAGTAATCCCTTGATAAATGTGCTATGTTTGTTATGAGAAAGTTTTCAGTCATTATAAAAGTATTGGAGGGTTTCCATGGTGGCTTGGGGGTGAAGCGTTCGCCTGCCAATTCAGGAGACACAGGTTCGATCCCTGACCTGGGAAGGTCCCACATGCCCCGGAGCAGCTGAGCTCATGCACCACATCTATTGAGGCCACGTGCCGCAACTACTGAAGCCCACACACCGTAGCGCCGGTGCTCTGCAGAAGAAGCTGCCCCAGTGCCACGCCTGCTCCCCACAACTAGACAGTAGCCCCCTGTGTCTCAACTAGAGAAAAGTCCACACAGCGACAAAGACCCAACAGGGCCATGAATAAATAAATTTTAAAATAAAAATAGTTCTCTCTTTTTAAAAAAGTATCTGAGAAATTCTAGAATGCTGTAGCACGAAAACACGTTAAACTACAGATCAGTGCTTGTCTTCCACAGCAAGAAGGGTAAACCTGATCAATCAAAGGGTGAATACCACTTAGACTCTCAGTTTTAATTTTGTACCAAGTGCCACCTCTACGAAACTTCCTGTAGCAGGAACTCTTGGTGGACTCATCTGCTTCTCATCCCCAACCCCTTCTCTCCTGTCTCGCCATCCCATAGCAAACTAACCACTCTCCAAGCCGCCCTGGAAACCAAGTGTGAGTGTCACAGTAAAGTTCTTACCAGGGACAGGTAAACTCAAATCTGCGGGCGGGTACTCTGGGGAAGTGTGTGCTTTTCCAATACAAAGAACAGACACGGTTCCTGCCATCTTTCTTTCTTCCTGACATGAATTGGATCAACATGGCCAGGAAACAGGGCCGTCATCTTGAAAACTGATAGGGAAAAAAAAAAAAGAACTGACATGCCTTATGTCTGGAGGACTTCTTGTCACACAAGAAAAATCCCCCTGTTTAAGACACGGTGGGTAGGTTTTCTGTTTCAGGCAGCTGAACTCATTCCTAAATGACAAAGCTTCTTTTCCCATGGATATTGACATGCTCTGGGCCCAGGGCTTGGCAGGTATTAGTTCAAAACCTGAGGACAGTACCCAGGTGTCTGGGAAATCCCTAGGTGTGAGAGTTCTATTTCTCTTTCCTTTTTTCTAATTCAAACAGGAGTTGATTTTCAGCTTATTTTTGAAGCTCAACTCTCATCTTGTTCTCATTTTCATCTTGATCCTCAGAATGAATTTCCCAATGATATTCAAGAGTGTCCCATCCTCACACTGACCCAGTACACTTCAGAGAATTAGATTTTCCTGAAGCTGAGTCATTGTTTTACTTGATTGTTAATGTTCAGCTAACTAGAGCACGTGGTCAATAACTCCATGCATACATTGCATGCTCAGGTCCACAGCGTGTGTCTGAAACATGGGAATAATGAGATGGGATTCACACTGTTTTAAGCCTCTTCATCTTCCTGCCTCTCAAAATGCCTACATAATTTGCTCAGAGTCCTGCTATCTCGTAGTGTCAACTAACTATTTGTTGGAAGTCCAGTTTTACTGTTTGATCAAATTATAAACCAGGGGGCATTGAGAAAGCATTTTATAATTTTTTCCCTCGTCATTCTTAGTGTCTGTCTCAGTGGTAGGCACTTCACACATTCTCATGAAGTCCTATGAAATAGATACCACCCTCCTCTACCAATAAGCACAGCTTAAGAAAAGACCCAGGCTTCCACGGTGGCTCAGTTGGTAAAGAATCCGCCAGGAGACCCACGTTTGATCACTGGGTCAAGAAGGTCCCCTGGAGAAGGAAAAGGCAACCCACTCCAGTATTCGTGCCTAGGAAAGTTCCTAGACAGAAAAATCTGGCAGGCTACAGTCCATGGAGTTGCAAGAGTCATGCATGACTTAGTGACTAAACCACCACCACCACCCAGAAAAGACCCACGGCTAAAAGTGCCCAGCTCTGGCATCAAACTGTTCATGACTTTGAGTCTCTAATCATCTGATCAGGTAATTGAGTTCTAAGGTTTAACAGTAAAGATAGATTTCTGTGAGGGAAAATACCTTACACAAGGGTACTTATAGGTACATTTTGCTATGCAGACATGAAAGTATATACTAAGGCTTAGCATATGGCCGCTACATAACAGCCTCCCCATAAATATGAGTTGAATGAATGAATAAGCATACACATGCACATGTGGCAGGAATACTCAGTATGGATGAATGTTCTTTTTTTCTAAAGATAGATAATCTTAACTAAACTAGTTGGGCAGTCAAAACTCCATACTCTGATTTAAGCCGGCAAAGTAAAAAAGACCTCTCTTTCTTCTTTGCTCTCTTCCTTACATGATGTAAAATGTGAAGGACTTGCTGGTCACATTTGTCAGGAGAGCCCACAGGTACTGTCTGGCTCATCACAACTTATCAATTGCCTTTGTTGTTTGGTGGATATTGATCTGGGAGGACCTTGTATCTTGCAAAAATCACTTGTACAGCAACTCTTCACTTTTTATTTTTACTCCACATGAAGGCTCCTGTACAGCTCCTGTGTTGTGGGCCTCTACCCGACAGGCCCCTTCCGACATTAAACACCAGGTTAGAGCTCGTTATCTAGACGAATGTACCAGTTAAACCAGCACAGTCATGCCAACATGCTTACAGTGGCAACAAGTTCCGGCCCACACTCTCAGAGGCATTTGTTGATGTAGAAAAGGGGCTGAGGAGTCACGAGTTTAGTTATGTTTCATTCATTTGTTCATTCAATGAAACATTTATCAACAGCTTATGCTTAAAATGTTGTCTGCTTTCATGAAAGGGACGTCTATCTTTGCTAATTTTTCTCAACAGCACAGTTTAACTGATCCCTGTCTCTTTATCCAAAGTACCCAATGGTGAACTGTAGATCTGGAGAGCAGGGGAAGAACAGTGACACCATGGAGAACTCTGGACATCAAGGTGGTCCCATGCGGTTGTGTGGGTTGGGCACTATTCAAGTGCAGGGCACTATTGCCCTAATTATTTTGTGAAGAACTGGGGAGCGATGGGAACCCCATGTGCATGTTGGGGCAGCATACCCTTGGGTCAACAGTGTTCCCTGGTGTAAAGGGCACAAACTATTCAATCCTCCAAACTTTTTCATTCTTCAGTTTAGAAACCAACTGTTTATTGTGTACATGAAATACATGATTCCACAGTATATTTATATTTCACAATTAAATTTTCAAATGAGGGGCCTCCCTGGCGGTCTAGTGGTTCAGATTCCATGTTCCCAATGCAGGGGGCCCAGGTCTGATCCCTGGTCAGTGAACTAGATCCCACATGCTGCAACTAAGTGTCCACGTGACTCAAAAAGGACCCAGCACAGACAAAGAAAAAAAAATTATTATTTTTTCAAATGAGGAGGTGCCAACTAAAACTGCATCATAGACACCAATCTACTCTATACCTGATTTTTAGTAAAAAAAGAGACCAAAAAGCTCAGGAAAACAATTGAATAACAGAAACGCTATTCTTAAAAAAAAAATTCAGAAGTCCTAAGAATCTATGCCACATAAATATATTAATGTGCATGAAATATATGTACAATGATGTTGATGCAAACACTGTAAGTAAATTACTAAAACAGAGGAGTCACTAAATAAGTGATGGTACTTTCATACAGGAAATCCTATGAAGTCACTGAAATTAATGTGTAGCCTTATAAATTCCCTCCCAAGGACACAGCTCCAAAACTTACTCTTTGGGCAAAAATGCAAACAGAACAGTACGAATAGTGTGATCCTGTCAGGATATTTCTTAAATTCTGTATGTTGTACATGAAAAGATGTTAAGGAACAGAATAGAGTCTAGAAGGATACAGGATGCAGGGCAGTCTTCTGACAGTGGTAACTTCCAGGGAGAGACAGATAAATAGAGGAATTTTATGGCACGTTATTATAGAATTTGAAATACATCTTTTTTTTTTTTGGTAATGCGAAGTATTTATGTGTCCATTGCATTAGGAAAAAAAAATAGTCCAAAATGACAAAATGACAGCTAACTATAGCCAGGGTGGTTTATGTGCAGTTTAATCTCAACAATTAAAATTCAGGACAAAACAACGTGTTGTTTTGTAACAAACAACATGTAATAACATGTGTCTCATTAACTTTCCATTTCGACTACCCCTCCCAACAGCGGTGTGCGCGGAGCACACGCACTGGTCAGACATGCTCCAGGCACTGGAGGTCCAAGAAAAAGACAGGCCAGGGCTTTTGGAACCTGCCCTTTTGGAGCTTTACTCCAAGCCAGTGAAAGAGGCATACGTCCTGGAGAGAGATTTTCAGATTAACTATTATTTTCCTATTAAATAATTAACCACAACATCCTGGGCCCCATGACTGAGGGAGAGGTATGCTGTGATTCCGCTCAAGTTCCTTCTCAGAGACATTCTCTGCCGCACAGCTCATTCTTTGCCCATCAAATATTCATCGCCTCACCCATCAATCAACCTAGGTTCCCTCAAACAGAATCCATAAAATAATAACGCTTTACATTCGTAGAGGGCTTTCTACCTTTCCAAACACTTTCACATACACGGCATCCTAGGAGAGGGATGGTTATGATGCAGGAGCAAGGAAACATAAATTTATGATATAAAAAGCTTCTTCTGCCTGGCACAAGTTCTCTCTGATCTCTACTCACCCAACCTGACCTTGTCCTCCAGTTTACAGCTGAAATGTCACCTCTTCCAGGGAGCACCCTGAGCTACAAGCTTGCATGGCTTTCTTGTGCTCCATCCCCCCAACTCTAGAGGGTGCTGACCATACTGTTATCTGGTGGTGACAGCTTGGTGTCCCTGTTCATGGCATTGAGGCCAGAATCACCTAGGAGGGGCTCTGAGGCCCAACCTCAACTTCAAGGTCTGACAAAGACAGGGGAAGATGTGACATCCTTCATTTTAAAAGCTTTCCAGCTGTTTTGAAGCAGTTAATCCCAAGAAATTATCATGGAGGCATGGATGGTGTCTGTCTCCACATTACCAGCCGTTGTAGCAATACCATCTACCAGCACGGGTATGTTTTTGGTGCCCAGTAGAGTTGCTCTTTAACCCTCTGGTTTGTTTCAGCACATACTAACTGAGTACCTTCAGGACAGTGCCAGAATCCTACTGAATGATGAAATGAAATGAACTGAGGTCACAGCCACGCCATAGCTCTCATCATTAAGATGAAGTTACCTGATACGAGAAGCATCTAGAGGCACCCAATTGGTACATGTGCCCTGGAGTCCCGCGACCAGTGGATCAGAGAAGACCAATTTTGGCCTTTTTATTGGGGCCTTAAGTTGTGATCCTTAGAGGCCAGTGTTCAGATACTTCCGGGAGGGCAGCAGTAGGTCCCACTGCTCAACTGTGTTTGGAGGTGAGATGCAAGCAAGGGAGGTCAGCACAGGCCAAGAGGTTCATTTGGTTCTTGAGCCTTCATTCATCAGAAATTCTGATGAGCATCATATGTATCTTCTGTTCTTTGGGGGCTGTGCCCATATTCTATAAACACTTCTATTGTTGGTCCAGTAACTGAAACAAACCCAGACCACGTGACACGAAGTCAGAAAACACAAAGACTCAAATGCAGGGTCTGCTTTGTTCTTTCCTGGCACAGAGCTCAGGATTACAGAGCTTATTTCCAGGAAGCAAGTTTCCAGCCACTTAACTGAGAGCAGCCGAGACTGGGACAAAAGGGTACATTAGCCTAAGACGTACTGAAAACACATGATGAGAGCAAAGAAAGAAACGTCCTGCATACCAATGACCGTGGCTCATCAGTCAGGGAAAATTAGCCAAGTCTTAAACTTGATCCCATCAGAAGACAAAGTCAACCTGGCTTCCTCATAACCTTGCATTTCTCTAAGCACTCAGGATGCCGGGATCTTTTACGGAGCTCGTTCTTCTCTGCCTTGCAACTAAAACTACTATCGCTTCTACCACTCTACTGTAATTAATACTGACAGCAGCAAAAGCAGCAGCAGCTCCCACTGCGCACAGCTCTCTCTGTCCCAAGCACTGCCCCAAGGACTCTAGGTATGTTACCTTCCTTCATGTTTATAACAGTTATATGTACTATTTTTATTCTGTTTTAAAGATGGGGAACTTGAGATATACTTGAGATAAGTAACCTGTCCCAAATGACAAAGCCAGTAGGTGCAGATAACCGTCCTTCACTTGCCAAATATTACAGCTTCGGTTCCTGTGGGTCAGGGGCTTTGGCAACTGCACTTCCAGCACTTAATCCTTACCCCCAGTCCTGGGCAGGAAGGAGAATTATTCTCATTCTTACAGAAGTAGAAACTGAGGCACATAAACATTAAGGAATTTGTCCAAGATCACTCAGCTAGGAGGCAGTGGAGTTATGCTTGAAAGGCAGGTCCCTGGTGGCTGATTGCCTGGAATGGACTCAGTCAATAGACTCTGAAGGAATGAATGAACATCCTTGAAAGTCAGTGTTCTTATCCAATGGGGAATATGAAAGAAGTTAAAGCAGAAAGCCCTGGGCATTCTTCTCATTCGACCCATACCTCTTTCACCCCAGGCTGCTCACTTCTTACCCCACTTCTGAGTTTTATACCCAATTATCTGGTCAACCCAGGACCATGCTCTTGGGGGGAATTTAAAAGAAATCTACATTTAATATCCCAAAGCACCATCCTGCAGGAGGCAAGAAAAGACTAGTCAGTGTGTAGTCTATATCACTTCAGTAACACAACAAAAACCCAACCAAGCCAACAACCACAAAACACCACCACCATCAAAGACAAAAACAAGGATACCTGAGTCCATACATGCTTCTGATGACACTATTCAGTATTTTTTATATACCAATTTACTTAACCTTTTCAGTAACTCTGTGGTAGCCAATTTTACTACCCCTATTAAACAGATGGAGAAACAGAGACTAAAAGAGGTCAAATAACGTGCCTAATGTCACAGAGCTGGTAGGTGAATAGGTCAAAATTTGAACCCTCAAAATCTGATCCCAAGTTTTGTCTCTAACCCTTTGAGCATCTACCATTTATCTGTGTTCTTCTCTCCTGACAACATCTAGCTAGCACTCCATGGGCATAATCCTTTCTTAATTACTCATTATTCCATTTATGCTTGCCTTCTCTTCCCAGCCAGAATGACTACTGGTTAAGCAGAGAGCTTCAACTATTGCCCACATATTGGCCTTTCCGACTTGGATCCCAAATCAATGGGCCCTATTTTGAGCTCTTGATCAGTATATACTCAGTGGAAAACATCATTACCTCACAAAATCCTAGGGAATAGAAGGAGCAGTGATGACTTAAACATTCACGGGGATAAAATCTCCTCTCCAATCACCCAGGGTTGAAACTGTGTCTTCTTTCCTATTGGAAGAAATTTCTGCAGGTGTGAGCAATTAAAGTATTAAACATTAATTAACAACTCAAGTGACTGACTGTGTNTCCCAGCCAGAATGACTACTGGTTAAGCAGAGAGCTTCAACTATTGCCCACATATTGGCCTTTCCAATTTGGATCCCAAATCAATGGGCCCTATTTTGAGCTCTTGATCAGTATATACTCAGTGGAAAACATCATTACCTCACAAAATCCCAGGGAATAGAAGGAGCAGTGATGACTTAAACATTCACGGGGATAAAATCTCCTCTCCAATCACCCAGGGTTGAAACTGTGTCTTCTTTCCTATTGGAGGAAATTTCTGCAGGTGTGAGCAATTAAAGTATTAAACATTAATTAACAACTCAAGTGACTGACTGTGTGAGTGAGTCGCTTGTCAGCCACACAGGTAAATATTGTGCCCCCACCTAATGTTTGAAAATACGGTTTTGCGAACATTCTAAGTAGTAGGGCGTAAATAATCTTCTCAGGATTGAAGGGTTCAATGCACCCTTCAGCGTGTCACATTTAGAAGTTTTTGTCTAGCAAAGCTATTGAGAGAGAGGATGGCCTTACTCATTAACCTTGCCTTAGCACCTTACAAAATATTTTATGCTGAATGAAAGACAAGGATGAGAGCTCGATTTTAACCATCTACGTCTCATTATTCTGGGACACCAAATGACCCCAGGGCCATCCTTCTTTGAATATAAGCCCTCATGGCATATGTGTATGTCTCTTCTCTTACTTTTGCTCTCATTTCAAAAAGCACTTTTCTCATCTGCCCTTCATGTTTTCAGAGGTATTGAAACTAACTGCCTCTGTTCCACTCTCTCTCTCTAGCTTCTTACAATCTGGCTGCTGCTTTGATTCCTCTACTAAATCTGTTTTCTCAAAAGGTGTCACAATCAGCCCGCTACGTAAATGTTTTTGAAGTGGTATTCTTAGTTCCCATCTTTGCTGATCGTTCTGTGGACCTTGATTCACCTTAAGAACTCACTCCACACTCATCCTTTGTGCTATTATCATCTCTCTCCCCCTTGCGATCTCCTTTACCCTTTTAGGACCTAAACCCCACAGCTTCTCAACCGGTTTCCAGACACACAGAATAACCCTCTATTCCCCACTGAGGTAGATCAGACTGTTATTCAGAGAACTCTGCTGGGAAGAGTATATTTTCTCCTCCTTTGAATAGAAGGCTTGATTTGGTCAATGGCATATTTAGAAAGACGATGTAAGTAGGAGTTTGAAATATGACTTGTGTTCCTTTCACCCTAAGAATTTGTCCTGGTTTCTGTTAGATCTCAGAGGATGTGAGCTCCACGGACCTAACCTGCAGCCTGGAGCCCAGCCCTGACCAGCTGACCCAGAGACACAGAAGTTAGAATAAATGCTTCCTGTTTCCAGATAGGAGAAGGCAATGGCACCCCACTCCAGTACTCTTGCCTGGAAAGTCCCATGGATGGAGGAGCCTGGTAGGCTGCAGTCCATGGGGTCGCTGAGAGTCAGACACAACTGAGCGACTTCACTTTCACTTTTCACTTTCATGCATTGGAGAAGGAAATGGCAACCCACTCCAGTGTTCTTGCCTGGAGAATCCCAGGGACGGAGGAGCCTGGTGGGCTGCCGTCTATGGGGTCACACAGAGTCGGACACGACTGAAGTGACTTAGTGTAGTGTAGTGTTTCCAGATACCAATGTTGGCATGGTTTGTTACACAGCAGTATTTTGAAATCTCTAACTGAGGTACTCATAAAAAATGTTAAACCTTTGTTCATTTGGTTTCCTTTCACCTCGAATATTCCCTGCTGACCCTGATGGGAATTTTCCTCCGTTTCTAAACCTGCCTGCTACTAGTTCTCCCTCAGTGCTTTTCGACCTTTGCATCCAGCCTCCTCTGCCTTATTAGAAACCCTACAAGGCAAAATACATCTCATCCATCTCTGGACTTCAGAGCATCAAACACTCCTACCTCTAGACAGAGCCAAATTAAAATCTGTTCAGATCCTCATCCATTCGACAAATGGCTATACTTTAGAAATGAATCTCCGTCTCAAAGGCATCTAATACAACACCCGGCTCTGCCTTTCTGGCTAGGAGGAGACACATTACATCTGATGTGATGATGTCATTGTTTTGGGGTATTCCTGCTAATTACTTATACGTGGGGGATGACATTTACTTTAAGAGCATGATATTCTTGTTGGTAGAAACCAGAAAAGTTTATTTTCTTGGTATTTATTCCCCCACTACTTTTCTCAGCTTTCCATATCTGATCTCTCATTATTCTCTTTCTTCTTAGCTCTTCCTAACTTTCCTGAAGTGTTATCCCTGGAAAACTTCACTGTATACACTAGCGTACATTCAGATAAGCTGATTTACTTACTAAGGTCACTGAATCTATAGCCTCTTATTACACTTGACGCACCCCCTTCCTTCCACCGGATCCAGGACACAAAGAAATGAAACCAAATAAGCACTACGGCAAACACACCCAAAAGTTATTTTGGTTGACTTCAAGAAGTAGACTAACATGCTAGCCAATTACAGCCCCTTTTACACGTCACCGTTTGGACTGACAAAACCCTCAGCAGGATTTGGAAGGAAAGTGCCTCTGACCAGAAACAGCTGAAGATGTATTTGTCATACCTAGGCCAGAATGACATATTCTTAACTAGAACTGATGGGTTGTCTGTGAAACCAGCAGGCTGACTGTCAAGAGAACCAATGAAATAACAAATTGCTACATTTAAAGTGAGAGTTTCTTTAAAATGCTAGGACTACGGAGGATGAGTGTGGAGTCAACAGCTGTGAGCGAACAGTCCCTCAGCCAAGGTCCACAGATGAAGCACCAGTGTTAGCAGCGCTAGGCCAGGAGTCTAAGAAAAAAGGTAGTGTGACCTTGAACCAGTCACTTTCCATTCACATTATATAAAGAAACAATGCAAGAGTATTCTGTAGATTTAATTCAACTCAATTCTATATTATTCAAATGGCTTGTCAAAAATGACATTTCTCCAGGCAATGGTCAAATTCATTTGAGATCATTGGGTCAAAGGAGGTTAAACAACTTTCTTTATCATGGAACTTCTCAGAGCCTTTACTACCCTGCTGTGTATCATAAAGCTCTAAGAGCTGGTGGATCTGATATACGGTATTTCCCAAGGTGATGTGATCAAACTTCCCTGTGAGCATGGATCATCCTGGAGAAGGCTGTTCTCTCTAAGGCATGTCCTTGTATTATATGAGACACAGAGAAGCTAAGAGAGTGGTCTCCTTGGCTCCTAGCTCTGAGGCCTGCCTGCCCTTCCCACAATACCCAGTTTACGCCCTTCCTTTCATGGTATCTGCCACATCTCTGAATCCTTATAGTGATGTCTCCTTTTGCTCTTGAGATAGTTTAAACGAAACGATAGTTTAACTAAGGAAAATATGTATACAGGTGTTATGGGTGAATACCGCTGATCTGTTCCTGTCTGCAACGGTCAGTCACTTGGACTGAAACAAAAGTACCAGGTAAACACGACTGCCAACTTGTTCTGGGAATCTCAGTCCTTGAGCTGAAATACTTTTATATGCTAAGACACAATCATCTCTTATGGATATAAGGAAAGCCATTAAGAAATACCATTACTACAAAAACTTAGACCTTTCGCAGGAGAACAGACAGTCATGATTTCCATTAACAGCGCTTCCCTTTTTCATGTTCTCCTTCTACTTTAAAATGAAAGTGACTTCATTTTCAAGTGACCTTTTAAAAAGTCCAAACAGCAAGCACCATAAATATTCAAAATATTCAGAATGAATCCCAGTACTGTACTATTAAGTTGAATATGCCTGAAATTCAGAAAAGCCCATTGTTCTTTCTCTAAATAGCCAACCTAGGAAATGATTCATATTTTCTTCATAGACTCTCATTAGGTCACTCCTGGAGGAAAGTTAGTTTTCTTTTTCTTTTCTTTTTTTTTAACAAACTAAACCATAGGGAAGGAACCTGCTCTTCTCTTCTCTCCCTTTTTTTTTTTTGAGAGATGATTTTTAAAGACAGATTGTGATTAGCAATGCGTGTTTGTATAGAGAGAGATTATGGCTGGTTATTACCTCATGTCACCTAATAGTGATAATAATGGTACTTTAGCATGGTGACACAGCTGTTGAGGATTCCTAGGAGTAAAATAATTATTTTTTAAAATAATTTTGAAAAGAAAAAGGAAAGAAACAAAGATTGAAAGCAATACAGCAATCTTGATCAAGAGAAAAATCAAACTCTGTGTTTTACTCCTAAGAGAAGCATAAACAGAAAGAAGGCACCAAAATGATATATGTTTTAAATGTGGTGGGAAAATTCATTTTCTCCTTCTCTATGAAACAATAACTGAAGAAAATTTAACTCCAAAAGCTAGGCTGATTTTCTATGCGTGAAGGAGGGTGGGGGAGTTTGGGGACCTATATTAAATGTGGGTGACTTGTTTGCAAAAAAGAAATGGTTTTAATAGATAGATAAAACTTAAAATCAGTTCAGTTCAGTCACTCAGTCATATCCGACTCTTTGCAACCACATGAATCGCAGCACGCCTGGCCTCCCTGTTCATCACCAACGCCCAGAGTTCACCCAGACTCACGTCCATCGAGTCAGTGATGCCATCCAGCCATCCTCTGTCGTCCCCTTCTCCTCCTGCCCCCAATCCCTCTCAGCATCAGAGTCTTTTCCAATGAGTCACCTCTTCGCATGAGGTGGCCAAAGTACTGGAGTTTCAGCTTTAGCATCATTCCTTCCAAAGAAATCCCAGGGCTGATCTCCTTCAGAATGGACTGGTTGGATCTCCTTGCAGTCCAAGGGACTCTCAAGAGTCTTCTCCA
>SJYQ01001418.1:1122572-1254522 GCA_006410935.1 Redunca redunca
TGGTCCATGATCGCCTGGCAGTATTTGATTCTAAAAGCAAATTTAACTCCTCACTAAGTGTTCTAGCCAACAAGACTACCTAGTTTTCAGGCCTGGAAATCTGAAGAATCAATCTACAATTTGTTTCCTGCAAAAATGTCATTGCCTCCTTCATATCTATCACCGGAGAAATTACTTTTCAGACCCTTTTACGGCTTGGGAATATTAAGCAAGCCCTAATGAGTTCAAAAGTTGGTAATGACACTGCTAATTTGGTGGCTTGTCTGACAGCCAGTCAGGCTCCCTTCTTCACTGGAAAAAAACAGGATTATCAAGTGTGCTAGAAGAACTGTCTCCCCATGATTGATGGGAAGAAAAAGTAATCACCTTTGAAGTGCCACAACATATAATACCTCTGCAGTGTTCTGTTTCTTCTTCTGACACCCATGAGTAATTGAAGGGAAGGGAGCTTCTTAGAATGACCAATGAAGTGAAGATGACAACCTTCTCTCTGCCATCTACCAAGAAACTGACACGCTGAGGTCTTAGGCAGTGGAGAGCTGATATGATATACAGTGTCTTTGATGGGCTCCTCTGATGCTTGGCTCAGCGTGTACCTGCTACCAATCAGACTGCATAGGCTTTGGGTAAAACATAGATCTGAAGAGACAAGAGTTACTGCTTCTTAGAGGTCAAAGGCCTGTGGACCTATTGGGAGAATAGCAGCTTGAGGGGGAAGGTAAAGTCCTCAGGGTACAAGTGAATGAAATTAATGAGCAAAACAAGATGGAACAGGTAAGAAATGCTGTATGCTGCTTCAAATATTATCTCAGCATAGTCACATACTCAGCTATTGTGGCTGACCAGCCACAGTATTCAGACTGATAATCAGAAGATCATTAAGTTCTTGGCCTCAGCTCACTGACAGAGAACTAGATGGTTTCCCCTTGGAAAATGCACTATGCTAAAGCAGTTTAATTAGTAACTGTATTTTCACAAATACAAGTAATTCAGCTGAAACAGAGCTGACTTTCAGAAACCTTAAGAAGCTGGAATGATCAGGCCAGTGAGGACTTTTTTTCTCATAAGCTTACTCTTTCTGAATTCTGTTAAGGCTTGTCTAGACAGTCTGACCTGCAGTAAAAAATAATGCTTGGAGGATAGATTTATAGGAAGGAAGAGTCTTTGTTTGTTGACAAGAAAGTAAAAAAAGAAAAAAAAAAGCTTTCTGGTTTTATAGCCAAAATGTCACCTAAAATACCCCTGTGACCATGTCCTAGATCCTATTGGATATAGAACAGTTAGCTGACACTGGTTGGCAGCATGGGGTTGTCAGGGGCTGGGGAGGGATGGGACGGCTCCATGTCATTTGGCTTGAAAAGTCCTTTCTGGGGCATCCCCTGTCTAGAAGAGAATCAGGTTGATTTAGGATATACCATGATTCCCCCAGAGCTTCCCAAGTGGCTCCGTGGTAAAGAATCTGTCTGCCAATGCAGGAGACGTGAGTTCAGTCTCTGGGTTGGAAAGATCCCCTGGAGAAGGAAAAGGCAAACCACCCCAGTATTCTTGCCTAAAATACCCTATGAACAGAGGAGCCTGGCGGGCTACAGTCCACAGGGCAGCAAAGAGTCAGACACATCTGAGCAGGCAAGCACTACAATATCCCCGGCCTACTCATCAGCCTCAGGCAGCTGCTTGTGGCTCCTGCCACTCACAGGCCCTCTTACTCCTGACTCAAGAGGAAAGACAAAGATATTTTAAGAAACAATAGATCAAGAATCTCCTCTAGATATACCTGCAACCAAACGACAGCCAGACTTCTCAGAAGCTCTTCGTGGCATGAGCATACATATATATATACTGTCCTGATTTTAAAGCTGGTTGGTGCAGAGCTATCAAAATTTTGTTCAGTTAATTTTCTTCTTTAAAATGTCTTTGCACGCTCTTTAGGGTGTCCTTCCTTCAATAAAGGAGAAGGAGTAGGAGAACCTTAGAATTTTTGAGGGAATAAAACCCTAAAACTTGCAACGTACTGTAGCAAGATATTTTACATGAATGCCAGAAAGATTCTGAATGTTAAAAAACTTAACATTGTTAAAAACAATGTGTTAACATGTAATACATTTATTTTTCATGAATCAAAAAACATCTACATGCTGAATGAATGCTTATATAGCACAGTCATTCCATAAATGCAACTATTTTACACTGACTCAAATGTCTGTGAGGTACCATGTGATATCTGATGTATAAAGACCTTCAGTCTTTGCATGGCATGGCCTCAGAACACAGCCAACATCATCTTCTAATTCTCCACTCAAGAAACAAACAGTGATCTATTCCAAAGATAGGAGGCAGACCAGTTACGGAAAAGGCAGAAAGCAGCGTTGGATCTATGCAGTAGTTTAGGGATGATGTGGAATATTTTCAAAGTAACTTTTTTTTTTTTTTTTACTATACACAATTTCTAAGTTAAGGCACCTCTTTAAATGCACAACTTGGTAGAATTTCTCGGTTACTCACTTTAGTGTTGCCTTTATTTCAGACATACATTTGCGACAAAGGATGAGTCAAGTGAGAACAGGTCTACAAGAAACCATCAGGAGAGGATTAAGAAGAAGAGGTAAAGGAAAGCAGAATGAAACAAGGGCAAATTCAAGCGTAACAAGATGCGCTAAGCTATCTGAGCTAGACGGCACAGCAAACAATAACACAAACGACAACAATAACAACCGCATTCACTGTGAGCAAAGGACTCTGCCCGGAAATAAAAAAGATAGGCCTTAAGGGTCTTAATAGCTGATTGTAACTAATTCCTTCATGTATTCTCAGGGAGCAAGAAGGAGAAAACAGATTGTGGGTCTGCTCCAACTGAACATATTGAATGCTGGAACCAGCTTAGTGCCAACAACATCTCTGTCACACAGAGGGAAAAATTCCAAGCAGAAAAAAAAATTCTACTTTATGCTCCAACATTACGAATTCAGGAAAGCAAATGAAGAAACCACTGCTTCACTTAGGAGGAACTGCCTGAGTTTCCTATGACTGCTGTGTCAAATGACCACAAATGTAGTGATTTTAAACAGCCCAAATGTAGCATCTCACTGCTATGTATGTTGAAAGCCGGACATAGGACTCAGCGGGTTAAAACCGAAGTGTGGACAGAACTGAAATCCTTTCTGGAGGTTTCCTCCTAGCTTTGAGATGCACCTACACTCCTCAACTGACAGCCCATTTCCTCCATGTTCAACATCAGCCATAGTAACTCGCATCTTTTCCACATGACATCAGTTGATGTCCTTTTCTACCTCCCTCTTTTACGTTCAGGGCTCCTATGATGACATCAGGCACACTGGGATAGTCTAGGATAACCACCCTACTTTCAGGTCAGTTACTTAGCAACCTCAGTTTCACTTGCAACCTTAATTCTGCACTGCCATGTAAGAACATTGATCCACATTGTCCATGGATTAGGCAATGGACACCTCTGGGGAGGAGGGGGCTATTCTGTATTCTGCCTACTAAAGGAACCAATATTCAAAAGTAACTTCATTTTCAAAAAGTCTATCCAACTACTACGAGGGTAAATGAGGTCTTCTCATTTGTATAAATTGTATATATATATACACACACATATATAAATTATACATATATACATATATATAAATTGTATATATAGTTTATATAAATTGTGTGTATATATATATTTATATATACATATGTTATGAGAATCATACTTGCCAGGTGGAAATGAATATAAATATTTAAAAAAAAAATAGGAACCCAAAATTAACAAATAACATTGGGAAGAAGGGGAAGATGATAGTGTCTACAAGTGTCTGACTTAACTCTGTACACAGGTTCTAGGGGCATCTACCCACTCACAGCCTTTCCCCATCTAGTTCTCAATCACTTATTTTGTTCTATCTCATATATTTAGAATATGACTTCTAATGAGTTTCATTGCTATGAGCAGTCTAGACATTTATGATAAATTAAAACCCCATTAAGTGTGCAGGTATCAAAACAATAGCAGATCTGCCTTCCACTGAATATATTTTAGGATGACAGCTCTGCTTCATCCGACTCCCTTAACAAGAACAACTCATCACGGTCACAGTTCTGGAGGCAGAGCACAACCAGCACCTATTTCTGTAGCACCTGAGAAAGGAAGAAAAAGCAGCAGCAGCCCAGGCAGTACATCTGGTTCAGAAACGAAATTAAACACAGTAGTATTGAGGCATCAGGCACTCAGATCCATTCCGCTGTTTCCTTGCAGAGACACCCTAATCGAAGGTGGCATTCTAAGGTTACATCCCGGCTGACAGCATCTTGTGTCAGACACCTGTCAAAATGTAATAAGACACCTGTGAAAGGGAAACGGATGCCAAAACTGCATGGCGTTTCCCTGCAACATGACTCCTGACTTGGAGAGTTCAGGTAACCAGTCACACAGGGTGGCAGCTGGGTGCCATGGGGGCTGTACCATCACTTGCAGGCGACGGAGAGAAAAAGACAGAAAGACGACCCCTCAGAAGGAAGTGCCACAGTGTTTTAAGTTTAGTAAATGATTATGAGCATAAAAAGGCAGCTCTGAAGGAGCTTAAACTTCAGGATTCAGCTGGAGTCTTGATCCCGGGTAGAGGCAGGGAGTTACTATTTTTTTTTTTTAATATCTGTTTTACATAATGAAGGGACACTGGCTTTTATGCAGAAGAGTGCTTTGAACGTTCACAACACCAAATGGGCTGCATTAGCTTAGCTGGGCAATTATAAAGCAGGAAGTGAAAAACCAAGATAAAGTCTTATCTTCAAAAACGTCTGAAGCAGGATGTGCTAATAGTTAAGAGGCGATGACGATGCATTTTCTACGTTTACTCACTTGGAGGCAAAACTTCTATAGCTCTTGATAGCTTTGAAAGCAGTGCATACATCTCATTTAAGCCCCAAATGAGAGAAACAGGTGGTGTGTTTAAGACCCTGCAGAAAGTCTTGAAGTATTTCCCAAACATTTGTAGGTTTTACCAAGCCTTCCTCTATTTGTTCTAAATGCCTTTTCTATTGTTTTCCAATTGCTTTTCTCATTTTCCTCCCATGCACATTTCAAAGGAAATTGGAGAGCTTAAAATGTGGCTAAATATAATACCCCACTAAGCAAACAGTGAATAAAACCTTAAGAAATTCTTTTAGATGCATATTCCTCCTCTTCTGATTAGGAAACTGCAATATCACAAATAAGACTTGTTCAGGAGAAAGGCTATTTGTTCACCAGGCAGCCAGGGACCGAAGAGGGGAAGCTCTGGCTGAAAGGACTAAAGTCAATTCTCAACTATTGCAATACAGATGTTCTTCTAGATAATCAGTCACATATATTTGTTGAAGAATCAGAGTAATCACGTCTTTCAGGGGCTGAGAAAGGCAAAAACATAGCCTGTTAGCTCCACAAAGGACCATCCAAACTGGTCTAATCTGATGTAGCCACCACATTTAAAAGACGAGCTATTGAGTGCCACAAAGGGTTACCGACTTAGTCCAGAGTATCACCAAGTCACTAACAGGACTGAGCCCCAGAGTCCCTGTTTCTCCTGCTGGGCTTTTCCTATTCTTCTGTGCCACCTCCCAGGAAGAGAGTCCTAGAGAGATCAGGTTTCCACAGAGCCTGGAAGGGGCCAGCTCTCAGCCTGTTTCTGCAGCTTTTCTTTCTCCCAGGCATTCCACTGGCAACTCTCTGGTTTTGTTAGGTTTTCCTCCCCCTCTCCCAGTTCCTACTGAAGAAGATGAGCTGTGTTGTGCCCAGTCACTCAGTCATATCCAGCTCTTTGAGACCCCATGGACTGTAGACCACCAGGCTCCTCTGTCCATGGACTTTTCCAGGCAAGGATACTGGAGTGGGTTGCCATTTCTTCCTCCAGGGCATCTCCCCTACCCAGGGATTGAACCTGCGTCTCCTGCATTGGCGGGTAGATTCTTTATCACTCAGACACCTGGGAAGCCCACTGAAGAAGATACACAAACTCAAAGGAATGAAAGAAAGTGAAGTCGCTCAGTCATGTCTGACTCTTTGCGACCCCACGGACTGTAGCCTATCAGGCTCCTCCATCCGTGGGATTTTCCAGGCAAGAGCGCTAGAGTACTGGCTAAAAATGAAGGCCTCTCCCCTCCTCTCTCCTCCTCTCCCCTCCTCTCTCCTCCTCTCCACTCCTCTCTCCTCACAGCATTACACAGCAAATGGTTTGAGGACCCAGAGACTAGGAAAAGCTCAGACCAGAAAAGGACAAGTATCACACAAGAGGGCCAACTCTAGGGCATAGAAGGAATTGAAGAGCATGAGTCTTTGAAGATTTAGGGTCCCAATCTAGAGGATCACTTCAATCCCAAGTGAGGACGTTGGCCAGTGTCCCCAGACTGCGGTCAAGGTACCAGCCTCAGCCTGCATTGACTCATCCACCATGGATAATTCAGCACCCTGTGGTCTGCGAGACCCATCAGCAACCCAAGCTTACACAGAACAGTAAGAAGGGGCAGCTTCAGTCTCTGGCCTCCAGCATGGGTCTGAACAGAATGAAAGGAATTCCCCTAGGAGCCCAGGGTGGCAGTGTATAGAGGGGACACCTTCCCTCTGGTGTGCACTGTATTCATCTGGTATCTTGCTTCAGTTTTCTAGGAGTCAGCCTCCAGTAAACATTCGATTAGCTCACCACTTTGTTATCGCCTCTCATCTGCTGCTTGATCTGACTTCTAATGTGGAAAGGCTAATTGTTTCATTTAGTAGACTGTTTAGATCTGTCTGGTGACCCGGGTACTCAAGACTTCTCCAGACCACTGCACCTGCCCTTCTCACCTCCTCTCTGTGACCCAAAACCAAATCCTCTAGCCAAATGAGATCACGTGCAGTTGCCAGAATATGTCCCACCTATGCTTGTACTAGTGTTTGCTGATTCAAGTATTCCTATCTGAAAGGCCCTCCCTACATTTTCTCATCTCTTAATAATTTTATCCATCCACCAATTAACAATTTTTTTACATTGAGATGATTCACAAAGGGAATGAGAGGAGGAGGAAGAGAATCTATCACTGCAGGTGTCCAAGGAGAAGGATAAGACAGCAAAATGTTAAGATTACATCAGACAGCTGCTGCTAAGTCACTTCAGTCGTGTCCGACTCTGTGCGACCCCATAGATGGCAGCTCACCAGGCTCCCTCGTCCCAGGGATTCTCCAGGCAAGAACACTGGAGTGGGTTGCCATTTCCTTCTCCAATGCATGAAAGTGAAAAGTGAAAGTGAAGTTGCTCAGTCGTGTCTGACTCTTATTGACCCCGTGGACTACAGCCTACCAAGCTCCTCCATCCGTGGGATTTTCCAGGCAAGAGTACTGGAGTGGGGGGTCATTGCCTTCTCTGATATCAGACAGGGGTGGGGCTAAAACAATAAAAATACAATAGCTTCTTGGTGTCAGAAACTAGACTCAGCATGGATCATACAATATCCTCACAACCACCCCAGGAAGGAGGTACAGTGATCCTCACTTTACATGTGAAGGCCAGGAGGGTCAAGTGTCCAGTATCACACACCTCTCTCTGTCTCTAAGAGTCTTTCCAATGCTGTATGGGGCCCTCTCTGAGTGCCTCAATGTGGGTGTCACCACTCCTTCCTTGGAACACCCTTAGCCCTTCGGTCATGTTCTCACCAGCATTACCTGATATAGTTGCACGTGGTCTTACCTCATCTCAGCTTTCCTGGTGGCTCAGATGGTAAACAATCTGCCTGTAGTGTGGGATATCTGGGTTCAACCCCTGGGTCAGCAAGATCCCTGGAGAAGGCAATCGCAACTCACACCAGTATTCTTGCCTGGAGAATTCCATGAATAGGAGCCTGGTGGGCTACAGTCCATGGGGTTGTGAGCAGTCAGAAAGGACTGAGTGACTAACCCTTACCTCATCTCACCAACTACAGTGTCAGCTCCCAGGAAGCAGCTCCTCCAGAGCATCCCTCCCCAGAGCACTCATAAAACCTGACGTACAGCAGACACTCAAGTTCTCTATCTTGAATGAACACCTTTCACAATGCTTTACACACCCAGTACAGTCCTTTCCTAAGGGTCCTTGTGTGCTCCTTAGCTCCTTTGCTGAAGATCACCTCTCAAATTGCTGTCAGGAATCAAGGTCCCCTTTGTTGGCTGAGAGCACCGCCCTGACCTTGACAAGCTGGCCAACTGGACGGTGTGTTCTCATCAGGCTCAGGGAAAAACCAAGAAGGCTTATTCTCTAGCCAAGAAGTAGCGTTATAAAATTTGTTGTGAGTGTCTGAAGCCGTAAAATTCTTCACTGGTGCCAAAGTGCAAACAAAATCATTTGCTTTTGGCATTTGGACAAGTCCAGAATTGCATTATTTACAAAAGCTGCTTTTTAAAAACCCTAAGTGGTTTCCACCTGCAAGCATGTTCAGGGCAACCTTCTTTGCCTTACCACATGACCTTGAATTGAGCAGGCTGTCTCATTCTATGGAGTCTCCTCTATGGTCCTGCATCAGAAACATCACAAATGACCAGGAACGCTCCGTCTTGGAGTCAAAGGCGCTGTGAGGACAATGGTTACCTGGACACTAAAATGAATTCATTCCCCTCTTACTAACAGTAAAGTCATGACTCCTTTTCTTACCCCTGAAACTGACAGGTAAAGCTATGTTAGAGCAATCAGGCAAAATTAAAGCAAAGATGGATATGCCCTTGTTTCACCCAATTTTATTTTCCTATTATGGCATGTTTGACAGTAAAGACCTACTTTCCCTTTCTACTGCAGAATAGTTACATATGAAGCCATTTACAGCTAAGGTCCTGATTCTGCAGGCAAAGAATATTCACTAGTGCACATTCCCCTTGGTTTTATTTCCAGACTAGAGTCTGAAATTGTCTGTTTCTTTCCATCCAAAATTCCACCACCCCAGTGCTAACCGCCATGGCCTCTGACCCAGAGAGGACTGCCACATCCTCTCCCGAATGGCCCCCCGGGGTCCCCTCACGCCCAGTTCATCCCTTCTCCCTAGAGCAGCCAGAGACAAAGGTCAATCACTGTCACCTCCGCCTCAGTGACTCTGCACTGCATTGAGGATAACCTAGATGGCCAGCAAATCCTTGTGTGCTGTGATGTGGCACGTGTCCAGAAGGCTGTGCCCACCTTGGGCCACTTTCTGTCACACTTCCTAGGCCCAGGCTGCTGGTCTCCTCTCAAGGCTTAGCACTTGCTGTTCCCCAGGCCCAGAGTTCCCTTCTCTCACCTCTCCCTTGAGGCCTCCTGCTCCTCCTTTAGACCCCAGCTAAGTGCCACCTCCTCAGAACGTCCACTCTGACTACCCTTTCCGCAAGTACCTCTGCCTTCTTACTCTACTTTGGCTATTTTCTATATGTATTTTTCTTCCTGGGATTCATTACTCAGTTTTCAATTGTCCTTATATATGTATACGGATTTTTATTCAGTTTTCCCCACTGATCTGTAAGTTCCATGGGACATAGACTTTGTTAATTTCATTTGACACTGTATTACCCATTGATCTGAAATTTATCACATCAGTTATCAGTTATCAATTCAGTCGCTCAGTTGTGTCCGACTCTTTGCGACCCCATGAATCGCAGCACGCCAGGCCTCCCTGTCCATCACCAACTCCTGGAGTTCACCCAGACTTGGGTCCATCGAGTCAGTGATGCCATCCAGCCATCTCATCCTCTGTCGTCCCCTTTTTCTCCTGCCCCCAATCCCCCCCCGCCCCCCGCATCAAAGTCTTTTCCAATGAGTCAACTCTTTGCATGAGGTGGCCAAAGTACTGGAGTTTCACATATATGCAAATAATATCCGTGAAAAGAATAAACCAAAGAATCCACACTCCATCACAGGATCTGTACAAACCTGGGCTCCTGCTTCTCTTTCCAACCTCATCAACCAGTTACATATGGTGCACTGAGTCCTTTGCTTTCACATGAACAAGTTGCTCTTTTTTTCTTGGCTCTGTAATTTCTATATCAGCTCTTGCCTCTTGCTGGGACATCTTTTCCTCTACCCATATCAAGTCCTCATCTGCTCAAGGCCCAGCTTAACTGTCATTTCCTCTAAGATTTCAAGGGAATTTTGATGGTCCCAAGGTAAAGTTAAATGCAGTTACAATATGTTAAAGCATCTGCCTTTCAGTGGGTGAGTACTAAGAGTGTATCAAAGAAAGCTATATCATACATTGATCTTCAGCATAAAAACTGGCATGAAGAAGGCATTCAATAAATGCTAAACACACAAGTGAGTTCAATTTAACTATCATTTATTGAGCACCATCCTTATACCAACCACTAGGCTCAGTGAAGGATAAGGCTGAGGGTTTCCATTGCTGGGAGCAGCAAAGTTGGCTACATTGAACAGTAGACCATTTAGTGATAAGTACAGAGTGTTGTGGGTGTGTAAGAAAGGAATGAATTCCCGATAATACACACGGGGACAGAGGGGAAGTAGGCAACACTGAGCCCACAGCCAGGCACTTATTACTTTCACTTCTAGTGCTTGGAGACACTTAATCCAAAATTCCTTACTTGTGTTTCTAAGAGGGCCTCCAGGACCCTGAGCATATACAACCATAATCCAAAACTCCTTGAAGACGTAAAGTAAGAGTCTTCCACTTGACATGCCCATTAAGCTGTTTTGGAAAATTAATGCTAAATGAGTAAGACTTTAAAAACAGCCTTCACCTTTAATGCATAATAGAGCATCTCTTAGCAATAAAGGTCACTGATGTCAATAACACTCCCACTGTAGAGCTTCCTTTCATTCTCATTCTTAGATTCATAAAGACTATTGTCACTAAGATCATTATAAAATTCAAGGGAGAATAAAATGGAAAAGGATGTGCAGGATAATTTTTTTTAAATAAAGAGAAATAACACACCTACATCACAAAGTACTTCAGGCTTGTGTTAGATAAAATCATAATTATAGTCAAGGATACATTTAACTGCTCATACATTGAATACTGTCTATGGGGAACTGTCAAAAGTCAAACAATTCCCAAACTCTTTATTTCTGAGCACATGTAACAGTTAATACTGTTTACCATTGCACTATGAAAGTTATGATGCTTATGGTCCCATTCCTCCTCCTTAAAAAAAAAGCAGCATACAGCACACAGGTCATACAGCACACCTGTCAGGTTGGCCTGGACCACCCTTTTCCCTACATTCTCCTTTCTAGGCAGCTTTCCCTCCTGTGTGCTAGGGAAGAAGATGGCTATGCTCCCATAGTGACAGATGTATCTTTTTGCTTGATAGATACATTGCATATATTTGCCCCCCATAATATGTTTTCATTTGCCTTTCAATTGAATATTAAGTCAAATCAATGTTAAATATATCTTGCAGGAACACAATCCTATCACTTCTAAAAAGGAGATCATTTTCTGAATTAGAAGGCATATCCTTGCAGGCAACTTTGAGGCAGAAAGAAAGCAATGCTTGCGCATAATGGGTCTTTTATCAGATATGGGCTTACATTTCTGTTCCAAATTTATATTCCTTGATTCCTAAGTAGTTTTGTTGGGGTGAGAAAGGGAAACTCTTCTATAACTCTGCCACAATACAAAATTCAGAATGCATTTTGAGCTGTACCCTCCCCCCTCAAAAAAGGGCTTCCCAGTTGGCACTAGTGGTAAAGAACCAGCCTGCCAATACAGAAGACATAAGAGATGCAGGTACAATCCCTGGATTGGGAAGATTCCCTGGAGGAGGACACGGCAACCCACTCTATTACTCTTGCCTGGAGAATCCCATGGACAGAGGAGCCTGGTGGGCTGCAGTCCATAGGGTCACAAAGAGTCGGACATGACTGAAGCAATTTAGCACACACTCATGCCCACCCTCAAAACATACTGTTACCAAACCCACATTCTACAGACTAAACAATGTGACCAGCAGTAAGTTTTCATTTCGTTTTCATCACCGAATGGCACTTGGAGCCTTGAGAAAGCCACCTTGTCAACCCATCATCAACCAACCCAGGTTCATTAAATGCCAACTCTGTGCTGGAACTTACTTGACGTAAAGAAATCTATTTAGTTTTCAGTGTCTTTGTTCTGTGCCTTGGTTGTAACTACCTTTGAGATGACCTTAATCATTTCAAATTTCTATAACTGACTGTATCATGAGTAGCATGAGATTGACTTGAACACACAATGAAAAAAACTTGCAGGGAGCATGAGTTAAATGCTACTTTTTACTATCAGTCGTCTTCTAGAAAAGAGAGGAAGAGAGCAAGGAGGGAGACGAGTCTTTATCACTGAGAATTACAATGTGATCCAAAAGGACATGAAAAGAACAATCGCTAAAAGATGAAGGGTTGAGAATTCATACTAAAAATAGCATTGAAATCAAGCAAGATTCAATTAATAACCTCTGAGAATGTGAGATCAGAAAGAGAAACTAAGACCTTTCTAGACCTCCCTGTATGCCAGCTCACATTTTGTTATCCACAGTGAAAACCAGGGAAACCAGCTACCTCATAAGAGTTAAATTCAAATGTAGTCACTTAAGTCACCCGGAATCCATTCAACGTAGTTGCCAGGGGAACTGAACCTCCTTTTCAGAAAGGAGAGTGATATTTCTTTTAAACTCCAACAGCTTTAGTCAGTTAAATCCAAGATCAAAGAGGGTTGTTTAATTCCACTCTTGAAGCTCTATTATCTCAGTGAATTTTAAAATAAAATAAAAAACCAACAATAAAAGAGTACAATTAAGCCTAATTTGGGTGCTTCAACATCTGGCTGAGTGACTGCTCCCCGCACTTCACATATGTATTGGAAAGCACTGTACTTTTTAATTAAGACCACTCCTGTTTTCCCAACCAACAATGAAGTTACTGTTTGGATACAAAACTCTCCAGGAAAAGGTGTAAGGTAACAAAGTGCCAACCAAACACTGGTTCAGAGCTAGGCTGCTTGTCTGACCGTAAAGCTGCTGTCAACTTTATTTTACAGACACTACGTAGAAATAAATGTACACAGATGGGCAGACAGACACACACACACACCCAATCTCTCAGTAATCCTGCAAAGTAAAAGAGCTCTGTGCTCTATCTCAATATGGGGCAGAATACCTGTAAAATCACAAACAGAGAAATACCCTGATTTTTGGGGGGGTCAAAGATATTTGTAATGTCTCTACTTTGCTGGGATTTATTAATGCTCAAATTCTCCAAGCCAGGTTTCAGCAATACGTGAACCGTGAACTTCCTGATGTTCAAGATGGTTTTAGAAAAGGCAGAGGAACCAGAGATCAAATTGCCAACATCCACTGGATCATCAAAAAAGCTAGAGAGTTCCAGAAAAACATCTATTTCTGCTTTATTGACTATGCCAAAGCCTTTGACTATGTGGATCACAATAAACTGTGGAAAATTCTGAAAGAGATGGGAATACCAGACCATCTGACCTGTCTCTTAAGAAACCTGTATGCAGGTCAGGAAGCAACAGTTAGAACTGGATATGAAACAACAGACTGGTTTCAAATAGGGAAAGGAGTACATCAAGGCTGAATATTGTCACCCTGCTTATTTAACTTATATGCAGAGTACATCATGAGAAACGCTGGACTGGAAGAAACACAAGCTGGAATCAAGATTGCCAGGAGAAATATCAATAACCTCAGATATGCAGATGACACCACCCTTATGGCAGAAAGTGAAAAGGAACTAAAAAGCCTCTTGATGAAAGTAAAGGAGGAGAGTGAATAAGTTGGCTTAAAGCTGAACATTCAGAAAATGAAGATCATGGCATCTGGTCCCATCACTTCATGGGAAATAGATGGGGAAACAGTGGAAACAGTGGCTGACTTTATTTTTTGGGGCTCCAAAATCACTGCAGATAGTGATTGCAGCCACTAAATTATAAGATGCTTACTCCTTGGAAGGAAAGTTATGACCAACCTAGATAGCATATTCAAAAGCAGAGACATTACCTTGCCAACAAAAGCCCATCTAGTCAAGGCTATGGTTTTTCCCGTGGTCATGTATGGATGTGAGAGTTGGACGGTGAAGAAAGCTGAGCACCAAAGAATTGATGCTTTTGAACTGTGGTGTTGGAGAAGACTCTTGAGAGTCCCTTGGACTGCAAGGAGATCCAACCAGTTCATCCTAAAGGAAATCAGTCCTGGGTGTTCATTGGAAGGGCTGATGCTGAAGCTGAAACTCCAATACTTTGGCCATCTCATGTGAAGAGTTGACTCACTGGAAAAGACCCTAATGCTGGGAAGGATCAGGGGCAGGATGAGAAGGGGATGACAGAGGATAAGATAGCTGGATGGCATTACCGACTCTATGGACATGGTTTTGGGTAGACTCCGGGAGTTGGTGATGGACAGGAAGGCCTGGCGTGTTGCAATTCATGGAGTCACAAAGAGTCGGACACGACTGAGCAACTAAACTGAACTGATATTTAAAATACCTGGAAAAGGGAATGGCTAACCACTCCAGTATTCTTTCCTGGAAAATTCCATGGACAGAGAAGCCTGGTGGTTTACAGTTTATGGGGTCTCACAAAGTCAGACATGACTGAGAGGGACTAACACATATTTAAAATATAGAAAAGCAGACCTCACCTGACCTGTTACAATGGCTTTAGTGATCAGAAGAGATCAAACAGAAGAGTATAAGACTCCAAAGCTGTGCCTTCTACCCAGCTAACGGTACTGGTAAAGAAATATCTCTTGATTAGCTTTACCCTGATCTCAACTTCCTCTGATCTGCCATGTATAATTACATATGTTAGCAAGACAGAAATGTGAGATGCAGTAGCTTTCACACCCAAATTTTCAACTCCAAATTTGTAAAAAGATAAATGTGGGATGTTGTTTTTTTTTTTAGTTGAAAGCCCATCTTGAAGAATTTTATTTTGACTCTAAAAACTTCCAACATTGCATTAAAAAGAGGAAAAGGGGGGAAAGGGTAATGATATTCATGGCAAAGGGATGAATTTTCAGAGAAAAGAATGCTACATCAAATGAGAAGATGCCCACCAAGGACATGGACACAATTCAGAAGAGATGCGAACCCCTAATCCTGTCTCCCAAAGGGTGCATGTGGTGCCTGCCCCTTTCTCTGGTCTCCGGTTTTTAGGAATAAGTCTAAAAGACACAAGGTAGAAACACCCAGCACTCAGGCAATGAAGAACCTGGAAGGCAAAATCCTGCCCCACCTTTAGAGTACCTGTATATGATTAATTTAAATAAAAGAAATTTAGATACTTTTTGACTTGGAGCCCTTTAGAAATGTAAAGCTTCCTACTGAAAATTTCTGCATATACAAAGAAACGAAACAGTTTTGGAATATAGGGCTCTCCTATATTTGTGTCTCATGTGTGTGTGCTCAGCTGTATCGCCTGCCAGGCTCTTCTGTCCATGGAATTTTCTAGGCAAAAATACTGGAGTAGGTTGCCATTTCCTTCTCCAGAGTATCTTCCCAACCCAGGGATCGAATTCACATTTCCTATATTGTCAGGCAGATTCTTAACCACTGAGCCACCTGGGAAGCTAAATATAACTAAGAAAGATGAGTGATAATTCACATTGGTTCTATAGTAAGCGAATAAATTCCTTTTTAAAAGCGTGGTGTTTTACCCGCTTTTTGAAAATAAACCTGGCCAGTATTTTCCTAGGAAAGGACTTATTTGATTAGACAAATTTTGACCTTTGAAAGTCTTAATACTTTTCCCCCCCAAAACGGATGAATCAATCTACACATTCAGAGCATATAACACAGATAGAACTTCACAGCAAACTATCTTGTAGAAGATAGGTTTTCTTACAGATAAAAATGAAGATATACAATTCATACTCTTATCAGAATAACCTACCAATAAGGAGATTAAAAGACTTTAGGAATGCAAATAACTTTTCAATATAATCTTTTGTAAATACCAGAAAGGTTTTCTTCTATGTGGACACTCTCAGTTTGCTTTGAAAAAGCAATATTTATTTGATGAGACACATCAATTTTAATGATTTAATTAACACACACACACACACACAATTCTGGGAAAGCTTTGAAAGTGTAGTTAGAGTACCTAAAAGGTCTTATAAAATGTCTCCAAGGTTTCATCTTCAGGTATGCATTAGTTTGATTACTTGGACAGATTGGTCAATTTCACATTAATTCAGTGTTATGGATATGGAGACTGGTTTTGCTTGATTTTTACCATATGCATCATCCCAGTAAAATTACTTGCATGCTCAGTCGCTCAGTCCTGTCTGACTCTCTGCCACCCCGTGGACTGTAAAAGCTAATTCAGTTAGTACACTTGACAATTATCTTTATAAAAAAGCATTGTTTTTTTTTTCCCCTTGGAGTTTTTTGAGGGAGTCCCTCTGAATTGAGGAAGAAGACCAGAGTTTTAGATACAATTTAAGATTCTGTACTTGTAGGAGTAACTGAGGACTCCTGAAACTAGTTCAGCGATAGCTCAAAAGTTGGTTCTAGGACTTCCCTTCGTGCTTCGGTAGTTAAGAATCCACCTGCCAGTGCAAGGAACATGGGTCCAATCCCTCGTCCGAGAAGATTCGACATGCCGATTAAGCCTGTGCCCCACAAATACTGGGCCCTTGCACTCTATAGCCTGAGCTCCACAACAGGAGAAGCCTCTGTAATGAGAAGCCCACACACGGCATCTAGAGAGTAGTCCCTGCTCGCTGCAACTAGAGAAAGTCTGAGCAGCAACAAAGACCCAGCCAGTGCAGCCAAAAATAATAAATAAATAGATACTTAAAAAAAAAAAAAACTGGTCTCAGTCAGTTAAGCCAAAAACAAAAGTAAGTCATTTCTGTGTATTTGCTTTGTTTTTATCCAAGAGCTTATCCAGTACTCACCCCATCCTATTTTGCCGCAATTGTTCCCGTGTGGACTCTTGGTTGGATACCCAGTGCCTATTTCCCATTACCAACCATATCCTTCCCACTTTCCTGCCAAAACTTGTATAGCACAGAGGCCTCCTGGCCTGACTGATTTTGCTAAAATGTGTTGTCGTTTTCATTTCCTAGCTATCAAACCCACCTTAGTTTCTTCTCTTTCTAAGTTTTGGCTGTTGCGTGCTAAGTCACTTCAGTCATGTCTGACTCGGACCCTGTGGACTGTAGCCTACCAGTCTCCTCTGTCCGTGGGATTCTCCAGGCAAGAATACTGGAGTGGGTTGCCATGCCCTCCTCCAGGGAATCTTCCTAACCCAGGGATTGAACCTGAGCCTCTTATGACTCCTGCATTAGCAGATGGGTTCTTAACCACTAGCACCACCTTAGCCACTTGGATTCCTGAGCTTTCATTGTCAATCTAGCAATTCTCCATTTCCTAAAGACAAGACAAGCCAGTCCCCACAGTGTCAGAGGGCCACTTGGAACTGGAAGAGCCACATGCGCTGTTAATCCTGTTCCAGATGCATAAGAGAGAGCAAGGGGAGGGAGAGAGATGAAAATGACAACAGGGAAAGGCTTTTTCAGCTAGGATATTTCTTCCAACACACCTCAGGTCTGAAAATGGGGCTGATTTTTTAAGTTCAGCAGAAGAGCCCAAGAAGAAATACTAGTTCCTCTGTTAACATCACTCACACAAGGAATTTGTCAGCAAAGTCTGTATTTGAACTTGTCAAGTCACTTCATGCATCTCAGAGGGTATTAAGCTCCATAAAACTCACTTCCAAAAGTGAAATAATTTTCCATTTGACACTATAAGTAAGCCTTAGGGAGCGGAAAAAAGAAATGAAACTATCTCTGGCTTATTCCTAAAGAGAAAATAAATAGGAGATATTTCTTGGGCAAAATAACTGTAAAGACAACAACACTTAGGGTTCCTAGTCCAAAGGCCTCCAAGTCCCAGCAGGCCTAGCAAAGCAGAACAGAGAAGGGGCTGGGCACAACCAAGTGGTTAATGGTTTTCTTAAATGCTGCAAAAATGGCTTGTATGTAAATAAGTATCTTATAGTATTGAGACTTAGCAAGATGAGAAGGTGAAAATGGAACTCAAGGGACCCAGAAACCCTTTTCTCAGCTAGCCTGCTTGTGTCTGCAGAAGTCTGACCTTTCTGTAGGTGAAGCTTTTTTTTCTCCTTATAGTCAGTAGCTGAAGCTGAAGTCTCTGTTGGTTGCTAACTCCCTGGAGCCACCAGAAGTAAACCAGTGACATGTTTACAGTAGCCCTCTCCCTTTCTTTAAATAAGACAATAATTGCCCAAAGTGGCATTTTAAGCTGACTGTTCTGACAGACGCTTTTTGAAAAACTACAGGGAAATATTAAAGGACTTCTGTTTTTAAGGCTTGGATCGTAAATTCAATGATTCACACAATTGAAATAGGCTAAAATTGGTCCAACGTCAGGGCTGTGTAGAAAACAGAAAAACTATATTCCAAGGACAATTTCCTTGACCTTTCTGTCCTCAGGGTCCTCTCCTGTGAATTGAAGGGGTTGGGCCACCTCTCAAGATTGATGATATGGGTCTGTGATCAGAAAGATTTGGAAACTGTTGGGTTAAACATCAGGGCTTTTCTAAACATTTGATACACAAGCATGCAGTGTGAATCTCTCAGCAGGTAAGAGAGGCAGAGTAAGTTATGACCTACCAACTTATCTGAGGATTATTTGATCATTTGCAAAGTTCTTTCCTGGAACATGAAGAAGAACTCAACGATCACCATAGCCCTTTCTTGCTTTGAATAAATTTACACTACTTTCTCATTAGTACAAAAAGACTCAGAGAAATTATTAAGAGAGGTAAGAGTGTCTTCTTAAAAGAATCCAGAGATTACTAGACAGACACCATTGTCAGTCATTTAGTGACATAAAGAAGGTACACTTCAGAGCCAAGCATAGAGAGTCATATCCCGGTTCTGCCTTTTGCTAGCTGCGTTCCTGGGTAAACCCTTGACCTCTCTGAGACTGTTTCTGATCTGTAGAAGAGAGATACTAATGTGACTTCCTAAGATTGTTTAAAATAAAAGTTTTAAGATAGCAGGTGCCATGTCTCACATAGTGTTAATAGTGTTACTAACTTTCAGTTATTCATTCATTTATTTAATCATCACTGAGGTTGAGACCTGTTCATCATCACCTATTTAAGGAAAGGAGCTGGCCACAAAAGTCATTCAAAATATACTGCCCTCCCACCCCCCAGCTTTAGGAATTAATGATTAGCTTTAAAATTTGCATAAACATTGCATGTATAAGTTTATTTAGCCCACATCTTATGTTCCATCTACATCAAAAACATACCCTACCTAATCCCTGCTAAGCTTTCTATACTCTACCTGCTCCATGGGACAGTTACCAAAGCCTTGGAGAGTCCTCCATAAGGTAGCTCTCAAAATGATGCAAACCTGAAAGAACGACCACATCCACACTGTCAGGTAAGCTATGCTATGCATCACTTACACTAAAGAGCAGCCTGCTATGCCAAAAAAAAAAAAAAAAAAAAAGGTATAAATTGTTTCTCTGCCAAAGAATGCCACTGAATATTGATATCTCCAGTCTTCTAAATAGTGTGTGTTTAGAATTTAGACCAGGGTTACAAGAATTCACTTACAAATGCATATAAATAAAGTTAAAGGCTCAGCTTAAATCTAGAATAAGCAGAAGCAAAGAGAATAAAGTTAAAAATAGCCTTCTGATAAACATATGCTCTTTAACTAATGGTGCAGTTCAGTTCAGTTCAGTTCAGTCGCTCAGTTGTGTCCGACTCTTTGCGACCCCACGAATCGCAGCACGTCAGGCCTCCCTGTCCATCACCAACTCCCGGAGTCCACTCAGACTCATGTCCATCGAATCTGTGATGCCATCCAGCCATCTCATCCTAGGTCATCCCCTTCTCCTCCTGCCCCCAATCCCTCCCAGCATCAGTCTTTTCCAATGAGTCAACACTTCGTATGAGGTGGCCAAAGTACTGGAGTTTCAGCTTTAGCATCATTCCTTCCAAAGAAATCCCAGGGCTGATCCCCTTCAGAATGGACTGGTTGGATGTCCTTGCAGTCCAAGGGACTCTCAAGAGTCTTCTCCAACACCACAGTTCAAAAGCATCAATTCTTCGGCGCTCAGCCTTCTTTACAGTCCAACTCTCACATCCATACATGCAGTTAGTTAAAGCTCAGTAATAACAGGTGATGGTGGCATCCTTCTAAAACTGAGAATGTGTGATAGACTTCTGAGCTTGTGGAGAGATGTTTCCACCCCAAGCAGAGGATACTGCTTCCAGCAGTGGGTCAACTGGTCTATCTTGCCTTTAATGGGCATTTGGGAAATATCTTTCATTTATATCACATTTTGCACTAATAAAACATCTCAACTGCTGTACGTGGTTGTCCTTTAATTAAATACTTTGAAATTCAGTATTTTTGTCTTAAAACAACAACAACAACAAAAACAAGAACACCAACTCACCAACAGGCTGAAATGTTGACAAACTGCCGGCCGATGCAGGAGACATACGAGACCTGGGTTTCATCCTTGGTTTGGGAAGATCCCCTGGAGGAGGGCATGGCAACCCACTCCAGTCTTCCTGCCTGGGAAATCCCATGGACAGAGGAGACTGGCGGGCTACAGTCCACAGGGTTGCAAAGAGGAGGCCATGACTAATGCAACTTGGCACGCGCACGCACTGCCTCCCGGCTAGCTCCTGAACTACCGCTTAGTGTGTACAAACCTTACTTTTCCGAGGCTTTCCCGGCACTTCCACCCAGATGGCTAAAAGAGGTCTCAATTCAAACACCACCCTATTCTGGGCCTGAAGCAACATTCCCCAAGATCCTCCCAGGTTTTTATCCTCTCATCTCTAATATGTACATCTCTAAAAGTTGCTTTTAGCTGCAAGAAAAAGAAGACCCTAACTAAAATGACTTGAACAATACAGAAATTCATTGCCTTAGTAATATAGGGTATGATAAGTAGCTGCTTTTCTGATAGCTCAGTTGGGAAAGAATCCTCCTGCAAGGCAGGAGACCCTGGTTTGATTCCTGGGTTGGGAAGATTTGCTGGAGAAGGGATAGGCTACCCACTCCAGAATTCTGGCCTGGAGAATTCCATGGACTGTATAGTCCACGGGGTTGCAAAGAGTCAGACCTCTGACACGACTGAGCGACTTCCACTTCACTATCTACAATGAAGTTACTAGCATGGGTCAGTTCTTTCTCTTTGCTCTCTTTGTCAATTCTTTCTCAAATCGATCCCACCGACCACAGGGAAGTTACAAGGAGATGCTTTCTCTGAGGCGATCTCAGAGCTACAGTGTGATCAAGAACTTGCCACCATCTTACTGGCCTCTGGACATGCAGTGAAGTGAAAAAGCCATATTTGCAGCTATGGTTCAGAGCTCAAGAAGGCAGACCGGAGCTCTGCCAACACTGCTTCTGCCACCTCCATCACTGCTTAAACCTCACAAAGCTGGAGAATGGACAAAGAAATATGACTGCAAGGAATCCCCACATTTCCAGCCACGCTTGCCAATCAAAATAGCAAAGGAGGGCTAAAAATGGCCCCCACCTCACTTGTGCCAGTCGGATACCCCATGAATATACTGAACTGGAGGAACCCTTTCTGGACCCAGAACCTGACTATGAGAGGATCTGAGAAACACTGATTGCAGATTCCCGACCAATCTAACTTGACTGAGAATAGAATGGAAACTGGGTAAACTCATCTAGAATAGACACAGAAACCAGCATCCTGGAGCCCCAAGTAGAAGCACACAGCAGAAGTCGGCAGCTGCCAGCCTGCCTGAGCCCTTGTAGTCCAGCAGCAGAGAAGGAGCAGGCCCCTCCCCGGTAACCGCATACACGGCTTTCCTGTTCATCTTACTTGGGCTGCTTAACGTCTCATGCCAAGGCTATGGGCTTACTGGCTTGGATGGGACATTGGTGGAGAGTCAACCACAGTGTCCTCTACAGCTCTCTGCTTGAAAAAGAGAAATGAAAGTAGCTCAGTTGTGTCCAACTCTTTGTGACCCCACTGACAGAGTAACCTGGCAGCCTTGCCAAATTCTCCAGGAAAGAATACTGGAGTCGGTAGCCGTTCCCTTCTCCAGGGGATCTTTCCAACCCAGGGATTTAACCCAGGTACCCAGCACTGCAGGCAGATTCTTTACCATCTCAGCCACCAGGGAAGCCGTCTGCTTACCCATCATCTAATAAAGAAGACCCTTCCTGACCAGTCTGTCTAAAGTGGCCTCTCGTACCCCCTGAATGCTGTGTCCTCTTACCCCTGGCCAAATCTTCACGTTATTTAGGATGCTCTGCAGTGATCTCTCTCATTTAATTCTCGGCATATATGTCAGCTTCTTTCCTTACCAGGAAGTAGCTCTACGAAGGTAAAGAGCCCGTCTCTCTTTTCACTTCTGTAACTACATGACTTATAACTATGTGAGATATATATTAGCCATTCAATAAACTGTTGGATATAAAAATAAAGACACTATAGCTCATATTATATAAGCATCATTACACAACTCTTAAATCCTTCTTAGATCAGTTTAGCAGCTCAGTTAAAAAAGGATGAAAAAATAAGAGTTTTAAAATTTGTGTGTGACCTGTACAACTAACCTAGTAAGTGGGGCTTAATCTTCTGGGATTTGTTGTTTTGACCTATAGCATTTCAGTCACTGCATCCTGCTCTTAGCACTGCATCGATCAGGATCATTGACCCTAACGAGCTCCAGTGATACATGAGGATTAGGAGTACTACTGAACTGAATACTTAAAAATGGTTAAAATGGTAACTACTATGTTATGTATATTTAACCACAATGAAAACTTTTAAGAATTAAAAAAAAAAACACACATTATAAGCCAAGCACAACAGTTTGTATAAATTAGTTAATCTTCATGATTGCAAAAGGTATTGTGAGAACACTCTTATTTTTAAAATTTGGACACAGAGAAAAAGATAAATTAACTTGATCAAGGTTACATCTACTTGGGGGCAAGACTGTATACAAAATTTAAAATCTTAAAAGATCATGCTCTTAAGAACCATAAAGATACATAAAGAAAACAGTGTCATGTCCTCAAATGGTATGTGTGTGTATGCATGTTCTCGGTTGGGTCTGACTCTTTTGAGACCCCTTGGACTATAGCTCGCCACGCTCTTCTGTCCATGGGATTCTCCAGGCAAGAATATTGGAGTGGGTAGCCATTCCCTTTTCCAGGGGATCTTCCCAACCCAGAGGTCGAACCTATGTCTGCTGTGTCTCCCACACTGGCAGCTGGATTCTTTACCACTGAGCCACCTAGGAAGCTCCAAATGGTCTATTACCCTTTTATTTATTTATTTTATTCCTATTAAGACAGAATTTCCCTCTGTTTTTACAGGTAGGCCATTAAGTACATACACTAGTATGTACAAATGCTGCTCCTAAATTAAGTGAAAACATTAGAAAGCTTCCACTCATGAGATAAACCTCCTTTTGGGGGAAAAAAATTATTTAAAAGAACCAGTGAAACTATAATAGTTGGAAGCTTATTGATCTAAGGATATTTAGGTCAATGGACAGAAGAGAAAGGCCAGAAAGAGACCATATGGACTGTAGCCCGCCAGGCTCCTCTGTCCATGGGACTCTCCAGGCAAGAATACTGGAGAGGGTTGTAATGCCCTCCTCCAGGGGATCTTCCAGACCCAGGGATCAAACCTGTGTCTCTTATGTCTCCTGCATTAGTAGGCAGGTTCTTTACCACTAGCGCCACCTGGGAAGACTCTAGTGTTTATATAAGTCACAGTACAAATCTCAGAGAAGCAAAGACTACAACAAATTATGGCAGAAATATTGGTTGACTATTTATAGGAAACAAGTTACATCTCTTTCTCCTGTCAAATGCTAAAATAAATCACACATCTACTAATGAAATAAAAGCAGCAAACGGAGCCATTAGATAAGAAGAAAAAAATACGACTTATTTATCTGGATCAGAATGAATTTTTTAAGTATAATGATGCTAAAATGACAATGGAAACAACGATACATATCACACCCGAAAATTAAAACCTTCAGCTCCCCAAAACCATTACAAACAAAGTAAAGAGAGAAAAGTATGGGGAAAATGTATTTGAAAAATGTATTCTAGACTAACAACTAATATCTTTGGATAAAGAGCTATTAGAAAGCGATAAGATGCAAACACTTCATTAGAAAACTAGATTAAAACCATGAAGAAATAAGAAATATAAATGGATAAATACAATATGAAAAATACGTTCAACTTCACTATGTTCAATTAACCATAGTTTTAAACAATGAAATAGCATTTTTATTAGGAAAAAGGCAAAAAAAATAATTCCAATAAAAATACTCAGATCCATGGAAGCTACAAGGAAACAGGCACAAGTATACACTACTAGTAAGGGCAAATTGGCATATAACATCAAAATATTTACCCACAGCCTTAAAAATTTATGCCAATGTAATTATCAGAGATCAAGACAAAGATTATTTGTAAGACATATGTCACAGTTGTATGTATAACAGTAACAATATTACTAAAAACAGAGACAGTTAATTAAATTTGGATATGCAATGGCTAATATTCAAAAAGCATGACAAAATCAGGTTTTCAAAGAATACTTAATAATGTGGAAATAAGTTGACATAGCTAAGTGTTAAAAAAGTAAAACGTGCAAATATATGTGACTGCATGTATATGCAAACTTTATAAATACACAAAAGACCCCCAAAATGCATATTTGCAGTTAGTTATAGAACAGTGGGCCACCTGATGTGAAGAGCTGACTCATTAGAAAAGACCCTGATGCTGGGAAATATTGAAGGTAGGAGAAGGGGACAACAGAGGGCAAGATGGTTGCATGGCATCACCGACTCAATGGATGTGAGTTTTAGCAAGCTCCAGGAGATGGTGAAGGATAGGGAAGCCTGGAGTGCAATAGTCCATGGGGTCACAAAGAATCAGATACGACTGAGCAACTGAACAACAGTAAGAGAACGATGGGAGGAAATTCACCTGTTAAGAATGGTGATGTCTGAGAAACAGAATTAATGTAGACTTGTTTCCTCTTTTTATTTTTTCTGTATTTTTCAAATATTCCTTAATAAATAGAACCATATTTGGAAGATCATAGTTTCTGTGATATCATAAATACTCTCTCTATATATTAAATCTGTTAACCTTTATTGTAGATCATTATATAGTGCTAGGAGACTGTGACAGAGAGAAAGCAACAGTAGACATAGAAATAGCTCCTGAAATGAAATTTTCTGGGAAAAGAGGCACATGGTGGTATAATGTTTTCACTGTAAGTAAAATAGAAACAGAAGCATAAAGGCATGGAACCAATATTGTAGTTGAAAGCCAGGAAGGCTTCTCAGAGGAGGTGACATAAGCTTGCTATGAAAAAGGCTGGAGCCCCATCTGGTGGAACTGGGAAATAAGGCTTTCTCAACAGTAAGCATCACTCACTACTTAGAGAACCCCAGGTTCTAGTTAAAATAATAAAGTCAAGCTTCAGTGCCTCCCTTTCCTTGCTTCTCTGTATGCAGTTCCTTCTTCCTCAGCCTCCTTCAGCCACTGTTTACTTAGAAGTGAGACAATCTACCCTTCAGAGTTCATCTCTGATTATTCCTGCTATCAGAGGAAAGAAAGAGTCCCTTCATTCATTATAACCTAATGTGAAATCAGGCTCCTAAAATAACTCTTCTTGGTATTTGTGATTATATACTTAGTCTACCTATTCTTTCATGGTGAAATAAATGGTGTACGCAATCTTAGAATAATTTCGAATACCAGGCAAGCCGATAGGAATGTTTAGCCAAGAGGACAGAGCAAGCAAAATCACACCATATGGCTAATGACTATGTCTCTATTTATTACTTAGTTGATCAATTGTTTGCTGTTTAGGTAATTTTGACATACTCCATCTTATTTGGCAATCAAAAAATTAAGGGATACAACTAAATTCACCTCCACCTCATTAAAAAAAAGTTACTTACTGCCAGCAATCTCTTCCTAGGACAAAATTTAGAACTGAAAGGTGTTAATGAAAATATGCACAAAACAAAGCATGGGTTAAAAGAAATGAAGATTTAAATACAGGGAAATAATCTTTGTTAAATATGTCTTCTAGGGAGATCCACTGTGTCCCAATCCTTAAATGAGAAAGTCAGCAAAAAAGATGAACTGAACCCCAGATGTTAATTGCACAGGCTTACTGGATTAGAACCAGAGATAATTAATTGCTCAATTTTAATATGCATTGGACTAAATGGATGATAAGATTTCCAGTAGTTGGTTTTGAAGTCCAGAATGAAAAGATTATTTCTTTACAGGTCTGGGAGCCCTAGGGGCCAAAGACATTTAAAATGTCTGTATTTAGTGAATAAAAATCTAGGTAAATAGCAGAAGAGGTTAGGGAATAGGGTAAATTTCTAGAAAAAGAGTAAAGAGATGCAAGTTCAAACTGCCTTTTCCCATTTGAAATATAGAATATAATTTTGTATGAGAAAGGTTTTAACATTTCGAAGTTTTTATTGCAGCTTCAGTGATTAGCATTCCTGTCCTATACTGTCAACATTAAATCCAGAGAGAGTCAAACCCATTACTTCCTACCTGGAAAAAGAAAAGGACACTGTTTATCATCTACATAATTAGATATTTTTTTATGTTCTTAAGATTTCAGGAGCATGCTACAGTTAATTGGGAAAATTGTGAATTATGTCTAAGTTGTATTTTTTTTTCATTAAACTTGTACCAAAGCAAATGATAAAGAAACAACAATTTACCAATGTTGCATATCCAGACAATGCTCAGAGAATCCACAGAAGCTGATCCCACTAAAATGTGGGATATAGGGTGAATGATAAAGTTGGGAAGAGGCAGCATTGCAGAAACCACCAGTAACCCAAAAAGCAAAGTCCCCGACCTCTACACCACATTTAGGCTGTTCTAACAGAAGGAAAGACCACCATCTGTAGGATCACTATGCTGATCCCCTAGAATCCATGTAGGGCTCTCCAGGCACCTCAGATATCAACTCTGTTCATGCATCAGAATCACCTGTAGAGCTTATCAGGAAGATGAGATTCCAGACTCCATTCCCCAAAAGTCCTGATTTAAGAGGTGAAGGTAAGACCCAAGATATCCTTGTATAATTTGAATAAACTTCCCAGTGAATATGGATGAATAGCTAGGTTTGATCATTTCTTTAGATTTTTCCCACTCTTTAAAATTCAACTACAGGTAACGCTTGATCTTTCATTCTAGTTTTAATTATGGGATGTGCTAAGGGGTGAATGACATGATAGAGGTATAATAACATCAAGGGTATCCTATAGTGCTTTTTATCAATGTACTTCAGAATCTTTGTTGCACTTCCCATCCTGTAGAGGTAAAATGACTTTCCTAAGGTTGCAGAGAGTTAGTCTACAAAAGTGGTAAAAATTCTAGTATTAGAAACTGGTAAAACTTCTAATATTAGAAAGTATGTACAAGCTACAATTACTTGATTGTCCAATATACTATAAGTTAATAAATGCTAATAACTGAAGGGTGATTGCCCTATTTCCTAAATTTTAAGATGCTTATTTTTACATTTTTAACATAAGTAAATGGAGATGTATCTTATAGTTGACTTAGGTGTTTAATATGTTAGCATTTCTTTCTTTTCCAAAACATTATGCAATCGGTGGTGTTCTTACAACCAATAACATCACAAAATTAAGGAAGTGTGAGGTATATGTGCTATGCATATGTATCATTGAAGTAAGGTTTTACAATAATTAGTTCTATCTCTGTATGGTTTATTGTCAATGTCTCAGTTAAAGAAATCAAGACATATACACTGCTGCTGCTGCTGCTGCTAAGTCGCTTCAGTCTTGTCCAACTCTGTGCGACCCCATAGATGGTAGCCTACCAGGCTCCCCCATCCCTGGGGTTCTCTAGGCAAGAACACTGGAGTGGGTTGCCATTTCCTTCTCCAATGCATGAAAGTGAAAAGTGAAAGTGAAGTCGCTCAGTCGTGTCCGACTCTTAGCGACCCCATGGACTGCAGCCCACCAGGCTCCTCCGTCCATGGTATTTTCCAGGCAAGAGTACTGGGGTGCCATTGCCTTCTCCGGACATATACACTACCATGTGTAAAATAGATAGCTAGTGGGAAGCTGCCGTATAGCATAGGGAGCTCAGTTCAGTGCTCTGTGATGACCTAGAGAGATGGGATGGGGGGTGGAGTAGGAGGGGCTCAAAAGAGAGGGGATATATGTATACTTAAAGGTGATACATTTTATTGTACAGCAGAAACTAACTCAACGTTGCAAAGCAATCATTCTCCCATTAAGAAAAAAAAAGAACACCAAGGTGGGGGTGGGGTACTCACCTGGGTTAGAAACCTGGAAGGAAACTTTTGGGGAGACCTGCCTCCTACGGTAAGTATCTCTCACTGAGTACTGGTGACTCCATTTCTATTTTATCAGCCTTTTCTCTCCTTCCCAGTTTTCCTACTTCAACTCTTCCCTATACTGTAGAACTAACCCAATCTACCACCGAGGAGCCACATTTAATCTCATGAAACACATCGCTGATCCTGTTACTTCCTTTCCTAAAACTTCTGGTGGCTACCCTGGGCTTTCGAAATGATGCCCAAAGCCTCCCAAATGGCATTTAGGATTCTGTGAAACGTATGCTGTTCTACCCCTCCAGTCTCATAGCTGTCCCTTATCTCTCTCCTGGTTAATCAGTCAAATTACTATCTCTAGAATTTTACATCCTTCTTGGCACATTTCTACTAGTTGAAACTTTCAAGGACTGGCTCAGAAGTCACACTGTCCATGAAACTTTTCCAGTCCTCCCATCAAAATAAATATCTACCACCTGAGTATTCTCATAGCACAGAGAACCACCACTCTGTAACAGCCCAAATCGTGTCACCTGGTACCATCTGTCTATCCAAATAGCTAGTAAGCTTCTTGACAGCAGAAACCAGCTCTTAATTTAGTTTCTTCCATAGAGATCAGCTCAGTGAGTTGCACAGAATGGGCAATGAGTGTACACTCGTCTTTAACAAAGCCATAACACGTGCTACAGTCACACGACTACAGGTTACGGATATCGTAAGGAAAACTTCACTGAATGGACATTCTTAGTCTCCTGCTGGGCACCTGCAGATTTTTGTTAGGTTCCATCACGAATGACATAATTTTAGTTAATACTATGCTGATGCTGCACAATATTCCCTCTCAATCTTGGCCAAACCCAGGAAAGTAATTTCCTATTTGATTACGAATATGACAGTAGCATGAACTGGATTATAAAAATTTATTCTAGGGTAGAGAATCTGAGGCTAACTAGGGAGCAAATGGGAAACATTCCAACACTTTTTAAGAAAGTATGTGAACAGCCTAGTTAAGAACATGCAGCATCCTCTTTAGCATTATACCAAGCTTTAGTAACTACCTAATTTCAGGACAGGAACTTATTCTCCTTTCTGTAGCATCAAGAAAGGGGGTGGTAGTGGTTCAGTGTCTCAGCTTATCAATGCTTCCCTTAGTTATTTCGCAACTAGAGGATTTCCACCATTTGTTTCCACAGCACTGAACAAGTTTTACAACACATCAGCCTTCACATAGCAGTTTCCAGATTTTACCTTTAGATCTGCATTTATGTTTCATGATAAGATTTAAATGAAGACGCCTTCCCCTTGACAGGGCAATTTTCAAAATCTTTCTGAAATCCTAGGACATTCTTTAAGTTTTCTTCCTCTACCTCACCTCAAGAAATCCTCAAAGGATCCCATCAGAAGCCACAGTGAAATCCAGGTGACCCCACTCCATCCCTCTAAAACTGAAACTCAACTTTATGGTTCTAAGTCTATGAAATCTCTCACAAAAAAGATTTCCTCCCTAAATTAAACTTTCCTCCCAAACCCCAAGCTCTATTACCAGTTCTTCTCAGAATTCTGGTCAGATTTTGGTATCTATGGTTAGCAAACAAATTGTGGGGGCGGGGGGGAGTGGGTAGGGGCAGGCTTCCCAGGTGGCTCAGTGGGTAAAGAATCTGCCTGCAATGTGGGAGACTCCAGCTCAATCCATGGGTCAGGAAGATCCCCTCGAGAAGGGCAGGGCAACCCACTTCACTATTCTTGCCTGGAGAATTTCATGGACAGAGAAGCCTCGTGGGCCACAGTTCATGGGATGACAAAGAGTCAAACACGACTGAGTGACTTTCAATTTCACTCGAGGTTTGTACAAGAATCAGAGGTAAATAGATATAAAACACCACATTCATAAAAGCAATTTAGTAAATGGTCACTTTTATTATTATTATCCCAATAAAGATAATACATTAGTGTGACATTCGCCATTTAGAAAGAAATTCTGCTCACAACCATCCCATTAGATAAAATTCTGTGATATGTGTTATCTGATAAAAACAGGAATTTGGTGAAACATGAAACAAGTTTGTGTTGAATGCCTTCCCTCAAGGAACACGCGAGTTCATGAACTAAAGCTCAGAAGAACCGAGTAAGATTTGTTTCACCAGGAGTGCAGGATATATCCAAGAAAGACAAATGCTTTGAAAATCAACCAAGAGCCTGGGGTAGAAATCCAGGGGGTATGTAAAAAGAATCACAAGAGCAGTATAAATATCTAAGAGATCATTTTAAAGGAAAAAGCAGCTGTACCTGAAAAGCTGAGAACATTTAGGACATAAATGAGAGGCAGGGACCTGTATTCAGAGCCTGGAGAAGAGATGGTATGGTTGGACTTTTTCCAGAAATGGGAGCCTGAAAGAAGCTACTGGTTTGGAAGTTGCTGAGCTGAAGAAGCCTAGTAAAGTCTTATGAAAAGACAGAGGCAACTCTTCACAATTTATACCAACAGAAAGCACTTAGAAAGAAAGAATAAATGTTAGTTAAACTTTAAACATTAAATTACAAATTTACTCAAGTGATTTTAACTTTTACTACACAAGTAGCAATTTTAAGGGATCTGAAATGTTTCCAGAGGTTTAAAACCTACTGTTCTTATTCTAGTAAAAAGAGATCTTCGCTTCCAGTGCTGAGCATATAAAGCAAATCCTCTGCCTTGTAATGGGCTGCCGGAATTGCAGTTTCATGGAAATAATTTTATCGCTAACTTACTAGTTTTCTGTTAATTGTCATTTTAGAATAATAAAAACTGTTACTTTTAAAACCAACATTAAAGTGAGCTTAAGCAAGCATGGAAATGGAAGGCCACAAAAGAAAATAGAAAAAGATGCAATTAATATGAACAGTTATAGCTGGATACTTGTTCATTTAATAAATCTTTGCGATATTAGCAAGATGGATGAGATGTAGTACAAATGAGGAGAATATGAGATAAGTGATCATTTGTTATCATTACTGAGATGTAAAGTATGATTCAGTGTTTCATAATGGATGTTATATTTGATTTAACATATGGTTGACTCATTTGCTGAGAACTATCCTTAAAGACATAAACTCATTCTAAAGTCAAAGCCATTGTCTTAATAACAGACTATGAATTATTTCTCCATAAGTAATGAATAAACTCAGTAAATACAAGTTTAGCGAGAGGATGTGCAAGAGCTCTTTGTCAAAAAAAAAAAAAAAAAAAAAAAAAAAAAAAGAAAGAAAGAAAGAAAAAAAGAAAAATAGACTCATGGAACAAATCATAGAAAATATTGTTGCCTACACTGAAAGAATAAAGATTTAACATATCTTAAATACCAGTACAGACAGAATCTATGAAAACAGATGCTCAAATGATCAGTACAGAAACTTGTCACTGTTGGAACTGCTCTATCAGCTACCTAAGAAATCCTCTTTTGTCAATCTCATCTCCATAATCATGAAAGAACATCAGTTCCCACTTTAAGTTCCAGGGATTAAGCAGATCATTGAAAGCCCTGTTAAAACAATTTATAACCTATCATTATACTTCAGGAGTGATGTGACCTGGAATGACAGACACTCAGAAACATTTGTCACATGAGTATGCTCTTATGAGTCACTCGATTTTGTCCACATTTTCAGTTCTATGAGGAGGAATTCATCACTTTTTTAAACAATGTATCTGCCACCAAGAGACACAAGACCAGTTTGGAGACTAGAGGTCTTTAGTAGTCCTGGTGTTCATCCTGTCATTGAAGACTTATTTTTGCACTAGCCAGTATCGGCACCAAAATCAGATTCATTAATAAAAGGTCCACCTTACAAGTGAAAATGGCATCTTCTATTTTCACTGATGACTGTGTCTTTCCACAGGCTTTGACTTTAGAATGAGTTTATGTCTTTAAGGATAGTTCTCAGTATCTTTGGGTATCCATTCTTATAATTCAACCTACACTCATCTGCAAAAGCTGACTGCTAGGCAGCTCCATTATCCTGCCTTTGAAAATGACCTAGATATGGGGTGCAGTATTTCACATTGTAACATGCATTAAATCACTATCTGTTGTTAGGGTGCATCTTCTCTGATCACATTGTCATTAATTCACATTTAGCTATCAGGAGCACATCTCAAATAAGTTTTATGCACCCATTCTTATTTATATACTTTAGTGAGTGTTACTCTTATTTGATGCTGATTTTATTTACTGACAACATGAAAGCCTGTATTTGACACCAACTGGCCTTGTATCACCAAACTAGTCACACTGATTTTCTGAACATCATTTCTTTCCTTTGTAAAATTAGGAGTCTGGGTTATATCAGTGATTCATGAAAGCAGACTTCACTCTCAGGCTGGCTACTATATCCCTTAAGGATTTTACAAGGAGTCCAACACGATAGATTAGACCTGGTGGAGACTCTCAAAATTCTTCATTTTAGTAAGTTCCCAGATGATTCACACTGGTACCTCTGCTAGGAGTAATGGGCTAGATACAGCTAAACCCATCTACAATAGTATTTACTGAATTAATTCAACCATTAGGTGAAAAAAGAAAAAGCATGCTCAATCAGATCAATGATCCTTTCTGTGGAGTCATAGAACCAGGATGGAATGGTGAACGTGAGGATCCTAGCAGCCAGCATTTGGATACCCATTCCACCCTCTGTATGACTCTGGACATGTCTGTTAATCTCTCAAAATTTAGGGCTCCTTCTTCATAAAATGGGGATAATAAATCCTATACTTTAGAGGGAGATGGTACAAATTAATGGGAAAAATATACATACAAAGTCCTTTAAAAAATGGATGCATTGTGGATACCCAGGAAGACTAAGGATGAGCTTTATTCGTTGTTCCAGGCTTTACAGCTATTAGCACTTAGGAAGCGCTAAGAAAACAATGGTTTGAAGGAACACAATTTAATTCAACTACCCACAAGATGCTATTTATTCAATATATTTTTATTGAGTGCTTACTATGTGTGAGACACTGTGATAGTTGGGTTGCCCCTTTAGATCCATCCCTCCACTTACTGCCCTGTTCTCTGCTCCAGAAGGCTGACCTGCATCCGCTATACTGATGGAGTCCCTTGCCTCTGGGCTTCCCGTGTCAACTGGCTGGAGAGGGTTCCAGCAGAAGATCAGATGAAGAGATAAAGAGAAGTCAAATCCCATTCCCAAAGCTCCCTGGCTCCTCCGAAGTCAGCATGCTCTTCCAATTCTCTTTCCTGCTATGTTGCAGGTTCATACCTTCCCCTCATCTCTCTGGGTTTCAGTCATGAGAACGCCTCTGTAGCTCCCTCCATTCCCTATGGTTCTTCTCCACCTGAGCCCCATCCCTCCACATGTGTCCTTGGAAAGAATCTCTCTTGAGCTCACCCTCATTCAAGTGTGCCCTCTGTCTGGGAGTCCAGGGCAAGCATGGAACTTGGACTGGGAGTTGGGGGATAAAGTATTAAACAACAAAAAAAAAGTCATCTTTTGCCCTTTCTGGGTTCTAACATGACCACTGTCATTCCAAAAATCATAATAAGCAGCTACCATTTCTTGGACACATATCCCATGCTAAATTCTACAGAAACTGAACTGAGGTTGGTACAATTATGGTATCTATTTAGGAAGTAAAAAACAAAAACTGAAGCTTCAAAATATAAAGGTCACAGTATTAAGCATCAGTACTTAGATTCAAGCCAGGGTCACCCCAATCTAGAGCAAATCCTCTCAAACACGGCAGTGTTGCTGGGTTGTCCTCAACAACGTCCCTGACAAAGGATCCTCAGTGTGCATAAGAAATTCCCTCAAACCCTTCTTTAGACCTGACCATGCTCAGAAGGCCCAGTTCATCCGTTAGGGAGAATTGAAATCTATCCTCTTATCACTTCTACACATCCATTTGCTTACAAGTTCCCTCCCTTGTACGCTAATACACACCTGCATTTTCCTGCAACTAGCAGGCTTTGTTCTACCTCCTGAATCTGCCATCTTCTTACACAACTCAAGAGTAATGCAGAGAAGCAGTGGAGAGGACCACGTATGCTGGGAGTGTGTCTTGGCACTTGGTTGGCCTGCATGGTGAGGTCAGGCACTTTCTCCCACTTGCCTGAGCCATCCCTCTGTATTTAAAGGTGGTCATCCTCTGCGACCCAGAAGCCAGAGAAGTCAGCTCATCTATGTTTTTAAAATACTCCCTAATCCAAGCTAGTCTGACAGACACACAGCTGAATGAACTTTATTAATTAGTACCCAGACCTTTTGAAAATTGATTTCTACTTTGATCCCAGCCTGTGTGTTTTTATCTCCAATATCTAAATAGCAAATCATGTTACCTTATAATTAAGTGATAATCTTTATGACAGAGGAGATGACAGGACTATAAATGGCTCATGCAACTGATTAAAATAACTTCCTCCCTCTTCTCACCCAACCCTGGAAATGTTCTCCAACTTCACAGAGCTATTAGTTGTTAATAAACTTCTCTGACATCATGATATGACCCTCATTCCGATTCAACAAGATCACATACACACTAAGTCACTCTCCAGAAACCATACAGGCTTCACTCTTTATGCTTAAATAAGAATACCTTAATAGCTTTGAGGAGCTCACAAATCCAGTAAAAACAATTGACTTTACTACTTTACTATTCTCCAAGCCACACTTCACCAATACATGAACCGGGAACTTCCAGATATTCAAGCTGGTTTTAGAAAAGCCAGAGGAACCAAAAATCAAATTGCCAACATTTTCTGGATCATCAAAAAAGCAAGATAGTTCCAGAAAAACATCTATTTCTGCTTTACTGACTATACCAAAGCCTTTGACTGTGTGGATCATGACAAACTGTGCAAAATTCTGAAAGAGATGGGACTACCAGACCACCAGACCTGTCTCTTGAGAAACCTGTATGCAGGTCAGGAAGCAACAGTTAGAACTAGACATGGAACAACAGATTGGTTCCAAACAGGAAAATGTGTATGTCAAGGCTGTATATTGTCACCCTGCTTATTTAATTTATATCCAGTGTACATCATGCGAAATGCCAGGCTGGATGAAGCCCAAGCTGGAATCAAGATTGCCAGGAGAAATATCAATCTCAGATATGGAGATGACACCACCCTTATGGCAGAAAGTGAAGGAGAACTAAAGAGGCTCTTTCTTGATGAAAGTGAAAGAGGAGAGTGTAAAGGTGGGCTTAAAACTCAACATTCAGAAAGCTAAGATTGTGGCATCCAGTCCCATCACTTCATGGCAAATAGATGGGGAAACAGTGGAAACAGTGGCAGACTTTATTTTGGAGGGCTCCAAAATCACTGCAGATGGTGATTGCAGCCATGAAATTAAAAGATGCTTACTCCTTGGAAGGAAAGTTATGACCAACCTAGACAGCATATTAAAAAGCAGAGACATTACTTTGCCAGCAAAGGTCTGTCTAGTCAAGGCTATGATTTTTCCAGTAGTCATGTATGGATGTGAGAGTTGGACTATAAAGAAAGCTGGATGCCAAAGAATTGATGCTTTTGAACTGTAGTGTTGGAGAAGACTCTTGAGAGTCCCTTGGACAGCAGGGAGATCCAACCAGTCCATCCTAAAGGAGATCAGTCCTGGGTGTTCATTGGAAGGACAGATGTTGAAGCTGAAACTCCAATACTTTGGCCACCTAATGCAAGATATGACTCATTTGAAAAGACCCTGATGCTGGGAAAGCTTGAAGGCAGGAGGAGAAGGGGTGACAGAGGATGAGATGGTTGGATGGCATCACCGACTCAATGGACACGAGTTTGGGTAAACTCCAGGAGTTGGTGATGGGCAGGGAGCCCTGGCATGCCACAGTCCATGGGGTCACAAAGAATCAGACACGACTGAGCCACTGAACTATTCAAATAGTTAAATCTTGCAGATATGGCTATATGTCTAGGTCTGCCAAAATATATATTATACACATGCATACATACACATTGGTTTAAAGTAACCTTAGGGTTACTGCTACTGCTAAGTCACTTCAGTCATGTCCAACTCTGTGCGACCCCATAGATGGAAGCCCACCAGGCTCCCCTGCCCCTGGGATTCTCCAGGCAAGAACACTGGAGTGGGTTGCCATTTCCTTCTCCAATGCATTAAAGTGAAAAGTGAAAGGGAAGTCGCTCAGTCGTGTCTGACCCTTAGCATGGACTGCGGCCTACCAGGCTCTTCCATCCATGGGATTTTCTAGGCAAGAGTACTGGAGTGTGGTGCCATTGCCTTCTCCTACTGATATATTATTAAGCATTTAATATATAATAAGAATAAATGGCTATAAGTAGTTAAGTTTTACTTTAATGAATAAATGTAATGAATAAATGATTGTTTATTGAGCATTTATTGGTACTGATTACTCTTGGAGTTCAATATACTACAACGAAAAGATACAATCTCTGTCTTTAAGGCAGAGCAGTACCAAGTGCAAGGACAAGAATAACAGTTATTCTACAGCTAACTGGATACCACAGTGACTGAGGATCAAGGGGAAAGAATGCTAATGTTGACTAGCAATGTCTGACATTAGTGTTGACAGGAATAACAGTCTATTCATGTATGCCTGATGAACACTACACAAAGAGAGGCATGAGTGCATCTTCCTCACTGTGCTAAAAGCTCCTCTGGAAATGAAAACCGCACCCCCTTCCACTGTCTTAGAGGCCAGTTGTCCAGATCACCACACTTACTGAGTTGGCCAAAAAATGAGTCTGGGTTTTTCCATACGACGTTATGGAAAACCCAAACATGTGTTTCGGTCAACCCAATATAATGTGTCAGCTGGTCCTTCCGTCAAACTGAATAAATATTTTTGCCAAACTATAGACCTTCACCTAGAACATCTTCCTTGCTACCCACCTTCTACAGCCAGAACTTCCCATTTTCAGGGGTGAAATATCACCCCTCTTCCAGACAGTTTCTCATGTTCTCCTTATTTAAGTTAGCCCTTCCTGCTATTGCCTCTCTCCTCCTTATTACCCTTGTAATACTTATTTTTGATAATTATTATATTTATTTCCTTGTGTATGTGTGTCTGTATGTGCACTATTTTCCAGGACTATAATACAAGCCACACAAACACGGGAAATAGGCTGGCCTTGCTCATAGATTGAAGTCAGAGCCTAGGATGGGTTAGATGGTCAATAGTTATTTATTAAATGACCTCAAATCTTTTCACCTAAGAGGAAGAATGTAAACCATTTAACAAGAGGAAAAACTTTAAAGGTTAGCAACAGTTAATGGTTGCAGCCAACATGATTATGGACCCTTGACAGATGGCACAAGAATGGAGACAGTCTTTTAACACATGTGCTGCATCATCCTTACTTGAAGGGGCTTCCCAGGTGGCTCAGTGGTAAAGAACCTGCCTACCAATGCAAAAGATGAAGGTTCCATCCCTGGGTAGCGAAGGTCCCCTGGAGTAGGAAATGATAACCCACTCCAGTATTCTTGCCTGGAGAATCTCACAGACAGGGGGGCCTGGAGGGCTATAGTCCATGGGGTTGCGAAGAGTTGGACATGACTGAGCAAGTGGAGCATGCATGCAGGGCCCACATGCGGGGAATTCTAGTTGTCTATGTCCATGACTTACTAAAGGAGAATTTCTGTGTGACTAACAGGGGTAAGGAATGGATATGTGAGTACTGGGTGAGGGTGGGTGGAAATTTGAGAATTTCCTCTACTGTTGCCTCTACTTTATTGACTATGCCAAACCTTTGACTGTGTGGATCACAATAAACTGTGGAAAATTCTGAAAGAGATGGGAATACCAGACCACCTGACCTGCCTCCTGAGAAATGTGTATGCAGGTCAGGAAGCAACAGTTAGAACTGGACATGGAACAACAGACTGGTTCCAAATAGGAAAAGGAGTATGTTCAAGGCTGTATATTGTCACCCTGCTTATTTAACTTCTATGCAGAGTACATCATGAGAAACGCTGGGCTGGAAGAAACACAGGCTGGCATCAAGATTGCTGGGAGAAATATCAATAACCTCAGATATGCAGATGATACCACCCTTATGGCAGAAAGTGAAGAAGAACTAAAGACCCTCTTGATGAAGGTGAAAGAGGAGAGTTAAAAAGTTGGCTTAAAGCTCAACATTCAGAAAACGAAGATCATGGCATCCAGTCCCATCACTTCATGGCAAATACATGGGGAAACAGTGGAAGCAGTGGCTGACTTTGTTTTGAGGGCTCCAAAATCACTGCAGATGGTGACTGCAGCCATGAAATTATAAGACACTTACTCCTTGGAAGGAAAGTTATGACCAACCTAGACAGCATATTAAAAAGCAAAGACATTACTTGGCCAACAAAGGTCTGTCTAGTCAAGGCTATAGTTTTTCCAATGGTCATGTATGGACATGAGAGTTGGACTATAGAGGAAGCTGAATGCAGAAGAATTGATACTTTTGAACTGTGGTGTTGGGGAAGACTCTTGAGAGTCCCTTGGACTGCGAGGAGATCCAACCAGTCCATCCTAAAGGAGATCAGTCCCGGGTGTTCATTGGAAGGACTGATGTTGAAGCTGAAACTCTAATACTTTGGCCACGTGATGTGAAGAGTTGACTCATTTGGAAAGACCCTGATGCTGGAAAAGACTGAGGGCAGGAGGAGAAGGGGACGACAGAGGATGAAATGGTTGGATGGCATCACCGACTCAATGGACATGGGTTTGGGTGGACTCCAGTAGTTGGTGATGGACAGGGAGGCCTGGTGTGCTGTGGTTCATGGGACTGCAAAGAGTCAGACATGACTGAGCAACTGAACTGAATTGCCTTTCTTTCTAATGGCTTATTTTCACACCGATTTTTATGGATCTGCATTCAACAGTGAAGGTAAATTGAATGAAATTCTGAAGACTGATCAGCAGAACCATAGTAGAAAAATTTTTTAAATCAAAATTTCCAAAAGTGCTTCCTGAGCCTACCGTCTAACATATTTTATTATACACGAATGATATTTAGAAAAACATCACACTTAAATTTGCTCCTGAGTTATATTACTAGAGATAAATGAGATTCTGCAATAATAACTAAAAGCAAGTTAATGTATAAACATCTATCCAATAGAGAATTTAAAAAAGAAGTGATTTTTGTACCTGCTGAAATATGAAAGAGGACGGTAAGATTGGAATTTAATGTGGATTGGTATTATAAAATCTGATGGAAACATAGCAGTCTTTATTATTGTAATAGAACATGCTTTATGGCTCTGAAAGCATCTGAAGTTTCGACTGCCATGGTCAGATGGTAAAGACATGAGAGTTAGTGCTGCTTTGGGAGGGCAGACCCCAAAACCATGAACCTCAAAACCAGATATGTTTAGCTGAAGAAACTCCAAAGGTCTCCATGTCTGGACTCTACTGCACACCACCCCACCAATTTCCACTCTTTCCTCTCTAATGAAATACCGAAGGGAAGTCTTAAAAGACTTGGGGGACAGCTCCTTGCCAGGACTTCTCCTATACAGAGGGATGCACAAGGGCATGAGTCAAAGTGAGCAGAGATCTCCTCTCTCTCTATCACACACTGGGAATGACAGAGAATATGACTCAGTGTCCCAGGCCTCTTTTGTAACTGGCTAATGTGATGAATAGAGAAGGGAAAGGGCATTACCTAAAGGTGGAAGGCTCCTTTGTTTTATTTCCTTAGTTCCATCCCCATGCAGCCCCCTACCTGCCCCCTGCCCACACCATTTGAAGACCTGGAGGACAGAATTCAGAGTCAGGGATAAGGCCGGCCGTGTGGCAGCTGTAGCAGCAGCAAGACCAATCCAGGCCCTGGGCAGAGCCCTCTCAGCATTAACCACGACCATAGCTACCCCATCCCTGTTTTAATCTTAAAAGAGGAAGCATTTCAAATGACCTAAATCTAAAAATAGCATACTTCATGCTCATGACTATTTTAAACAGCATCTAAAGTAAAGAGGGGGGAGGAACCCATGTTTCCATTTCTGTGACTTCCCCTCCCCCCTTGAAAAAGAGAAAATACCGTAGCTTGGTTGTCATTCAAACTAAAATCAGACTTTGTGCCAGCTGGAATCCTAGGTCTATTTATTACTGTACACAGTTCTTACGTTAACCGTTTGTTAAGGACTGATTTTACTACCACTGAGACATAATAATATAACTGAAGATCACCATGTGGTACCAGAAAGATTGATTCAAGTGTGACCATTTGGGAAAATATGCTATTAAAGGACAAGTATAGCGATACTACTCAGTAACCGATCTAACTGTATTTTCGGAGAAATCAAATTTAAATGTAAATAACTGCTTAATGAGTTTGGGCCAATATGGAGACAGGAAAATATCTCTGGCATTTGCCACATTTGCATAACAGGTTCAGAAATAAATTCACAACTTTTTCATGGTCTGTAACACAGTTTTAGAGACACCTGGAAAAGGTAATCTAATAGGAACGGTATCTTATTCTCCACTTTGGAGAACTGTTCACATTTGTTCCTTATGAGAGTTCTGAATGTAGTGGTTCTCAGCTCAGGTTGTAATTTTAAAAAGGAGAGAATCAGAATTTCTGGGCATGGAGCCATATGCGTTTACGAAATTGCCTAAGTTTCTACCTTCTCAGCTCGTAGATTGAACACAACAGACAACCAGTAACTGTGTTCAGGGACACACATATACATGCAGCCCAGCCTGACCTAGATTTATAGGTCTTAGAAGGTCTGACTTCTGCAACGGTAGGTTCCTGCTCAGACTCTCTTGCCAGGGAGAGAGAGAGAGATGGACATACACCCCTCCAAACCTAGAGTGTTTATCAAGCTGGCACTCAATGGACAAGAGATGAAGTAGAGTGGGGTGGAGTGGAGGCAAGCGGAAGAGAGAGAAAGGGAATGATGGACAGAAGGGAAAGAGGGAGGCAAGGAAGTACCAGGGAAGTGCGAAGTGTTAGTCCTCAGTCATGTAGAACTCTGCAATGCCATGGACTGTAACCTGCCAGGCTTCCCTGTCCATGGGATTCTTCAGACAAGAATACTGGAGTGGGTAGCTATTCCCTTCTCCAGGGAATCTTCCCCATCCAGGGATCAAACCTTGGTCTCCTGCATTTGCAGACAGATTCTTTACTGCCTGGTCCACCAGGAAAGCCCAGCAGGGGACAGAAGGAAGCAAGTGGCTACTAAGGAAGCCTACTAAGCAGCTGAGAATAGAAGAATCAGTTCAGTTCAGTTGCTCAGTTATGTCCGACTCTTTGCGACCCCATGAACCGCAGCATGCCAGGCCTCCCTGTCCATCACCAACTCCCAGAGTCCACCCAAACCCATGTCCATTGAGTCGGTGATACCATTGAACCATTTCATCCTCTGCCGTCCCATTCTCCTCCTGCCCTCAGTCTTTCCCAGCATCAGGGTCTTTCCAAATGAGTCAGCTCTTCACATCAGGTGGCCAAAGTATTGGAGTTTCAGCTTCAACATCAGTCCTTCCAATGAACACCCAGGACTGATCTCCTTTAGGATGGACTGGTTGGATCTCCTTGCAGTCCAAGGGACTCTCAAGAGTCTTCCCCAACACCACAGATCAAAAGCATCAATTCTTTGGCATTCAGCTTCCTTTATAGTCCAACTCTCACATCCATACATAACTACTGGAAAAACTATAGCCTTGACTAGACAGACCTTTGTTGGCCAAGTAATGTCTTTGCTTTTTAACATGCTGTCTAGGTTGGTCATAACTTTCCTTCCAAGGAGTAAGCGTCTTTTAATTTCATGGCTGCAGTCACCATCTGCAGTGATTTTGGAGCCCCTCAAAACAAAGTCAGCCACTGCTTCCACTGTTTCCCCATCTATTTGCCATGAAGTGATGGGACCGGATGACATCATCTTAGTTTTCTGAATGTTGAGCTTTAAGCCAACTTTTTCACTCTCCTGTTTCACTTTCATCAAGAGGGTCTTTAGTTCCTCTTCACTTTCTGCCATAAGGGTGGTGTCATCTTCGGAACCAAGAAAAAGAAGGAAGTCCTCCAAGGCATTGTCCTCAGAAAGACAAAAGAGGAGAGAAAACTGGCCACAGGAGCTATAAGGTCAAACGCTTTCAGAAGAGATCAGAAGATTCCTAAGATGGCACCCACTGGTGATGTCTTTTCCTTGCCAGGAATACGTGCAAACAAATGAATTCTGCACCCAGGACTGTGTTGATCAACGGTCACATCTTCAAAATGCCTCCAGAGATCAAGCAAATAGCATCCACATAATACCACAGGTGAGAGGATGCCTGAATATCAAGCACAGTATCTATTTAATGGGGAAAAATACTGTGTAGACCAAAAGGCTAAGCCCAGATTCTGTCCCCACAGCTCAGAGCTAACAAATCGATTCAATCCAAATACTTGTGAAACATCTGCAGTGGGGTTTTAATCAGAAACCTTTACTTGAATAGTTGCAACCTTCACCCTCTCCAAGCCTCATCACAGAGAGAAGAGCACAAGCATTTCAGTGTTTTTGTAGAGGAGGCGAGGTTTTTATAAGAAGCAACCCAACTCCAACTTCTTGGTATTGGGAAAGGAGAACCAACACGCCCAGACCTGGCAGAGCTTCTCATCTTGGGCATTGGTGGTGGGCAGCAGTCTCCACAGCAAGAGCCTACGAAGCCCCACAAGATGCTGCAGAGAAACAAGCAAATTGCACAAACCTGCTTGACATGCTGTGTGATCAAGGCTGAGCCACTATCAAGGTCTGTTCTTACAGAAGGTTTTCTTTTAGAGTATCCTCACACATCCCCAGTGCCAGACAAGTGCGGAAATTATGTTCCCATACAACTTACATAATGCTTCCCAGGTAGTCCCAAGTATTCGCCTGCCCATGCAGGAGCAGCAGGAGACCCAGGTTCAGTCCCTGGGTTGGGAAGATCCCCTGGAGGAGGAAATGGCAACCCACTCCAAGGTTCTTGTCTGAAGAGTTCCACGGAGAGAAGAGCCTGGCAGGCTACAGTCCCATGGGGTCACAAAGAGTCAAACACGACTGAGTGATGGAGCACACACAACTCGCACATGACCTTGAACATCTAATACTGGCGACTGTAACATGCAGTTGTGGAGGTCACACAGTGCTGACCCATGAGATGCGCTTGGGGCTGATATTCAGCTGGGCTCCTCTCATTAGGCCGTGCCCCTCAGTGTGGAGCTGTGTCCCTAGAAGGGGTGTGCACTTTTTTTCCCACAAATATGTTCTGTGGTCTAGTAACAGTATTGATTTTTTTTAAAAAAAAAGAAAAGGTAAAACTCAATAGTATATTGCAAGTAAAACCCAGTGACTTAGTAAGATGTATCATATCACTTCTAGTTTAATATGTTTTTTGGTCTAATTAGAAAAAAATATTCACTAGGCACTTTAAAAAGTACAGTATCCTTTTGGCATTAGCAAGGATAACTCCAGGGAGCTGTATTAGTCAAACAATTTTCTATTTCAAAATACAAAAAAAAAAAAACAAAAAAACACAGGTAGTGAGAAGTAACAAATTACTACATTTCCACTAAATGCACAGACACAACAAAGTTAATTAAGAAAACACTGAAGCAGCTTTTCCCAAATGGTACTCTGCTTCCCCAGGGGAAAAGGATTTCCTTGTAAGGAATTCCCCCACCTGATGGTAGAGCCACCCTGTATAGGTAAGTAATGATATTTTAACCTTTTAACCACTGAACTCACTTCTCATTTCCTTGCACAATGGGAAGTGAAGGTGATGAGGGGCAGAAGTCCCCTTGGAACACAAAAGGCATTTTCTCAAGAGCTTCTAAAATCCCATTTCAGTGATACAGCTGTACCTTCATGCTTAAACAAAAGTTAAAAATAAGAATAATAATTAAAGTGCGAATTAGACTGGAAAAACCACCTACCATCTGTGATTCCCACTCTGGCAGGGAGCTGATTAAGTAGCCAGCTGTCAATCACTCTTGTCTCAGCAATCCTGTAACTAAGATGTGGGCTGGTGTCCTGATGAATGAATTTAATGTCCTTGCTGCTGCTGCTGCTGCTAAGTCGCTTCAGTCGTGTCCGACTCTGTGGGACCCCATAGACGCCAGAGCGCACCAGGATCCCCTGCCCCTGGGATTCTCCAGGCAAGAACACTGGTGTGCGTTGCCATTTCCTTCTCCAATGCATGAAAGTGAAAAGTGAAAGTGAAGTCGATAAATCAGGGTACTGATACTAATGGTGCGAAAGGTAGGAGTGGGTCAAAGGAGTACCAGATAAAAATCTAAATATTATCTCTTGCAGGCAAGGTCTCCTCGTAGTTGAAAATACCTGAAAACTTTCCAGGGAATCTGAGGCCTTTGGATCCATATTTAAAGGGAAGAAACTGGAGACTAGACTCACAAAGTTAGTATCAATGCAAACAAGCCGATTATACTGAGTCAACAACTTCACCTGTAAAATGGGGACAGGAAAGGGCCACCTAATGGTGTGCTATCGAGATAAAGTTATGTAACATACATAAATATTTTAACAATGCCTGTACCTAAGAGACCTTGATTAATATCAATGGAAATAAAAGAATGGCTACCTGTTTGTTTTATCTTTCGACCTACTGAGCTAGTCAAACATTTTCTTAACTATCACCACCTCCACCTAGGTATGAACTACCTGTGAGTAGGGCTTTCCTATTGTGTAGCTCGATGCTCCCAACAACTGTGTGAGGCAGCAGTGATTACACCTACCTTAAAGGTAATAAGACTGAAACTCAGTTCTCACTCTCAGAGGCTTAGCATAAAGGTCTTTCACTGTAACAGCGTGTTCCCTGCTTACTTATCCCACACTGGGACACAGGTTTTTGGCTCTACAAAAATCTCACTCTTCAGCTGACTCCAGGAAGTCAGAATTTACAGTTATCCAATCCAGAGACCCATACTAATGAAGAGTGATTGCTGTTAAGTATTTGTGAACCACATAAGTGAGTGACTAAAGCCAAAGAAAGACACTTTGGCATTAGCTGGTCATGGCTGAGAAAGGGTGAGCCATGTGGAATCCAAGAAACAAACAAACGATCAAAAAAGGGAGGGAAAAAAGACACCTTCTTTCCTGCTCTAAGAAGATGAGGGAGGGAAAACGTTTTTCTTGATTTCAACAATATTTGTTATAGAGAGAAATTTTCTAAGCTAACAGACAAACCACAAGTTCACACTACTTAACCCTTTGCCCCAAGACGCCCTTCCCTCAGTAGCTTGCCTGCGTGCCTCTGCTCAGCGCAGGCTCATGAAAGACTTTAAGAGTCAGGTTCTGCCATCTCCATGCTTTGGACAGAGACTGAGGCTCAGAGGAGGTGAGCGGTTTTATCAGTCAGAGTCGAGCTGCTCCAAACGGATAAAACAAGCTGATGTGACACATCAGAGTCACTGGGAGGGCTGCAAGTGTGGGCTCGAGGAAGGCACGCGGAATGACTCATGAGGCGCGCTGCTACTTCTGCCACCATTAGGAAGACAGGAAGCCAGGAAGCGACTGGCAGAGCCACTGATATGAGAAACATATCTCCAGGATCGCGCACAGGGTTCAGAAAGCCGCTATCATCACCATCTCTGAATTTATAAGAAAGCCATACCAGCCAAGAAATAGGCTCCTCATGCTTTGCTTTTCAATGACCCTGAAGTTAGAGACTGGATGCTGAAACACTGCTGCCGAAAAGCCCAATGTGTCCGCCGATGTTCCAGCCAGCAGAAACTGGAGAACAGAAAAAGACAGCCTCATCATAAAATTCAATATCAAAACCCATATAATCCAATTAAAAAAAATAGAAAAGGACCTGAACAGACATTTTTCCAAAGAAGACATGCAAATGGCCAAACAGGTACATGAACAGGTGTTCAACGTCACTAATAATCAAGGAAACATAATAAAAATCACAGAGGTGTATCAACCTACACCTAACATACATACATTACTATGTACAAAACCAACAAGGACCTACTGCACAGCACAGGAACTGTACTTAATACTTTATAATAACCGATAAAGGAAAATAATTTCAAAAAATAGGTATATATGTATGTATAACAGTCACTTTGCTGTATACCTGACACTAACACAATATTGCAAATCAACTGTATCTCAATTAAAAACAACAAAAAAAGCATCAAAATGGAAAAAGAAAACAACCTAACCTTAACTCTTAAAAAAAAAAAAAAAAAGACAAGAGATAAATTCTCACCAAGATGTGGAGAAGAGCAAACACTTGTACACTGTTGTTGATAATATAAACTCGTATAGCACTATGGAAAACTGTATGGAGGCTTCTCAAGAAATTAAAAACAGAACTACCAGATGATCCAGTAACATTACTTCTGGATATTCATCCCAAGGAAACAAAGTTATCACCTCAAATAGATAACTGTACTCCCGTAATCACTGTAGCATTATTCACAATACTCGAGGTATGGAAACAATCTAAATGGTTGAATAGATGAATGGATCAGAATATATGGTATGTATATAAGACAGAAAGCTATCAGGCTCTGAAAAAGAAGGAAACACTGTCATTTGCAACAACATGGATGAACCTGGAGACCCTGTATGTATAAGGTCACTCAGTTGTGTCCAACTCTCTGCAACCCCGTGGACTGGGTAGCCCACCAGAGTCCTCTGTCCATGGAATTCTCCAGGCAAGAATGCTGGAGTGGGTTGACATTTCCTTCTCCAGGGGATCTTCCCAACCCTGGGACTGAACATGTGTCTTTACAATGGTAAAGGCAGGTCTTTACCACTTGAACCATAAGGAAAGCTCAAATACTAAATGAAACCAGACAGAGAAAGACAAATACTGCATGGTTTCACTTACATGTGAAATCTTTAAAAAAAAAACAAAAAACGAGTTGCCAGGAACTAGGGAGTGAAGCAGAACAGGGAGAGGTTTAGAAAAGTACAAACTTTCAGTGAGAGATGAGTAAGGTGTGAGGATCTAGTGTGTAACACGGTGACTACAGTTAACTACAACTATAGTTGCATAATTCACATTTTCTGAGAGAGTAGAACCTAAAGGTTTTGACCAAAAAATAAAAGGAAGGAAGGGAGGGAGAAAAAGTTCTGCGACTCAATTCTGCCTTTGAAAACTCAAATTCTTCTAACCGGCAGAAAAGGGATGGTATCCAGAAGCCTAGCTATAGGGGAGCGTGAGGAATGTAGGTGTTCAGGAGAGGAAGGCACAAGACCGGAGGTTAGAAAGGCTCCTTGGAGCCCAGTCACCATGCCACTGCAGAAGGCAGGCCATCCAATAGGCGGCTCAGAATGAAGGGGTGTGAGAACGAAAAGAGCAGGCAAGACCAAGTGTATGGCTAAATGGATGGAGACAGGACAGATGAGGGGTTAGCTGAAGAGCCAAAAAGGATTTAGGACAACTAAAGTCAGGGGTCCATTTGGGAACTTTGCAAGGGATGAAGCCGAAGAGGCATACGGAGGGCCAGATGATGCAGTCACTCACCTCGGCTAAGAAGCACCCTCAGCCTAGGCGAGACATCCCACTTGAGTGCCCAAGAAACTTGAACAATCCTGAGCTTTTGCAGTTATCACATGGAACTGCAGCTACTCATTGTCTTGTCTTCTGTACTGACTCCCTTGAAAATGAGGACCAGAGGTCAAGGGCAGGGAGGAGCTATGTCATTTTTGTTTCTCCAGAACATGGAAGAGTCCATGGCACATAACAAATGTTCAGTCAGTGTTTGTTGTATAGAATGACATCCCAGTTAAAGTTCTTTCCAGAATGCATATCCCATCGGCTAAAATATAATTAATCATCCACTTAGAAAAAAGAAAATGTTTCCCTTACTTTCAATGCCTTTCATTATTTAAAAAAATCAGTTAATAACAGATTACAGATTGGTAACACAATTAAGAATATATCCCTGTAGTTTATTTTTGTGTGTTTATATATTGTAGTGAAAGTTAAAGTCACTCAGTCATGTCCCACTTTTTGCAACCCCATGGACAATACAGTCCATGGAATTCTCCAGGCCGGAATACTGGAGTGGGTAGCCTTTCCCTTTTCCAGGGGATCTTCCCAACCCAGGGACTGTACCCAGGTCTTCTGCACTGTGGGCAGATTCTTTACCAGCTGAGCCACAAGGGAAGCCCAAGAATACTGGGGTGGGTAGCCTATCCTTTCTCCAGGGGATCTTCCTGACCCAGGAATTGAACGAGGGTCTCCTGCATTGCAGGCAGATTCTTTACCAACAGAGCTATCAGGGAAGTGACTAGTATTTCTGTTAACTGAGCAAACATTCCTGCATTCTGCTAATAGCACTTCTATTTTCCTGTAGGAAAGCACAGCTACTTCCCCCACAGGAAGGAATTAATCTGAGGGGCTTGACCACAGCTCTGAGGTTTCGGGTGGGCACATGATCTGGATGAATAAATGAGAGTCTTATGTGAGATCCTAGAAAAGTTAGTGAGTAAAGAATTTTTTCTGCTGAGATCGATGCTACTGGTAGGATGGTAGCCTCAGACTGCCAAGGGCCACCATAAGACATAAGGTATCCAACCAATAAACTAGCCTACATAGTACCATCAGAGCCCCAAAACAGAGAGACAGAAATTCTTTTTAATCAGAGGATAATTGTTTTACAATATTGTCTTGGTTTCTGCTGTATAATGATGTGAATCAACTATGATTGTACACATATCCCCTTCCTCTTAGCCTCTCTCCTAAGCCCCCACCCACAACCCCTCCAGCCCTCTAGGTCATCAAAGAGCACCAGCTTGCACCCTCTGTGCTATATAGCTGCTTCCTGTTAGAAATCTATTTTACCCATGGGAGTGTGTGTGAGTCTGTGTGTGTGTGTGTGTGTGTGTGTGTCAACTAAAAGTGGGTACCACGATCTAGGGTGTCAAAGCTACCACAGGTCAATAGATTCCATTTAGAAGGTCAAAAAATCACACACGGTTACTGCCTTTTCCCACTGAAAGGAACTCACACTTTTTTCATTTACTATAGTTATATTATTGGTTGAAGCAATGACTGAAAGCAGAAGAAGAATGGAACCCAGTTTGGCAGACATCAATCTGTCAGTGATCTACCTAGCCGTCATTCCAACAGCACACAATCATCATGTGGCTGGTCTTAAGAGAACTAAGGGAAAACCACAGGAAGTCCTTTACCTGTCTCTATGCACAGAAAACTGATTAACAGAAAACAACCATTACTAAAATGGCTTCAGAGATGTTCAGGGTTGTGCAAACTATACATGATTCGAACAAAAGTGATTACTTCAAGTATCTCCCCAAAATGTTACTTGTAGAGTAATTAGTGACAGTGAAACAGCAGGATACCCATTTAAAAATCATTCAGACTTCCCCCAAAATGTAGCCAAAAGTGATACTAAAAGATCAAAGTAAGAAAGCCCCATCACTAAATTTATATAAATACAAGATCAGCCATTAAAACACAGGAAGAGCTGTTGTCATCTAAAATGGCCTTTGCTTGTCATTCACACACATATAAAATTCCTAAAATCTGTCAGTGTAGTAGTTTCTAAGTGATATGTCAACAAATACATTCACTGAGAACAGTTATCCTGCCCAGAGCCAATGTTTTTATAAAAACATCCTAAAGAGTCAACTGTTAAATCAATAAAATGAATGTTCTGAACAGGTGTTTGCAATTGTGCTGATTTATCCATATTTTCCAGTTTAATTTCCACATTCACCACCAAACTTCTGCAGGAACACATAAAATGTACCCGGAAGTATTATGCTCATCATAAATATGAGGACAGTTGTGCTAAACCTCTCTGTGCTGGTAAGGGGGATTCATAAATCATTTTCATTTGCTTAAATTCTTAAAGTTTTCTGTTCAACCCACAGTGATTGGAATGCCAAATGTCATACAGTTTAAATGGCATTTCTAAACCATTTGCAGCTGATGTTTTCATTAGGTATATTTATAAGACACACAAAGGGAAAAAAATAGAAGATGAAGAAGGAATGAAATCTGACTCAAGGACTCAGGAAAGAAGAAATGAGCTACTGTCCATTTCTTTTATCTTTTTCTTTAGCACATCTGTCTAAAGCAGCACAACAGTGGTCAAGAATGTGAGATCAAAAGCCAGCCTTCACCACCTCAAATCACAGCTGTGGCGTTTACCACCTGCCAGACCCTGAAAAAGTTGTATAAACCACGCTTGCTTTGAAAAGGAAATGCCAGGACATAGTTCATGAAATTGTTGGGGGAATGGATTCTGGCATCGCTCAAAAAACATTTTGCATGGAGTTAGAAGAGGAAAGAAGTGTTCAATAAATGCTAGCTATTATAATGCTATGTTATTTGCAGCCTTGCCTACTGGGTAATGAATAGTGGCAGGGAATTGTTTCAAGTTTTATTTATATAGTTATATTTCTTTCTGCACAAGAAATGATGTAAGACATTCTTAAAAACATATGAGAGACAATAAAATAGCCCAAAATAAGAATCATATTTAGTTAACTATGGTTAATGACAAAGGTTAATGACAAAAATAGAGGTAGGAATGAGACAAACAGTAAGAATCATAGAGAGATGGCTGTTACAATCAACTACAAACTTGTCTTAAGCTTTCTGGCATCCAACATGTGAGATAATGGAAAAAAAAACACAGATTTCTTTACATATTCACAATATTTATATAGATTCATATCAATATTCTGCAGACAGATAAATATCTGCCTCAGATTTCTCGTACACAGCTCCTAAAGCCCTTATAATTTCCTAAGTAATAAGAACACTAGAAGCATCTTTTGTTTAATCTTTGTCCAGAGTTCCTGACACAGGGCTTCTGATATGTTGGAATTCAGTGGGTGATAGGAGTATATCTTCTGTTCAAATGGGGTGACTATGGGGGGACTCTTGGATGGACACTGGTCACTAGAAAGACCAAGCCATGATTAGAAGCTTGGAATTTTTACTCCTCACTCCCAGCCCCTTCTCTTGAGAAGGGACAAGTGCTGAAAATGGAGTTCATGATTGATGATGCCTCCTTGAGGAAACCTCTAGAAAACTCCCCACAGAATGGGGTCTGGAGAGTTTCCAGACTGTCAGCCTTCCAGGTACCTGGAGGGTGATGCAGCCCACCTCCACAGAGGCAAAAGTTCCTGCGCTTAGGAGTCTCCCAGGCCTTGCTTTGTTCGCCCTTCCTCTAGTTGTTCATCTGTATTCTTCACCATATCCTTTAACAAACCGGTAAATAAAAGTAAATGTTTCCTTGAGCTGTGTGAGCCGCTCCAGTAAATGAATGGAATCCAAAGTGGGACAAGGTCGTGGGCATCTCTGGTTTTCACCAAGTCGGGCAAAACTCGTGGGTAACCTGAGGCTCTACCACTTGTGAGTGGCAGTGTCATGGGATCCAAGGTTATCTCCAGTTAGTGCCAGAACGGAGTTAAACTGTAGGACACGCAGCTGGTGTCACAGAGGATTGCTTGGGGGGGAAATTTCTACATATTTTGGTGACTAGGAGTGTCAGAAGTGTTAGGACTGTGATATCACAGTGAGGAGTAGAAGAACCACAAATGAAAGATGAATGGATTTTTCTAACATATTAATTCAAGAAAGAAAACTGGGTCTGCAGCACAAATTCAGTACCCATGAAACTAAAATACACTAAATGCCTGGGAAGGATATAGTGATTTTGTGAGAGACAGCAAACTAATGCCAACAAATGTAAGATATTTCTGGGGGCACACAGTTAATAAGCATGATAATAACATTCTTGACCATAGTTCTTTACCATCTTTGCATAACATCTGTAATACAGTCTCTAAGTCTACATAGAGTCCCTGTACTTTGAACTTGGTTCTAACACTTTCTTTGGCCTTAACATATGGGTGGAAATGATAGTATGTCCTAACTAATTTCCAGTTCTCGGCCTTAAAATGTCTCAAGTACCTCTGCCTGCGCTAATGAATCTCTGCCAAAGCATGAGACATAAATGACAGGGCTAGCCTGGTGGCTAGTCTAAGGAAGATGAAAGACAGGTAGCAGAATCAGACCATGCGGCATGGAGAAGAGTCACCACCAAGCCCAGGCTAGCTCATCCGAACCATAAATAACTCACACAGGCCCAACAAGTGAAAACTGATTGCCGTTTTATATCTCTGAGTTTGGAGGTGATTTTTTATGCAACAGGGGCAAACTGTAATACAACAACCAGATAATGACAGTTCTTTAGGCAGTATATGCGTTAGCAACTATAAGCCAAAAATAGGTATGAGTTACTACGGCCCAGATAAAAAGCGGCATACAGCATATCAGTACATATCTTGATAGCTTTAATTTGTTAACTCACTAACTTCATTATCATGATTTCTGACACCATAATAATTAACATAAATGAAATAAAATTTCTGTGTATCATTCACCGTACTGTGTTAGTAGTTCAATTGTGTCCGACTCTATGCGACCCCATGGAGTATAGCTTGCCAGGCTCCTCTGTCCATGGGATTCTCCAGGCAAGAATACTAGAGTGGGTTGCCATTACCTTCTCCAGGGGATCTTCTGGACCCAGAAATTAAACCTGGGTCTCCTGCACTGCAGGCTGATTCTTTACTATCTGAGCCACCAGGGAAACCTGCTTTCACACACTAACTTCACTGTTATATTTCTGACACCATGATAATTAACATAAATAAAATTTCTGTGTATTGTTCACATTAGATGAACAATGCCCAAGTAATCATCAAAAATGAATGATAGATTTGAGGTAATTAGTCTCTAAATTCATAAAACAAAATTCACTGGAGGGTGGGATATGATGGGGGAGTAGGCTATACCTTTAAGAGCTTGGCCAACAGCTTCCACAGAAACACAGGGCATGACAAGTGACCACGTGCCTGGAGCTCGGTAGAGATGCCATGTGTATGAAGGTGTTGGACAGAGAAATCAAAACCTCCAAATGTGTGACTTATTTAAAAGTCACAGGACATATGTTTCAAATGGTCATGTTGATCTAGGATGAGGTGGTATCTCACATGGCCAAGTCTACCTGGAGTGCACAGAAAAGAAGTCGTCGGGATTTATTTATTCAGCCACACCAGTTTTATAAAACTAGTTCTTTTGTTCTCATGAGAAAGGCTGGTACCTGTAACAAGAATGGCTAATACCTATTTGTCAGTATGGATGTGCAATACAATGTGCTAAGCTCTAGGCATAATTTAGTCATTCAATTAAGGTAAAATTCATGATAACCCAAGATAGTAAGTACTTTTATCCCCTTCTTTACCCCACTTGCCCTTTTCTTTCACAGTTTTTACAGACAGGTACTAGGAAGTGACTTCTTATGGTTATGCAGACACTTTTCATCTAAGAGGACAAACAGGGAAAATCAGGATGGATATACTTGATTACTATTTGCTTTACATAAATCTTGAACATTTTCGGGGTTGATTTACATTTTAATTCTTTTTTCTTGAACCGAAAGCTTTCCTAATTTCAACTGGTCTGTAAAAATATTTTGCCAAACAGAAAGCACTTTGTAAATAGAAAGAAACACGATACACTGTGAATACTGCCCGATTGTTTTACAGAGAAAAGATCAATTCCAATGACATTATTTTAGAATACCCCCACTGATCCAGATTGACTCAATGAACCGTGGTCCAATCCCTCCATATGACCCTTTTTCTCACTCTGACACACAGGGGATCCTATTGCTATGTTCTTATTGTCAGATGGACAACCTACATTGTCTGTCTCCTCTGAATTATCTTCTACTGAAAATAATACACAAATGTCAGTGGTAGAAAAAATTGCATTGTGAACATGTAAGGTGTTTTTTGTTTGTTTTGTATATTTTTAAACTTTGTTTCTTCTTTTGGCAACTAAACAGATGACAGATTTCGCAACCGTATTATATGTAAATTATGTACCAGTTTCCCCGCTTGGGCTTGCATAGTATCTAATGATTTGCAAACAGTGGCATGTAGGACACATGATAATACCCAGCCATAAATCATTAGAAATTAAATTCAAACCCAGTTAACACCGGATGTAAACATTTCTTACTCATTATGCATCAAAATTAACTCACTAAAAGCAGACCTGTGGGACTGTTTAAAGGAACTAAATCCCTGCAAAATCCCATAGTTCTTTGAGATGTGCACTCTGCTCCATAATATTCAGCAATTAGCAGACAGTGAAGCAAGCAGAGTTCACATACGCAAAGTGATAGAAGGGATGGGCCTACTAGACATAGCAGCTTGATTCAACTGATTGTTAACGGCCCAATGTGCAACTTGTTAACCACACTCTCCCTGGTCAACTTTATTTCAGACACAAAGCAATAGTCACTATTGTCTCAAAAGTCCCTGCAGCCCAGGTACTTCTATCAAAGGTTATTAATCTCACACTGTAACCATTGACTCACAAAGCAAATGGTTTTATTCCTTCCTGTTGCCATTTAAAGGCTCCCCAAAGACAGTGAATCTATCAGATTGTTACAATAACTCATCAAAACATTTTAGAACTTTCACAGTACTTCTTTTGCATATGTTATAACACCCAATAAAAAGTATGCAGCTCTTTTTTTTTAAGTATGCAGCTTTTTAGTCAAAAGCTGCATTAGTTCCTTCATCTGATCAACATACATATAAAAGAAAGATATTTATCATAAGAGCAAAAATAAATAACCTGGCAAAACTATAACTTGGCTGGCCACATATTACATGTGATGGTAAATCAACTCAAACTAACTTAAGTAAAATAATGGTAGGGAGATGATAGGGATTTAATTAGCTCACATGACAAGAGGTCATGTGGTTTTATTGAAGGTGGGCCCAGGCAGTGGTGGTTGAGAAATGTTTAACCATATCTCCTTCCTTCCTATGTAGGGGAGCTGATTTGTGACATCTGCCAGCTTCAAGCTACCAACATGTCATCAAACAGCTCACAAAATTCCTGAAAATTTAACAAAAGGCCCATGTGGGCTGGTATGAGTCAGCTCCAGGACATCATTCTCAAATGACATCACTATTAAATGGTACTCGAATGACATCATTACCAGCCTCACGTCCCCTCCTCTTTTTGCTTCACCCCCTCTGATTTTATTCCCAGGTTGATACAAGGTAGCAAGGATGACAGCAGGGGCATGCAGTCAGATGGGCTCTAAACAACTTGGCTTCTGAGCTGATCTCTTAGAATCAAACACAATGGCCAGGGAATAAAATATTCTCATCACTCAGCTTTGGAGCCAAAGAGAATGGGGTCAGCTACCTTTGAATCATATGTATTCAGCAGGATTCATCTGCAATGAGCAAAGGTTAGTCCTAAGAAACTGTGCAGATGACTACCATGAAGACCATCTACGTTTCAAGAGGTCTAAGATTAAATCTACAGCAACATTTATTCCATTTCTGGATATGTTAAACAATTCTCCACCAGGTGTCCACTTTGGATGGAAATTTGAGGCAACAGTTTAAGATTCAAGAAGATGAGATGTGTCTTGAAGAAAAATATGCTCTTGCAACATAAAGAAGCTGTCTTCAGTCATGGATAGATTCAAAATGTGAAGATATATAATTGCTGCATAAATTTATTAATAGAAGCACTAATGCCATAAATCATACATCTCTATTTGGACACACAATCTTTTATTTTCCTCTCAAATGAGGAAGGAAAAATAAAGGAGTAGAACTGGTAATATTGCTTGCAACTAAATTGGATTTTTCCTCCAGAGAAAGCTGCTCAGAAAAAGCTATTCGCAAAAGCAGAGTAGTGCTCACAAAAAGGTATTAATGAGCCCAACCAGGAGGAAAAAACCTCCAACAATACAAACAAACATTTGCAAAACCTCTTTCAGTACTGGAAGCTAAAGGAATGATTTGAAGTTTCTGTCTGTACAGAAACAATCTCACTGGCCAGTCAAGTAAAGCTGGTTGAATTTTATGAGTAACTCTTACAGCTACAAGTCTTACCAATGATTCAAGAGACAAGACCGCAGCAGCTCTGGGTTTAGAAGGAAACTAACATACCCGGCCCTCACACTGTGAGGCTAGATAGGGCCAAAATGTAGGCTGCATGGTGTGTTACACTCCTGCCTTGACTGCTGAGCGTGTCATTCTGTAGAGGTTCAGTCAAATCCAAGACGAGGAGGATCATGTGAACGACGGCAGGAAAGTTAGCAAAGAAAACTTAGGCTCAGTCCTCCAACAACAAAGGAATTGTGTTAGGCCGCCTTTCCACTGTTTCTCCATACCCCTCAGTCAGCTACCGGAATATGCCTGCTATAGCTTAATGTGCCGCAGGAGGGATTCTGCAGTTACAAAATGACATCCAGAATGCTCGTTATTAAACAAATCCAGGCCTATTTATGCATTATTTTTTCCAGTCTATCACCATGGTGCCAGAATGTTTAGCCAGCCCACTATTAGGACAGTGGAAAATCTGGCTGGATGGCTTTGCATAACACAGAGTGTTCTCACTGATGGAGAGGCTTCTTGTAGGAATGTAATACTAAAACCAGCCCTTCTGTGTAGTATACAGATTAATGCATCCAGCCAGAGGGACACATGGCGCTTCCTGGGTCATATTCGCAAAAAAAGAAAAGAAAATTTTACCTTCAGTGACAAGGAAGGACACTGCAAATAATGCTAAATGGTGGTTCTCTCATCAATATAGTAATAGTATTTGGTTGGCCAAAAAGTTTGTTTGGGTTTTTCTGTGCAATGTTACCAAAAACCTTGAACCAACTTTCTGGCCAATCCAGTATTATAAGACCTTATGTATTAATAAACCCAAGGTTCCCCTACTGTGAATGCTATATGGATAAATACATGGCATACAAGAAAAGTAGTATTTTAAATGGAATATTTTCATCAGATCAGGGATGAGGAAACTGTTTCAAGATGGGAAAAATAAACATCTTCTAGCATTACCTGGTGAGAAAAAAATATGGTATACAGGACAGAAGAGGAGGAGCTGCAATATAATTCATTTTTATCCTCTTAAATTACACCTGACCTTTCTGTTAGAAGTTTACCTTTGTACCATTTGCTAATACTGTATATAGTCTCAGCAGCATATTTTACTTAAAACCACAAATATTAGGTGGAAAAATGCGTTGAGGGAGATTTACCAGGCTGTTTTCATGGGCAAAGTAATCAGATTTGGCATCTGAAATGTTTGACAGGTCATAGTACATTGGCTCCAAAGAACACATATCTGTCAGAATCCCCAGCAAGAAAAGATAACTGAAATCAGGGGTTACCTCTTGCAGAATTAAAACCTTAAGATTCTTTCAGAGCCTGAGCATATAACTCTTGCTCAGAAGAGGAATATAGGCTATTTAAATTTAAAAAAAGATTTTTTTCTTGAATATGGGCTGTTTGAGGGGCTTCCCAGACGGTACTAGTGGTAAAGAACCGGCCTGTCAACGCAGGAAATGCAAGAGACGTGGTTTGAACCCTGGGTTGGAAAGATTTCCTGAAGAAGGAAATGGTAACCCACTCCAATATCCTTGCTTGGAGAATCCCACAGACAAAAGAGCCCCAGCAGGCTACAGTTCATGGGGTCACGAAGAGTCAGACACGGCTGGAGTGACTTAGCATGCACGCAAGGGCTGTGTGAATAAAGGTAGAATTTCTCACTTAAAAATAAATTTAGCCTTCAGTTCAGTCGCTCAGTCGTGTCTGACTCTTTGCAACCCCATGAATCGCAGCACGCCAGGCCTCCCTGTCCATCACCAACTCCCGGAGTTCACTCAGACTCACGTCCGTCGAGTCAGGGATGCCATCCAGCCTTAACAAAGTGTAAACATGCCCCTAATTTTCATTCTGCCACCTCTTCTTCCCTACTGTGAACATTAGCTACTATTTTTTGACCTTGGACATGTAACAGCAATCTCTAGCGCGAGTTTTCTCCTACCAGCTAGAAGAGGCGCCCCACTGTGGTAATGCTTTTATTGTAGTTGTTTACATACAGGGTAAAATATTCCCTTTGGACACAAAAACCTTCTTCAAAACTAGCTCCCTCTAACAACTCGCCTAGTAGGATCTTAAAGGTCTGAAACACCCCTGTATGAGAACTTGAATACTGTTAAGTTCTTATTTCTTTGTCTTCCACAGCATTTCTCCACTCATTTTCTGGCAACTATGTAACAGGATTTAGAAAAGAGAATTACAAAAACAGGCACCATCAATGTCTGCTTCCAAGAGGGAAATCTGTATGTGGATCACAATAAACCACAGGAAAGAGGGGATTACTGAATATACTCCAACATGTTTTTTCAGGATCAACATTGATGGGCTCTGTTGAAAACAAAATGCATTTCTTCTACTATGCTGTTCTGAAAACTATCAAAGTTTTACTTCCTTTGTTCCTTATAAGGACATAGCAAATAAAAAGAACTTGTGGTATTTCAAGCAAAGTATCTCTATCACTCAAATGAGGGGTTCAGGGTTCCATGGTGTCTAAAGGATAGCTCCCAGTAGGCAGGTAGCCTGAGGATGCTACAATGCTATCACAGGGCAGTGAACACCTTGCTCCCCACAGCCCTTCCCCTCTTCCTCCAGCAACAAACCTGGCATCAACTGCAAACTGAATATACTCTAAGTCTATAAGTAGGGCTCCATTCTTAGGGATCAAGAATGAGTTTATTAAAAATAATTTTAATATTAATTTAAAACAGTGTGCACATATGCTCAGTTGCTAGTGACTTGAAGAAGGTCTATAGATGCTATGTTGACATCGACAGCCATAATGCTACCACTAGTTAGTCCAAAGCGTAAAGGCCTTCAGCACGTAGCGGGGCCTTGCTGCAGCACTGTAATCAGTCTCCCTTTAGGGATGAAATATACTGAAGTCAATTTCTGTTGCCCCTACACTAACTAGAATAAGGCAATGGTTTAAACCCCTGCGACAAAATCCAGAACTCTCTACCTCAGAATTTCACTGAGCTTTGGTCATTTGCTGGTACAAATATAATGCTTAGCTTAATAATAATAATAAAAAGTCAGCATGAACTTATATTTACTTCACAGTAGACTTAAACACTTTCAATAAGTCATAGTAGGATAATACGGCAATATTGTATTTTCTCAGGGATACAGTTGGATGAATCTGTACTGGCGCCCTTTCAACGTTTTAGCAGAACATAAAGTCTCTAAAGAATGCTGATGCAACAGATGGGACATGAGAGTCATCAGAGCTTTGTAATCCTGTCCATCCTTACCCATTCAGTCCGACTGAAGAACAAACTGTCGCTACCTAACTAAAACTTAGGTTCTGAAGCCAGCATATAAACCATATCATCATGTGATATGCCTTGTTCATATTCGCATTCCTAGATTATATAATATGGTACAAGATCCTCAAAAGATATCAAGATTCTGATCAGTTCTCACTATCTCCACCAGTATCACCACACCCAAGCCACCATCACCTCTTTTCTGAATTATTCCCAAAGACTGTAGCCAGTCTTCTTTCTTTCAAACTTATTCCCATCATCTGTTCTTCACAGAACACCATAAAATTCTTTTTTTTTTTAATAAAACAAGTCAGATCACAACACTATTTATCCCTCCCCACTTTCTTCCCATTGCAAATTCCTTATCAGAGCCTAAAAAGTTCTCTTGACTTAATCCGGCCAGGCCTAGCCATCCAGCCTCAATTCTTATCACAAAGCTCGAGCGCCACTGGCTTTCTTCCTGTTCCTTCAATATCTCAATCTCTTTCATATCTGAAGGCCTTCAAACTACTGAACACTTTTCCCCTCGATCTATCCAGGGCCTTTCCCTGGCTTCATTCACTTCAAATATCATATCTTCGAAAACACGTTATTACACTCTATTACAACATTATTAACACTCTATTAAAAATAGTGTGCATGTGAGCTCAGTTGCAAATTCATGTCTGCCTCTTTGAGACCCCATGGACTGTAGCCCATCAGGCTCCTCTGTCCATGGGATTTCCCAGACAAGAACACTGGAGTGGGTTGCCATTTCCTTCTCCAGGGTATCTTCCCAATCCAGGGACTGAACCCAGGTCTCCTGCACTGCAGGGAGATTCTTGACCACTGAGCCACCTGGGAAGCCCATCAAAAATAGCATTGCTTACCAACACTCACTAATCCCTTGTCTTAGTTTTTCCATCCACAAGTATCACTGTCTGCAACTACATCAATTTCTTACTGACTTGTTGATTATTTTCTCTACTGAGATGTAATCTCTATGGGCAGAAGGATTTTTGTTTGTCTTATTTGCTGCTGAACCATAACACAAAGAAAGGAGCCTGGCACATACAAGTTACTCTATAAATACTTGGCAAAGGAATGAATGCATCAGTGAATATGTAAATTCTTCCATAAAATGATCCAAAAGTAAACCGATGTTCAGATACTACTAGATCTGTTTATGTGATTAAAGAAGCAGGTATCCTTAATACAGCTTAGTCAGCATCAGAAGTGCTCGGTGAAAGACAATCATATTTCATATTTGAAAGTTTATAGGCAAGGTGATTTTATTTTGAGGCTGTGTAATAGGAAATATTATGCTTACTCCTTGGAAGGAAAGTTATGACCAACCTAGACAGCATATTAAAAAACAGAGATATTACTTTGCCAACAAAGGTCCGTCTAGTCAACGTTATAGTTTTTCCAGTAGCCATGTATGGATGTGAGAAGTGGACTGTGAAGAAAGCTGAGCGTCAAAGAATTGATGCTTTTGAACTATGGTGCTGGAGAAGATACTTGAGAGTCCCTTGGACTGCAAGGAGATCCAACCAGTCCATCCTAAAGGAGATTAGTCCTGGGTGTTCATTGGAAGGACTGATGCTGAGGCTGAAACTCTAATACTTTGGCCACCTCATGTGAAGAGTTGACTCATTGGAAAAGGCCCTGATGCTGGGAGGGATTGAGGGCAGGAGGAGAAGGGGATGACAGAGGACAAGATGGCCGGATGGCATCACCGACTTGATGCACATGAGTCTGGGTGAACTCCAGGAGTTAGTGATGGACAGGGAGGCCTGGCGTGCTGCGATTCATGGGGTCACAAAGAGTCGGAGACGACTGAGGGACTGAACGGAACTGAATAGGAAATCGCATCCCTTAATAGGTAGTACACACACACATACACACACAACTGGTTTCTAATATCTTAAATAATTTGACTACATTCTTATGTAAAAAATGCTTTGCGATATTAGTAATGTGATAGTTCACCCAGAGAGAAAAACATATTGAGCTTTCTCCAAGACAGAAAGGAGATCATAGCCACTTTGAGAGTCAAAAGATCAGGGCATGTCTTTATAAGACGTGTATGGATTTTTCTGCCCACAGGCAGTTTTCAAACAATGCACAAATAGAGAAAAAACCAACATGCTCCCAATCAAGAGAAAAACCAGGAGGTTTCAAGAATTGCTCTGAACCCAAATGCAACACAGTGAAGGAAGACTTGAAAAGCTACAAAGGTAGTTTTCTTAAAACTCTGCCACAACTCCCCACCTATGTGGTCTTTTACACATTGCTTTGCCTTCAACCTGTACTGCATGGGCTTTCTGTACCCCACCAGGAGGGGATGAGAATACCCAGTAAGTTTCACCCTTGTCTATGATGAGGCATCATAATTTTTTTTAAGTTATTTTTTAAAAAATAGAAATTAGCATAGAAAAATATAAACTAGAAATATTACAAGTCAACGATACTGTGATTTAAATATTTAAAAAATCATTTCCAAAAGGATAGTTTAAAACACCGCATCTCATTGCTTTAATGTGGATATCTTTAAGTTGCTTAAAACATAATTTCAGTATCACTTACACTTTCAAGTCAAAAAAAAAAAAAAGTGTGGGGGGTGTGTGATAACTGAAAGCTCCATAGGAAAGCTAGATGGAATCTTCAATGCCTGGCATAATGAAAAATTAAGAGCTGCTACTTCTGTATGGACAAGAGTCAATCCAGGTTGCCCCTGGGAAGTTCTTTCTTACTGCTATTCTTACTCCTGAGCTAACATGAATAGTAGCAATACCTTGCACCTGCCTTATAATTTATAAAGTGTACTCATTTATGTTCCTCAATTATCTTTACAAAAATTCTGTATGATGTACAAGACAGATGTCTCCCTTCTCCAGATGACATTCAAGAAACTGAGATTCCCTCAGTCTCTCAGTTATTAAATAAGAAAGACCGCACTAGGACCTGTGTTGCCAATGGCCTGCTGAAAGCTCTCTCTCCACCATGCCATGTTTCCGTATTTCACACCAAGTGAAAGCACAGTAAGTTCCACACGCAATTCACCATTTAAAAAAAAAAGGCAAAAAAAAAAAGTCCCAGTTTTCCCAGTGCCAATCCTCTTCCCCCACCTTCAGGGACTTTCAATTCCAACTAAAATTACCTTCCTGTAACTTCAAGGCTACACCCAGCTGAGTATGTTTGGTTTCTATGAGCTTTAACAAAAGTGACAATTATTACATTGAAATTCTATTTTGAGGTTTATTATGAATGTTGGTTTCAACAAAATTCTTAATTAAGAAGTGTTAGAAAACACAACTCTCACTCAATTGTCAGGAGACACAATACCAAGGGACTGTTTCTGTTCCTTGCTTTCCCCAGTCTCAGGGACACCAGTCTAAAGTGAATTAAATTCAGTGATCTCCTAAGGCCAAGTTTCTACAAACACAAACGCCAAGGGCACAGAATGACTTGAGGATAAATTTTAGGTCCAGCATTTTATCATTCTGCCCTAGACCCCAGAGTTAACCTGCACGGAAAGATTACGTAGCTTGAACAGTAATTCACCCTCCCCAGGTTCTTCTAGACTAAGTCAGGATCCAGTGATCCAGCCAACAACTATTTCCTGTCTGTCTGCATTGAGCGAGGTGCTGGGGGGTACAATGAACAAGACAGATGCTGCTCCTGTTCTCTAGAGATATCATACTAGTGAGAAAACAAACAACAGGCAGATAAACAAACACAGCTGTAATTGGTCATACGTGCTTTCAAGGAGATAACCAGGAGCGCTAAAGGAACCTAATGAAGGGAACTTCTTCGGTTATGGTGTCCAAGCCATGGCTCCCTGGGGAGGTGAGTCACTGACAGAACCGCCTCAAAGAGCATCACTTCCTTGACCCATACTCACCTCACTCTATATTCCTTCCCTTAGCAGTTGACGAATGAACAGGGAAAAGAGCAAAGAGACCATGGTGGGATGGTACCAGGGTTACCAAAAGGTCCTGCTATAGAGATCTGTCATAAAGGGCTATTCCAGTCTAAAATAAAATCAATACAGAAGAACCAGGAACTCCAACTGGTGAAAAATAGCCTCTTTATATTCCATCAATGAATCGTTTCTCTGAGATGACAAGAGGTATATTGCCAATAAATCCCCAATTCTGTTTCCAATTAATGCAAACTTATAATATTCTAAGCTGTTATTAGATTTCAATTAATAACCTGTGATGCCTCATTAATGCAAATATGCTCCTAGTGGTGCTAAACCTTCATTAAGCAAAATGGGTCCAATGACATGACTGTTTCATATGATAATGGAACTATGATTAAAAGGCACAATTAATCATCTTCAGCTATGAAATGATCTCTATGACAGTTTACTTATTCCTATATGAAACATTTGCTTCTTCTAAAAAGTCAATTTATATTTAAACTATTCAGTGGCAAAGAAAAAAGGAGAAACATCACCCTGAAATATCTCTAAGAGTGGCACAGAATCCCAGAAACAAGTCAGGTTCTTCAAGAATAAGAAGGGTCACAGAGCTGGCACCATACTCCATTTCACGTAATATGCTGTGTAAAAGTATAACGTGTAAGCTGCAAATCTCAGTCCTACAGCTGAATGATGGTGCTTTATAGTTCTGTCTGTGTACTTTTCCATTCCTTAAACCCTGAATCCCTCCACATGCAGCTTCAAGCTGGTCACAGACCCTGAGTCAAATGTGGCAAAAGCAGGACACTTTCCCAACCCCCAGCTCCTCCACCACTCCACAGGGGAAGTTAGTCACAAAACAAAACTGGCTGCAACAGATTCTGTTATTCCTTCCCACCCAGCATCCTTTCCCAGTTCTGACAATAACATTTGGCTTTGCCTTTGCAGAACTGCTCCTCTCTTATACCTGTGTGGTCCTAGTTAGGTGGTCAAATACAGCTCTTTTCTCAGGAGAGGAGAAGGAGAGGAGAGTCATGAATCAGCCTGGCCCATCAAAATCCCCCAACACCCAGCAGGGTAACTGATCCAGGTGTGGGCATCTGAACCCAACACAGTCTCTCGGGTCCTTCTTTGGATTCCTTCACCATAAATCATAACATGGGTCATCGTCACTCCATGTTTTAGCTTTGGTCTGTTGTTTGTGAGTTTTGTGGAATTCCAGAAATAAAAGGTAAGCAATTTAATAGAGGTACCTGTCCTATCCCAGCAAACACCTTGGTAAAGCCCATCCCCTGTTATTCTTCCTCTCTGTTACTGATGGCCAAGAGACATCAAGTGTGCAAAAGCCATATGTTTCTCCCTCTGAAGTAAATAAAATCTTTAAGAATTCGTTGAGATTTCTTTTTAATTGTTGCTTAGTAACCATCACAAGATTAGAACTATTTTCTAGCTTAAGAAAATAACATTATAAAAAAGAACGTTTCGATATTTAAAATTAACAAACTGTCTTAAAATGGAGTTGTTTAAAAACTCAGTTATTACAGTAGTCTGACATCAGATACACAATCCTAAAAATTAAAAATAACACAAAAGCTTTAGGGATTCTTACAAAACTGTCAGTCCATCCCTTTTCAATATTTTGTACAATACTGCACACATTATGACTCTTTCCCCTAGGTAATGAAAGTAATATTGGGCCTTAATTAATGTCCATTAAAATGCTAGAAAAACTACACTTCTTTGATACATAGTTACATATCAGATATGTAAGACATGAGCATTAGATATGGCACCGTGATTAAAATGTACCTGTATATTTAAATAGGTACCCCTTCTTAAGAAATAAATATTGATGTATAAAGTGTACACGGTACAGAAATGGTATCAATGCATATGCCAACAATGATTGATGAAGTGCAGCACTGAGGATCGTAAGGTGGCCTGGGTACTTGGTTGAAAGGAACGCAGTGAGTGATTAGTCATGCCTGCCAAGGATGTAGGATTCAAAGTGGTCGCAGGCACACCAAGCGTCTTTTTAATCCTGTGCAGCATGGAAAAGTCCAGCTTTTCTGCCAGAAGCTGCTTGACCTTTGTGAAGTCCCAATTCTCCGGGTCTTGGTGTACTCATCTTTAAAATGAGGGTTTTGATTAGATGACCTCTGAGGTCCCTTTCAGTCTGAACAGTCTGTGATATTCTCAGGAAAGAATAATAATAGCCCTTGTATGAGAAGCCAGAGCAGTATGGTATGTGGCCAACTATAGAGGCAGGCAGCAAAGAGAGCCTGCATGTGAGAGCTCGGAAGAAAGGGGAGAAGGAAGGAGGCAAACTGTCCCTCGTAACCCTGGCGTGGAGAGTAAGGCCCAAAGAGCAAAATATTGCCCCATGAATAAATACTGCATCCTCTTTCGACTTAAATATTTTCAAAAGTTGTTCATAGAGTTATTTTGCAAAAGGAATTAATGTCCATGATTAAAAATTTTTTTTTCCTTTACATACAACATTTCAGATATGTGTGTACCTCACAGAAGGGAATATGAAAGAGCATTAGTCAGGAGGCTCTCAGCTACAGAACCTAGCAAGTCACTAGCTCCCCAAACAGGAAGTGCAGGGAGCAGGCAGCCTCGGTGACTTGCCATGTCACTGGTGGCCTCTGACCTTTTGAGCTCTCTGCTCTATAGACCTGGAGAAGGCTTTGTCCTAAGGCGAGCTCCCCACATGGTGATAAGATGCCTGCCAGGACTAACTGGTGCCCCGTGTTGCCTTTTCAACTCCTAAAGCAGACTAGCTTTTCATCCTTAGAAATCCCAGCCAGCTTATCCTTGCTGCTCCACGGCAGCAAGGTCCAGAGCAGCCCATATTTGAACCCGTATCTGGTGTGATTCATGGAAAGACTCTAGGGAGGAAGGAGGAGAGAGAGTGGTGGTGCTGGGTGGGTGTGGGGGCGGAGGGGAATACAGGGCCCCAGACCTCTGAGCACTGGTCTGACACAGCCCAGCCTCAGTGTGAGAAGCTGGTCTGGCTTGCACAGCCAGGCCGTACCGCCCTCCTGCTGGACACAAACAACCTCACAGAACACCAGCAACTCAGGAAAGGTCACCCTGAGATCAAGTTAAGTTAGATAAGACCCCTTGACAATTTTGTCTGAGCACAGACAGAAACAAGGTTACTGTACGACTCACAAAGTACTGAACATCGCCCTCCCTTGGCTAATATGAGTGAAAGCTGCTTCTTTATGAGATAGCTTCAGCCTCACTCTAGTCTTCCCTCCCCATAGAGAGGATTTATTGAGATACCCAACAATAGAATTGCCCCAAACTTAATGACAGCATGTGACCCAGAATGAACCTCATCCCCACAGACATTCCCTAAATCACCCAAACAAAGCTTAAATGCTTTCTAACACACTCTTACTTAGACACCCCAAGGCTCCCCATGGTGTGTGTTCTCTCTCTTACAATCAATAACAAACCCAACTTGTTCCACTCCAGGTGTGTTCCCGGTAGTCTTTAGCTGGAGGGTATCAGTACTGGTTTAAAACAGTCTTCCAAAAAGTTGTTTTTGTTTTTGTTTTTAATCTGAAGAAGCTCTTCAGGTACTTTTTTCCCCCTAATCATCCTCAACCTATAAAATATTAAAACCACAGATACACTGAATCTCTATTTATTGTATGTACATCTGTGCTGTACACATACAAGGAGGCCAATCTTGTCAACACATGCACACACACATTCATGAACCAATTTTCACAGAGTTTAGATAAAATTATGTGGGGGTAGCATGGATGTTAAAAGGTCTATCACAAAATGTTTAAAAAGCACAAACCCTCTCGGCAACATACCTCTTTAGCACAGTAGTAATAGTAACAGTTAACATTTCTAAGTGCTTTCAATATACCAGTCACTGCTCTTATGTATCTATTAATTTCTACATGGATTAGCTCTTTTTGCCCATCCAAAAATTTCTCTGATTGGATCTATAATTATCCCCATTTTGAAGGTGAGAGAAGTGAGCCACAAAGCAACCAAGTATTTATTATGCCCAAGTCACAGATTCATAAGCAGTGGAGACCACTGCAAGAAGGTACTTCAGATTCCAGGGGACATGCTCTTCAGCGTCAGGACACACTGCCCCTCACTCAGCAGCACTTCCATAGACACTTGCTAAACACTGTGAACAAACGCACGAGCCAATATGCACTGCGATTTTCATGGCAGTACTTCCAAACGCTCATGAATAAGGCAGTGAAAACTGGAGAGCATGGGGCAAGAGCTCGAGGTCAGGTTGCGGTGATACAGAACAAAGCACTTCAGTGGAAATCCTTCAGGGGAATTTTTCACATTGCACTGCAAATGTTTTGGAAAACGAATCCCATTCTGCGTGTGTGTTTGCTTGACCAGAAAATGGCTTGGTTAAGAAAGGGACTGAGGGGGGCTTCCCTGGTGGTCCAGTGGTAAAGAATCCGCCTGCCAACGCAGGAGACACGGGTTCGATCCCCAGGTCTGGGAAGATCCCGCATGCGGCAGAACTAAGCCTGTGTGCCACAACTACCAACGCACATGTGCCCGAGAGCCCAGGCGCCACAGCAGGAGAAGCCAGGGCACTGAGATCCCACCCGCTGCAACGGAGACCCAGCGCAGGGAAAGGAAAAGGCGAGGGTGGGTATTTCTTCCCTAAAAATCGGGAATTGAGAAGTGATGACGACATCGCACAACCGCCGGAGGCGGCGCGGTGCAGCCTCTCCACGCCGCTGCAGCGCCCCTCTGCTCAGCCTCACAGCTGTGCGGCCACCGCGCCTGTCCTCCCCAGGGGCCACCGCAGCGTGTGAGTCTTCAGAGCATTTCTCTCACAGAAGAAACAGGTTAGCACGGTTGGTTTTTTCCCAGCTGCTTTTTTCTTGCCAACACTGCCAGAGAATTCTAGATGCGCACCCCCTCAAAAAAAAAAAAAAAAATTTCCCTTATGAGGTCAAGCAAATCACTCCCAGGACTTGTGCTCTCAAGTCAGAGCCTTTAGCGAAGCTGATTTTACACAATCAGATGGGAGGAGGAAAATGGCTTTTGTGATGAGCATCTGCTGTTTTGTTAAAAACGTGGTTAAAGACATTAACAAAAGTGACATTACCAGCTGTTCGAATGTCAAGCAGCTTAGCTAAACTGTTTTTTATCAAATGACAACATATGACACCCAAATCAATTCCAAACCAATAACACATTGTTACTTGTAAAACGGAGCTGAGGGAGAGGGAGACGGAGGTCCGGAGCAAGAGAACACCGGAGCGGGAGCAAGAGAAGTTAATTAGAACACAGATTCAAATTTCTCCTGTCGTAGGAATGACAAACAATACGGTGCGGGTCCTTTCCACAAATGTTTTTACCTCTGTTTCCAACAAAGCAAAGGAGGACCATTAGCCGTTCCATGTTCTGACACAGAAACACGTGTTTCTTTTGACTCGCTTGTCAGGGCAGAAAAACAGACAGGGAGGTACCGGCCAGGTGCAGTCTGGCTTGGCTTCTGCCCTTGAGCCACAACCCTCCTGAGGAAAGTGACAGTCAGGAGGGCAGAACTGTCTTGTGCGGCTGCATTCACCTCCTCTGTTTTTATCTGCCCATCATTCTGAATTATCAGGCCATGAGAAAGGCGGCGGGTCTACAGCATTGCCAACTGTGTCGTCCTTATGGCTGAAATGTCTGTGGCAGTCGGCAGGACGAACACCGGCTCAGTCTTTGTCACAGAGCTTTGCAAAAGCAAAAACGCCTGCCACGGTCACGTTTTGACTCCTGAATAAATGTTTAGTTTCCATGACTGTGACCAGGACAGGGCTTGAGTTGTGCCCGGTGCTTACGATTCCACAAGCATTTCGTATGCACAATTATTAATACTGCAATTCACAAATGCCCAGTCCACTAACGAGGCCTGAGCTGGGTCCCGCTTCTAAAAGAGTTGAAGCGGTTTAGTCAACAGGAAAGAAGACACATCCAAGGGCATGGTTCCTCCTGGAATGGAAACAAAGGGACCTGCTTTGGGGAGAGGAGGTTTGCCAGGAACAGAAGGTGCACTGTGCGTGGAGAGTTTCAAGATAGGTAACTCAGGAGGGATCTCCAATTGTGCCAGAACCAGCTGAAGAGGCATAAGCAAGCAGCTGTGCGCCTCTGTTTCTATTAAATGAAAAGAAGACAGGGCTGAAAGTCACAGTCAGCATATGGAGACACACACAGAGGGATCACCTGGGAAAAGTCAATGAGTATCGTGCAGGCTCCACGGCACCTGCCTCCTCTCAGATCGCACCGTGTAGGCACAGGGTGGACACGGTCACCCTTAAATCGCCACAAGTGGATGATGTGTCTCTGCTGAGAATGGATCAAGGCCACACTGATGACAACAGCCAGAAGAATCCCAGCCTGATGCTGGAAAGAACTTTCAACAGCAAAGGTGCAACACAGCACAGAGCTCAGGAAGAAACAATATCAGGGAAACAGGGGGAGCGCATCTGAAATGTTAAGAGTCCAGCTCTGTGAAGAGATAGAGGGATGGCAAGAATGACCTCTTAAAGGTCATTCCAACCATATTTCTATAGGAAAGAAAAGCGTTTGTGAAGGCACTGGGTTTTAGATTTCCAATAGAGGAAAGACCATTTTGTAGTTATTTTTCAAAACTATTTTGGTTGTCTTCTAGTAACATCTAAGGCAGGTCTTTTCATTTCACTTTTGAAATCAATCTTATATTTTCTACAGTCACCTCTCTAAATCCCCTGGAATTTAAAGGATGGAATTTGGACCAAACACCAGAAATAGTGGTCAGCTACTAATATTCACATTTGCTCATTCATTCCTGGATTCATTTATTTAACCAGTTAGAGCTTGCATTCAAAACTCAGTTTCCTTAAGTATGTATAAAAGAGATTCATCATGATTTGCCAATAAATGTGTTTAATAATCAGCTAAAATTTAATCTCTGAATATTCAAAGGTTAAAATAAAAGCAAAGACAGAAAAAAAGAGAGTGAGACTTGCCATGGGACTCACATGAGTGGGAACTCTGACTTTCTCTTCTCACACAGCACTGCTTGTTGTAGGGCTCTGTCTCTCTCAGCTGCCTTCCTAACATGAACTTTATGAGATGTGTTTCATCTTTAGCCTTCTTTTAGATGGGAAACTGTCTAGAGAAGAAATAACAGTTAATAAGAGAAGTCTGGATCAGAATCCAGGACTGGCTTCAGAGCTAGTACCTTCGGCCACTATATTGTATTTCTCTCCATTGACTGCTGAAAATACATGTCACAGATAAACTTACTCACCAATGTATTCCTAAGCTAGAATGCTCCCCTGTGGTTCCTTGGCTATTAGGAAACCAGAATTATAATTGGAATTTTCAGCGAAAGTAAATAACTAAACCACAAGATTCTATAAGGTCTCTCCTATGAGGGAAAGACTCACGCTCACAACAAAACTGGTCACAGTTTAATAGGGTGAAGCACGCTCTGTCCTTAATTGTGGGACACAGAGCTTCCAAAAAATCAACAAAAAGCCTCAGATTCCTATGCAGTCCTCCTGGTTTTTGATAAGATCCCTTTAGCCTGAGTCAGGACTAAATATCAGAGTGGAAATTTCTGCAGAAGACACAGGACAGGAGTTCTCTCTTTTACTTTCCACATGGCCTCTACAAGTGAGCATTATGACCCCACATGGAAATGGAGGGTGGGCCAGGTCAAGCAACATGTCCAAACTCAGCCAGGGCATATGAAACAGAGCTGGGATCCCAGCCCAGCTCCAAAACGCGGTTTCTTTTCTGTAGCAACACATGTCGCTGGGTTACTTCCGGAGGCTGGGGGAGGGAGGGTCTGCTTTACCACACTCAAGTTCTTGAATTCACCTTAGGCCTCATCTTACATGACAAGCCTCCATGACCCTCTGGAGCCTTCAAGGCCTCTAGTGGCCCATAGCCTCTGCTACCACCCTCCCCCCGACCGACTGCCATCACATTCAATCTGATCTCTTCGTGTTCACAGTGTCTCTTTCAGTTCTTACCAGACTCCATGCCTCTTCCTTGTTCATATGCCCTCCTGTCTAGAACTCTTTCCCACCCATCACCACCCCCCTGCTAACTCCTACCCATCCTTCAAAACACCGATAAGGAAGCCTCCTTGTCATTCCAGGCCTGTTTCCCAAGCTCCAGAGCAGTTCTGCAGCCTAGGCGTGACTGCCAGTGGGGCCAGACAGTTCCTTGGTGTGGGATCTATCCTGTCCAGTGTGGAAGGTTAGCCTGCCAATACAGGAGACAGAAGAGATGTGGGTTCGATCCCTAGGTCAGGAAGATCACCCAGAGAAGAAAATGGCAACCCACTTCAGTATTCTTGCCTGGAGAATCCCATGGACAGAGGAGCCTGGTGGGCTACAGTCCACAGGGCTGTGAAGAGTTGGACATGAATGAAGCAACTTAGTACTCACAGAAAGTTAGCAATATTCACAAGATGCTAGAAGCACACACCTTTCAGTTTTAACAACCAAAGAAGTCTGCAGACATTGTCAAACGACCCTGGGAAGCCAAGTCACTTTCAGCCGAGAGCTTGCTTCACCTACGGAGCATCGACCTGCACTTGATTATGTGGTTATTTGACCCCAGTGCATCCCCATGTACTGGGTTATGTGCTAACACGACCATTTCATGACCTGACGGTGAATCCCACGAAGGTATGGACAGTGTTGGCATTTGTTTACCCATATTCAGCCACTATTCAGGGTAGTACCTGGCTCAAGTGGGATTCCAAGAAAAAACAAAGACTTTTTGAATTTGTACCTAGTCAATTATAATATACTTGGGTCAAAAATTACTGGACAATTGCTGGGCTTCCCTGGTGGTTCAGTGATAAAGAATCCGCCTGCCAACGCAGGAGACACGGGTTCAATCGCTGGTGCAGAAGGATCTCACGTGCCGAGGGGCAAGTACGTCCACACGCCACGCCTATCGAGCCTGTGCTCTAGAGCCCGGGAAGCACAGCTACTGAAGCCTGCAGGCCAAGAGCCCTTGCTGCTCTGCAGCAAGACAGGTCGCCCGCACACCGCAATCAGAGCAGCCCCCACTCGCCACTGCTGGAGGAAAGTAGGAACAGAGACCCAGCAGAGCCAAAACAAAACAACGGAAATTAAAATAAAAACATTTTTAAATGAGCAATGGCTGAAGCTTTCTAGAACAGGAAAATAATGCTCCCATATTTGGGCTCTGGGCAGGATGGATATTAGCCAAATGAATATCAGGAGAACTTCCTGCTGAAGGAGTGGGGTAAGGTTATTAACAGGGCTCCTGATGGCACACGAAGAGTACAGAATGACATCCCACCAAAACCTCAGTGGTCTCGTGATTAAAACAAGAGCCTGTTCTGGGCCAAGTGTTCCCATGCAGCCATGGCACTGCTCGGACAGCGTATGGCACACCACACCAACCCGAAAGCACATTCCGCAACCTGGCATCTCTGCCTCACCATCCCTTGCCTCCCTGATGGAAATGAGAAAATAACATAACCTCAGCTGACAGGTTTATTAAGACACAGAAGACATTACAAAAGCCCTTTGACATTATAATCTCTAACACAGTCAGGGAGAGACACAGACTTGCTATCATTATTGAAAGTAATTGGTCAAAAAAAAAAAAAGACCCAGAAAAGGAGAGCATTCCTATAAAGCTGTCAAGTTCATTATCTGGTCTACAGGTGTGTTCGGGGATCTTGACTCTGCCTCTGATGGCGTTTGCCAGCCCTGCACGCGTGATCTCCTGCCAGCAGGCTACACCCCTGCTCTGGGGTAGTTGCAGGGCACACTGCAGGCAGAATTCTGTCTTCACCAAAGTTTCTCTTTGACCAGTTACATTGCCATGCTGATTTAACTCTTGAGACGCCCCTATTGCTCTGCCATGTTGACACTTCAAACACCAATTTTCTAGGTCAAATAACCCAGATAAAAACAATCCAGGAGTTTGAAATGCCACACAGGGTCACAAAGCAAAGGCAACTTTTATTCAGATTGAATTTAAGTGCTTAGCAAGTTTAGATTAGTGATCAGAAACCTATTTGGTGATCAGAAACCCATATATTTTCAAGAGTCAGGCGGATAAGCCACGAGTTAATTAAGCCAGATGGAAGTGAGAGGGGAGTGGTGGGGACTATGAGACAAGGGAAGGCAGATGACGAGCTCAGTGTTACTAGGAAACCCTGCTGTTTCAGGCAGGCTGATGATGCTCCTGACCTGAGCAGAGGACCATCTCATGCAGAACACATGCTCGCCCAGTCTTGGCTGAATGCATGAATTTCTGTCTGAGGGTCTACCCTGTTTTTTCCAGGCCCTGCACTCCATCACCGGAGAAGGCAATGGCAACCCACTCCAGTGTTCTTGCCTGGAGAATCCCAGGGACAGCGGAGCCTGGTGGGCTGCCGTCTCTGGGGTCGCACAGAGTCAGACACGAGTGAAGAGACATAGCAGCAGCAGCAGCAGCAGCACTCCATCACCAGAACACTTTTCATGTGCCCACTGACTGACTGAGTGCCGGCAATCTCCAGTGCCTTTAGCACAACTGTTATCTGCAAAGTACTGAACTTACTTAAGAATTAAAAAATGAAACCGAAGGGTGAGTGGGAGCCACTGAGGTGTGTAGGGGACACCAGTAATGTTACTTCCAGAAATTCACAGTGCATATAGCTCATTGTCATGAGTGATTTTATTTCTAACCGGTTATAGGTGGGCATTACTCAGAATAATGTAAGAGACCATACAGTTTTGCAAAAGACTCAGTAGCTTGTCAGGTCTACAAAAATGAAGACAAAGGATATCACATGAGATTTTGTTTTGCTCAGATAAGTGAAGGGAAAAAAAGCACTCCTACACTCTCCTTCTCTCCTTAGAGATACTCACTTTTTCCTCACCATTTACTACTCACAAGGACTAAAATACAAATATAAATATAAATACGCTCAGAAACCATAAACTGTATGTTGGAAGAAATTTCAAACAGTACAGACTAGCATAATAAGAAAAATACAGACTCCACACTACTCGGAGTTGGACTTGGTGCACAGTTTCAGGGTGTGTATGACATAAACTGGGCTTTCCTGGTGGCTTAGCGGTAAAATCCCCATGCCAAGCAGGAGATGCAAGTTTGACCCCTGGGTCAGGAAGATACCCTGGAGAAGGAAATGGCAAGCCACTCTAGTATTCTTGCCTGAGAAATCCCATGAACCGAGGAGCTAGGACATGACTTTAGCAACAAAACGGCAACAAATGACATAAACAGGATCAGACACACACAGAGCAGCTACTTTTTCTTCAACGTCTTGGGCATCTTTCTATGTCTATAAACACATATCTACTTTGCTCTTCTTACCTACTGCTTAGTAGAAACCCACATTACAAGTATCTAAGGTCCATTTAGGGCTTCCCATGTGGCATTAGTGGTACAGAACTCGCCTGCTAACAGACTTGGTTCAATCCCTGGGTCAGGAAGATCCCTGAAGGAGGACATACCAACCCACTCCAGTATTGTTGCCTGGAGAATTCCATGGACAGAGGAGCCTGGTGGGATATAGCCCGTGGGGTAGCAAAGAGTCAGATATGACTGAAGTGACTTAGCATGCACACAAGCAAGGTCTATTTATCTCTATACTCATCATGGGAAATTTTCTATAATATGGGCTTTTTCTTATCCCTCCAGTATTATGAGTCAAAGTTCCTTTGAACTTTGTGGGTGGTGGATGCCTGTCAGTTCAGTTTGGCGGCTATAGTAATGAGTCAGTACCCTGTTCTTGGGCTGCCGGTGCCCTATTTTCTACCATGTGTCCAATCAGTCTTGCCCCCTCCCTCACTGTCCGCAGCTTTAGCTTTAATATTTTACACCCACACATTAATTCACTGTTCTAGCCAGAACACTACATTGGGTTTAGGTCCAGAGTAGTGGTTAGGAGCTCAACGACAGCCAAGGTTTTGATTCTGAGTTGGCCATGCTGATCTTGTGTGAGTTAAACACTCAGGCCTAATTTTCCATCCCCTTAAGGAAGATAGAAACAGTACCTGTCTCCTGAGTTTGTCTCCGTGTGTGTGTGTGTGTGTGTGTGTGTGTGTGTGTGTGTGTGTATTAAAATGAGATCGTGTGCATCGAGCGCCTGACATCGGATAAACTTCTTGATAAATGTTAACTGCACCTTCTAGTCGTCTATTTATTCCCTAGGGTCGTTTCACGAGATTCAGTGTTTGTGGAGTACTGGGCTTCACTGGTGGCTCAGAGGGTAAAGTGTCTGCCTGCAATGCAGGAAACCCGAGTTCGATTCCTGGGTCGGGAAGATCCCCTGGAGAAGGAAATAGCAACCCACTCCAGTATTCTTGCCTGGAAAATCCCATGGATGGAGAAGCCTGGTAGGCTATAGTCCATGGGGTCACAAAGAGTTGGACACGATTGACGACTTCACTTCACTTCCTGCATTAGACAGGGCTTCCCTGGTGGCTCAGAGGTTAAAGCGTCTGCCTGGAATGCAGGAGACCTGGGTTTGATCCCTGGGTTGGGAAGATCCCCTGGAGAAGGGAATGGCAACCCAGTCCAGTACTCTTGCCTGGAGAATCCCATGGAAGGAGCAGCCTGGTGGGCTGCAGTCCATGGGGTCGCAAAGAGTCGGACACGACTGAGCGACTTCATTTCACTTCCAGTATTATGATACTTAAATCATCAGAATCACACAGCAGTGGCTGTCATTGTCTGTTTTTTTCGTAAAGATTTGATTTTACTTAATTTGAGCTGATTAAAAAAAACAAAAGCAACTTAGAAATGTCTATGTACAAGGCGATGAGGAGAGGTACAAAGTATGAGGAGCATCCCGTAGGAGTGTAGGAGAAAAGGATTCTTGAGGAAGGGTTTGGAGGGTGAGTTACAAATTTGAAAGGTTCAGACTTCATGCCAATTATTCCAAGGTACACATTAACTACTTTACATACATCATGTAAGAACTGGAAAGTATACTCATCTTTGGTTTCTATTTCAAGTTTGCAGGGATACTTGTCTGCAGGATTAGGATTTAGCACTGTGCTAAGCACTGCCCACGGCCTATGTCATTATTTAATCCTCGTTCTTACCCTCAGAATAAGGTACTATTACTCGCCCCAATGTAAAGAAGAGGAAATTAAGGCTCACAGTTACACAAAGATTGGTGAAGCAGCAAAGCTGAACCCAAGCCATCAACCTCAAGACCCTGAACTCAACAAGCATCGCATTTTAGCTCTTCAAATGCCAGAGATATCTGGACAGAAAAAAAAAAAAGAAAAAAGAAAACTGAGCCTTCATATCTTGGGTTTTTCCTCTAAATGTAAAAACAATGCAAAACATACTTTTGTTTTCCTTTTGCCTAGGTAAATTTCCATTTTATTTGGCTAGGGGTAGTGAGGATAGTGGCTTAAGGCAGTGCCTTATCAGCTTCAATTAACAACGAAGATTTTTCAAAGGGGTGAGAAGCAGAGAGGAAGAGCAGGAAGATCTGTGAAAACGATCTGTCTCTAAGAGAGAAGAGGTGACTTGTGTCAGTGTTGCCAAGCACTTTACTCACAACCACCTGCGGCTCTTCTGATACAAACACACCCAGTGCCTTGCATGAGTTAGTCCTGCCTGGGAGACTCCCCTCCCACCCCAGTTTACTCACATGCGGGAGCCTTCACTTGTGCCAGAGTGCTGCTTCTCCTTTCGAAAAGAGTTCTGCTTTTCCTTTCTGCCTCCACTCCCTATCCCATAACCTACTCAGTGTTAGTCTTAATTCTAACATGAAAACATTTAAATAATTTGTGATGGTCACCCTTACTATAAACCCCGTATGTGTCTACAGCTCCTGGAACAATGTCAGTACAGGCTCAATAAATATTTGTTGAATGAGAAAATATGCTATTTACTAGTGTGAGACATCCCTTTTGGTGTTCTGATAGGCATTCTAAAACAAAGTGTGTGTATCTCTGTACATACAAATATATATATATAATATTATATATATACATACATGTATGTTTACATTTTGAAATGTGTCTGTTTATCATCAATAAATACTTTTATTATTATTTTTATTATTATTACCAGCATCATCAGTAATACTCGTAATCCAACAAAGAGCAATGAATTGAATGAGAAGCACAGAACTCACAGGTTACTTGGACATCACAATAACTTTGAAGGAGGAGAGTGGTTAATTTGCAGGTAACAATATTGTGTTATTTATAAATAAAATGTTCGATTATCAGGGACTTCATGGAAAATCTATCTCCTGCTGCTTATTCTACTATGAAAAAGATTTTCTCAGAGTTCTACTTTAGCTATTAACATTTATTGAAATTTAAGTTTATTATCAGGTTAACCAGCAATTTATTTCCCATTTGGTAATCACAGTGACAGAGGCTCCAAAAATCCCTAGTCAGTACTCACTGGCATTCACGGGGGAAGAACTAGCAACAGACACTTGAGAATCCCCTTTCAGAAGAATGAATGAAACAGAAGACAGGCTTCGTGCCTCCAGAGAGTCATCTTCCACCCCTTCTCTATGACCATTAGGCTGATGGAATGAATCAAACACATGGAACAGATTTCACCCTTCATTTTCAAGTACATTGTCTACTAACAGTTTTCATGAGCACTCTGATTATGCAAGGCTCTTGTCTGTGGACCCCTGCCAATGCCAACCATCAAGCTAATGACCTGTGCTTGCCAGCTCCAAGGTGAAGGACCACTTTGGGGCATATCTCGCCAGAACTCAAAGAGGAATCGTTTCTGCAAATGATCTCAGAGTAGCAGGTATCCACTGCCTTACTGCCAGAGGTTGCCTGAGCTCAGAGTGGGGGCATTAAGGGAGGGGGAAAGAAAATCTACTAATTCATAGTGGTTTAGATCACTGGCTTTACTTTCATGGATGATAAAAAGGAAGAGTCTTCATTTTGGAAGGTGAGACTGAGAACTTTAGCCTGCATTTCATCCATGTCATTATTTTTATGTTGGGCAATGAAATATATCCTGTGACTTGTCAATGGCATCACACAGTGAAGCTGAGAGGTTGTAGGTTATTTCTATAATGATTGATACTTTCTGCCACAGCAGTCCAGCCCCTGCAGATTGTTCCTTTTCTCCTGTGCTCTGGTGAATCCTGTTTAAAGTTGGGTGAAAGAGCTGTAAACCCCAGCAGACATCAAACCTTAACCACTGACTTGACCATAGCAGGATGTGTGATGCTCTTCTCTGCCTAACTTCAAGCACCTTCAGGAGCACTTGAAGCGAAGAAGGTTCTTTGAAAATGGGGTAAAGGTGCATGGATGACCCACACTGTCACTGGCATCTCTTCAGCCAATCACAAAAAATGCTTGGGTCAGCACTCTTCCTCAGCTAATGGAAAGATTGCCTAAAATCATGAGAACCAGAGGCATGGAGAAATGTGCAGACAACTCATTCCGTGACTTTCCCTGCCCCTGTTCCTTCCATTTTACAAATCTAAATCCAAAGACCAAAGGGAATTCTAATGAAATGGAATGTGCATGAACAATCTCAAAAATCCTTGTGGGGTACTATAATACCCTTGAAAACAGTGTGATTATTTGGGGCCTCCCAAATAATGTAAAAATAAACATGCATTGTGCATAGGGAAAGAAATACAGATAAAAGCTGCAAAAGTATGTTTTCTGTTTCATAAAATTCACATACAGCATTCTTTGCTTCAGTGGATGGCTAGGCAGAGTGTAACAAAAATCTAAAAACATTTTTGGGGGAGTAATCACTTTTTAAAAACTGACAAACTATAAGCCAAATTGAGATAATCTTTCTAACTCCACAGACAAACAGAAAAAGTATTAAGTCCCTTATAACATCACTATCCATGTTCTCCCATCAAAGGTTAGGATAATCCTCAGTATATTTCAGGAAAGTAATGTCTCAAATCAATAAAGGGTCAAAGACAGTAGGGGCTCTTACACATCTTTAGGACACAAAAGCCCTCTGGGGAGGAGAAACAAGATTGCCTCCTGATATTCAGCAGAAATATTTAAGCTGTTTGAAGAACGTGGATCCACATGGCCACAGCGTAAAAATGAAGCAGAGGGAAAACATAACCCCCAGGGGGCAAAACAAAGACTAAAAATGCTAACAGCATAACCTACAGTATTAATCTGTAAAGCTGCTTCAAGAGGCAAGAAAATAAAATGAAGTAGCACAAACACCAGAAACTGTAATGCTACACTGAATAGACATGCTCTGTTTCTGATTATCCAGCACTGATTCATCTATCAGCAGTCATTCCCTTGGCGAAAATCATATTTTGTTTACTCTTAATTCATACAATTTGAGAGGGGGGCTTCCCAGCATAGGTACAAGATCAGAGAGAAACATGCCCTCCTCTGATCTCATCCCCCCTATAAGAGATGGTCTAAGAGATTGTGTTGAAGCTATTAGAAGAGAGGTTTCCTTGATGATGGTTTAACATGATAGTTGGAGGTAGACAGGGTGACAGCTAGGCCTATAGACAGGTGACCATTTTTGTTCTCATAAAAGAAAAAACTTTCAGAGAATAAAGGTATCACACAAGAAAGTGGAGTTGAGAGGTGGTGATAGATTGTTTTTGTTTTGTTTAGTTGCTAAGACATGTGTGACACTTTTGGGACTCCATGGACTGTAGTCAGCCAGACTCCTCTGTCCATGAGATTTCCCAGGAAAGAATACTGGAGTGGGCTGCCATTTCCTTCTCCAGGGGATCTTCCTGACCCAAGGATCGAACCCACATCTCCTGCGTTGGCATGTGGATCCTTTCTTGACTGAGCACCAGGGAAGCCTAGGGGCCAGAGATACCTGATGACATATGAGTCCCTAAGTACAACCATGAATGAAGCTAGGTGTCCTTGGTACTTGAAATGATAACTTCTCTTGCTGGTGTAGGTAATTTTTCTGTTTCTATCACTTTCAAGTGATAATCCATTTTGCACGAGGTAAAATGTGGGATGTTCTTCACAAGAACAAGCCTCACCGAAAGCACCATGTCCTGCTCATCAGTATACCCCCAACCCTAAGAACAATAACTGATAGAAGACTGTGTAACTGTTCAATGAATAGAGAATTTTTAAAAACATGAATCTTTGTTGACTCAAGAATTATTTCCCAAGTTCACAGTTTCAAAAAAAAAGCAAGGAAACATAAAACAAATTTCAACAAAGTCCCAGAAAGATCAAACACTGGACAAAAACACATTCTCCCATATATGACTCACAACAAATTATTACTTCCATACAGTACCAATTTTTTTAAAATTTTTATTTTAACTTTAGTTTACTTTACATTACTGTATTGGTTTTGCCAAACATTGGAAACACTGATGAAAGAAATCAAAGAGGACACTAACAGATAGAGAAATATTCCATGTTCATGGATCAGAAGAATTAATATTGTGAAAATGAGCATACTACCCAAAGCAATCTACAAATTCAATGCAATCCCTATCAAACTACCAGCGGTATTTTTCACAGAACTAGAACAAATAATTTCAAGATTTATATGGAAATACAAAAAACCTCGAATAGCCAAAGCAATCTTGAGAAAGAAGAATGGAACTGGAGGAATCAACTTGCCTGACTTCAAGCTCTACTACAAAGCCACAGTACCAATTTTTGACAGATATTAATGAATGGATAATCTACATACCAGAGAAACCCCATAAGACAGTAGGCACTGGAGCAGCTGTGAGGAGATATCCCACGTCCAAGACCAAAGGAGAAGCCCCAGCAACATGTCAGGAGGGGCAAATTCGCATTTAGAATCAAACCCCATTCCTGCCAGAGACGCTCAGAGGGCTCAAACAACCCTTGTGCACCCCAGGACCCAGGGACCCCACAGAGACAAAGAGAACTGTGTCTGAGCATCTCCTGTGGAGGTGCAGGTCAGCAGTGGCCCACTGCAGGGGCAGGGGCTCTGGGTGCAGCAGTCTTGGGTATGGCATAAGCCCTCTTAGAGGAGGTCACCATTAACCCCACTGTTGAGCTGCCAGAACTTACACAGGACTGGGAAATAGACTCTTGGAGGGCACAACAGAACCTTGTGCACCAGGACCCAGGAAAAAGGAGCAGTGACCCTACAGGAGACTGTCCCAGATTGCCTGTGGGTGTCCGGGAGTCTCCGGCAGAGGCGTGGGTCAGTGGTGGCCTGCTGTAGGGTTGGGAAACTGAGTATAGCAGTGCATGCATGGAATCTTTTGAGGGAGTCACCATTATCTTCATTACCTGCCATAGTTTGGCCCCAGGTAAATAGCTGGGAGGGAACACAGTTCCACTCATCAACAGAAAATTTTATTAGAGATTTACTGAGCCCTGCCCAATAGAACAAGACCCAGTTTCCCCCTCAGTCAATCTATCCCATTAGGAAGCTTCCATAAGCTTCTTATCCTTCTCCATCAGAGGGCAGACAGACTGACCACAAGCACAGAAAACAAACCAATGTAATCACACGGACCACAGCCTTGTCTAACTCAATGAATCTATGAGCCATGCGTTCTGACAAAATGCGGTCCACTGGAGGAGGGAGTGGCAAACCACTTCAGTATTCTTGCCTTGAGAACCCCATGAACAGTATGAAAAGGCAAAAAGATAGGACACTGAAAGATGAACTCCCCATGTAGGTAGGTGCCTGATATGCTACTGGAGATCAGTGGAGAAATAACTCCAAGAAGAATGAAGAGACAGAGAAAAGCAAAAACAACACCCAGTTGTGGATGTGACTGGTGATAGAAGAAATGTCCACTGGTGTAAAGAGCAATACTGCATAGGAACCTGGAATGTTAGGTCCATGAATCAATGCAAATTGGAAGTGGTCAAACAAGAGATGGCAAGGGTGAACATTGACATTCTAGGAATCAGTGAACTAAAATGGACTGGAATGGGTGAATTTAACTCAGATGACCATTATATCTACTACTGCGGGCAAGAATCCCTTAGAAGGAATGGAGTAACTGTCATAGTCAACAAAAGAGTCTGAAATGCAGTACTTGGATGCAATCTCAAAAACGACAGAATGATCTCTGTTCATTTCCAAGAGAAACCATTCAATATCACAGTAATCCAAGTTTATGCCCTAACCAGTAATGCTGAAGAAGCTGAAGTTGAACGGTTCTATGAAGACCTACAAGATCTTCTAGAACTAACACCCAAAAAAGATGTCCTTTTCATTATAGGGGACTGGAATGCAAAAGTAGGAAGTCAAGAAACACCTGGAATAACAGGCAAATTTGACCTTGGAGAACAGAAAGAAGCAGGGAAAAGGCTAATAGAGTTTTGCCAAGAGAACACACTGGTCATAGCAAACACCCTCTTCCAACAACACAAGAGAAGACTCTACACATGGACATCACCAGATGGTCAACATTGAAATCAGATTGATTATAATTTTTGCATTCAAAGATAGAGAAGCTCTATACAGTCAGCAAAAACAACCGAGAGCTGACTGTGGCTCAGATCATGAGCTCCTTATTGCCAAATTAAGACTGAAATTGAAGAAAGTAGGTAAAACCACTAGACCATTCAGGTATGACCTAAATCTGGAAGTGAGAAATAGATTTAAGGGTCTAGATCTGATAGATAGAGTGCCTGATGAACTATGGAATGAGGTTCGTGCAGGAGACAGGGAGCAGGACCATCCCAATGGAAAAGAAATGCAAAAAAGCAAAATGGCTGTCTGGGGAGGCCTTACAAATAGCTGTGAAAAAAAAAGAGGTGAAAAACAAAGGAGAAAAGGAAAGATATAAGCATCTGAAAGCAGAGTTCCAAAGAATAGCAAGAAGAGATAAGAAAGCCTTCTTCAGTGATCAGTGCAAAGAAATAGAGGAAAACAACAGAATGGGAAAGACTAGAGATCTCTTCAAGAAAATTAGAGATACCAAGGGAACATTTCATGCAAAGATGGGCTCAATAAAGGACAGAATGGTCTGGACCTAACAGAAGCAGAAGATATTAAGAAGAGGTGGCAAGAATACCCGGAAGAACTGTACAAAAAAGATCTTCACAACCCAGATAATCATGATGATGTGATCCCTAATCTAGAGCCAGACATCTTGGAATGTGAACTCAAGTGGGCCTTATAAAGCATCATTACGAACAAAGCTAGTGGAGGTGATGGAATTCAAGTTGAACAGTTTCAAATCCTGAAAGATGATGCTGTGAAAGTGCTGCACTCAATATGCCAGCAAATTTGGAAAACTCAGCAGTAGCCACAGGACTGGAAAAGGTCAGTTTTCATTCCAATCCCAAAGAAAGGCAATGCCAAAGAATGATCAAACTACTGCACAATTGCACTCATCTCACATGCTAGTAAAGTAATGCTCAAAATTCTGCAAGCCAGGCTTCAGCAATACGTGAACCATGAACTTCCTGATGTTCAAGCTGGTCTTAGAAAAGGCAGAGGAAGCAGAGATCAAATTGCCAACATCCACTGGATCATGGAAAAAGCAAGAGAGTTCAGGAAAAACATCTATTTCTGCTTTATTGACTATGCCAAAGCCTTTGAGTGTGTGGATCACAATAAACTGTGGAAAATTCTGAAAGAGATGGGAATACCAGACCACCTGACCTGCCTCTTGAGAAATCTGTATGCAGGTGAGGAAGCAACAGTTAGAACTGGACATGGAACAACAGACTGGCTCCAAATAGGAAAAGGAGTACATCAAGGCTGTATATTGTCACCCTGTTTATTTACCTTATATGCAGAAAACATCATGAGAAATGCTGGACTGGATGAAGCACAAGCTGGAATCAAGATTGCTGGCAGAAATATCAATAACCTCAGATATGCAGATGACACCACCCTTATGGCAGAAAGTGAAGAAGTAGTAAAGAGCCTCTTGATGAAAGTGAAAGAGGAGAGTGAAAAAGTTGGCTTAAAACTCAACATTCAGAAAACAAAGTTCAAGGAACAGTAACAGACTTTATTTTCTTGGGCTCCAAAATCACTGCAGCCATGAATTAAAAGACGCTTGCTTCCTGGAAGAAAAGTTATGACCAACCTAGACAGCACATTAAAAAGCAGAGACGTTACTTTGCCAACAAACGTCCATCTAGTCAAGGCTATGGTTTTTCCAGTAGTCATGTATGGATGTGAAAGTTGGACTGTGAAGAAGGCTGAGTGCCGAAGAATTGATGCTTTTGAACTGTGGTGTTAGAGAAGACTCTTGAGAGTCCCTTGGACTGCAAGGAGATCCAACCAGTCCATCCTAAAGGAGATCAGTCCTGAATATTCATTGGAAGAACTGATGCTGAAACTGAAACTCCAATACTTTAGCCACCTGATGAGAAGTACTGACTTATTTGAAAAGATCTTGATCCTGGGAAAGACTGAAGGCAGAAGGAGAAGGGGACAATAGAGGATGGGATGGTTGGATGGCATCACCGACGCGATGGACATGAGTTTGAGTAAACTCCAGGAGTTGGTGATGGATTGGGAAGCCTGTGTGCTGCAGTCCATGGGGTCGCAAAGAACTGCACATGACTGAGCGACTGAACTGAAAGAACAGCAGCTACACAAACTCTGTGGTAGGATCAAGTGGCCAGTGTCTGGACACCAAGACAAAGCTGGTGTGAGATGGGAAAGAAAGGCTGGGAGTAAGACCTTCTAGGATGCTTCAGGACAGAGGTCCTTATCCTGGGAGTAATAACAAGGATTCAATTTCTTTATTAAAGGAACAAAAAAAACCGGTTAAATTCAAAACATTTTCTGTACAGCTAACCAACATTTCAATAGAACTGATATAGAAAGGTCTGCCTCATGTTCTCTTTGCTCCACCTAAATTATCTAAGTCCCCTACATACAAAATAAGCTTCCTTCTGAGAGTGCATTTGTAAGTCCAATCTGTTTGCAAGTCCAACAAAATTAGTCTAGGCACTCAACTCTGTGCTGTGTGATCAGTCATGTCCAACTCTTTGTGACCCCGTGAAGTGTATTCTGCCAGAGTCCTCTGTCCCTGGGATTCTCCAGGAAAGAATACTGGAGTGGGTTGCCTGCCCTCCTCCAGGGGATCTTCCTGATCCAGGGATCGAACCCGCGCCTCTTATGTCTCCTGCACTGGTAGGTGGATTCTTTACAACTAGCACCACCTCAGAAGCCCAAGTACCCAACTAACTGTACTGTAATAGGCTTATAATACCTTTCACAGAAATAACACATAAAAAGCAAACACAAAGAATAAAGAAAACACTTTTAGTCGTACAGTATATCACCTTGAACAATGCAGTGTAGCAGCTGGCATGCAGGGGCTGACACTGAGTAAACAGGGAGGAAGCTACTGACTGGAGGAGGGAAAGAGGTGGGAGACGGTAGAGCTGAAGGATCACTGCCTATGCTTTTGGTATTACATAGAAGAATCCGTCATCAAATCCAAGGTCATGATGATTTTTTCTGTTTTTTCCTCTAATACTTTTGTGGTTTTAGATGTTATATTTAGTCATTAATCCACTTTGGATTAATTTTTATGTGGTGTGTGGTATCAAGGTACATGCTTATAATCTCTACTCTATATAAAAGGCTGTTTCCAAGCCTGACATAAAGGTTATCTTTTGGAAATGAAAATGAAAAAAAATAAAATCAGCCCTCTGTACAAGAAGCCTATATCTGTAAAGAAGTGGGAAGAAATTTCTAGTTCTCAGAAAGGATTTTAGGGTTTACATGCTGTTATCAAGGATAATATGTGGCCAACTGCTGCTAAGTCGCTTCAGTCGTGTCCGACTTTGTGTGACCCCATAGACGGCAGCCCACCAGGCTCCCCCATCCCTGGGATTCTCCAGGCAAGAACACTGGAGTGGGTTGCCATTTCCTTCTCCAATGCATGAAAGTGAAAGGTGAAAGTGAAGTCACTCAGTCGTGTCCAACCCTCAGCGACCCCATGGACTTCAGCCCACCAGGCTCCTCCATCCATGGGATTTTCCAGGCAAGATTACTGGAGTGGGGTGCCATTGCCTTCTCCAATGTGGCCAACAGACAAGTTCTATTTGGCCATCAGTATGTGTAAATGTTTTACATTAGTAGCTAATACAAAATGAGAAATTTTTTATGTAAGAATTCAGGCTTCCTACTCTCTTTGGAGTAATGGAAGTTCTGGCCTAGTTTGCTGTGTGTGTTGAACCTTTGAAGGAAGAAAGTCTTTTCAGTGTATCACAGACCTCAGAAGGCCTACTTAATTAATTGTTCATTCACTCAATAGGCCCTTGTCAACATGTGGGTTGTAAACTGTGCCTATGAAAAAAGTCATATGTTAGAGCCTAATCAATTTTATAGATCATGTCTGAAGAAAGCCATACAAAGAATGACTGAAAGTCACTCAGTCATGTCTGACTCTGACCCAAGGACTATACAGTCCATGGGATCCACCAGGCCAGAATACTGGAGTGGGTAGCCGTTCCCTTCTCCAGGGGATCTTCCCAACCCAGGTCTCCTGCAGTGCAGGTGGATTCTTTACCAGCTGAGCCACAAGGGAAACCCAAGAATACTGAAGTAGGTAGCCTATCCCTTCTCCAGCAGATCTTCCCAACCCAGGAATCAAACTGGGGTCTCCTGCATTGCAGGCAGATTCTTTACCAACTGAGCTATCAGGGAAGCCCAAACAAAGAGAAATCAAAGGGTAAAAACTGTTGGCCTCTAAGGGTAGGTCCATGAGACAAGTACATTGCTAAGATGAAGATGGTGGCAAAGGGACTTCCCTGGGGTCCAGTGGCTAAGACTCCATGCTCCCAACTCAGGGGACCCAAGTACAATCCCTGGTCAAGGAATTAGATCCCACATGCTGCAACTAAAAATCCCACGTGCCACAGCTAAGACCCAGTGCATCCAAATAAATAAATAAAAATAACTTTAAAAAAAATGGAGGCACAATTGTTTGGTGAAACTCACCAGTAACATTACGGCTCTGCCCTGTCCACCTACAGCTTGTTATGAGGTTCTCTCTGTCACTGTTCTTTGTTGGACCAACTGTTTCCCCTTCACATCTCAATGCAGATGTCACTTCCTCCAGGATGCCTTTCCAAATCCTTCACATCAGGACTAAGGAACCCTCTCATGCCCCACTACAATACTGTTCCAAAATGGACAACATAATTTGGAGAGCTTGGTACAAAATGAAAATCTGAGGCCTCTTGTTTAAAATTCTTAAAAATATCAAGGCAGTGACAGTGGGCATTGAGCCAAGTGGGGGACTCTTCTAAACCTGGGCAGCTACACAGGTCACAGGTCTAGGGTGTAGACCTTTACTTTTCCCCTTCATCATGTCACTCCCTTCTTTTCATTGCCATTGTTTCCTCTAGCCTTTGAATCACCCCAGTAGAAAACTGCCTGGCATGTAGTAAAGTTCAAGAAATAAAGCTTGACTGGCTGAATGAGAGGATGGGGGTGGATAATGATTAAGCCACCATGAAACCCTGAGCTATTGTTCTAACATCCATTGTCAGCTGCTCCACAAATGTTCCTTCAAAGTTTATCTTCTGTAACAATGACACTATGTCAACCTATCCAGGGAACCCAATAATGGTAATGCTGCATGTTAATAAAAATCCCTGCCTTTCCCTAAAGAACTGTTTATTAACATGAAGTTTTAGAACCTAGATAATCAGGGCACAGTACACTGGATGTCCGCACAGTAAAACTGTGCAAAGCTAAGCTAGACACATTGCTACATTAAATATAAAACTAATGTTACCTGAGCACCTGAAGAGGAAAATATGAAATTTTGAGTAGGGTGAACCTTCTGTTACCAGCTTGGAAATGATTTCCTGGCACTTAGCTTGTGCTATGGGGTATCTAAAGGGCCTGAGATAATGCCACAATTCCACACATGAACTCTTCCTAGTTTGGTGTCTTAGAAACTGAAAGATGTGGAGAGGAGGTAGGAAAAGGTAAAACTAAACAAAAAGACTAAATTAGTTTTACACAATATAATGGCTCCTTGGAAGGTCTAAATAGTAATGTTAGCAAAATTGTAAAGTATACCCCAGGAAAAAAAGAGAGCAGATAGCAGACAAAATTTTAGTTTATTATCTATTCCACAAAGGATGGTGAAGATAGGAAATGCATAATTTTTCAGAGGTGCAACAGGGTGAAAACCTTCATCTCCTTTAAGAATTACGGTATCACTAAATGCTAAAAGGAGTTCTTCAAGATGGAACAAGAGGACATTAATTAATAACATGAAAATATATTATACACTGAAAAAGGTATGTACACAGTAAAATTCAGAATACAATACAGTAGTGTGTTAACTACGTTAGTAAAAAGACTAATGAAAAAAAGTATTAAAATAACTGTATCTACAATAATTTGTTAATGAATACACCATATAAAAAGAGGTAAACGGTAACATCAAAAACATAAAAGAGAGAGAGTGAAAGAGTAAAGTTTTGTTTGTGATTGAAAGTAAGGTCTTATCAGCATAAAATAGACTGTAACTAACTTACTGTTATATCTATAAGATGCCTTATATAAGCCTACTAATAACCTCAAAGCAAAAAACTGTAGCAGATACACAAAGGATAAAGAAAAGTGAATCAAAATATAGCACTACAGAAAGTCATCAATTCACAATAAAAGGACAATAAGGAAGGAAGGAAGGGACAGGATAATTACAAAAGAGCTACAAACAATAAGATGGCATTAGTACAAAACTAGTCAGCAATTTAAGAAGATGGAAATGACACCAAGTCATGTTAAAATGCTATAACATTGCTAAGTAATAGGAGGAAAGCTGAGCAATCTAACACCATGTGGCAACTAACCAGTACCACTCTGAATAATCAACCAGCCAAAGAGAAAAAGCAGGAAAAAAAAAAAAAAAACTCAGAACAAATGAAAACAGAATCACAGCACACATCAAGATCTATAGGGTGCTACAAAAGCAGTTCTTTGGGAGAAATTTATAGCAATAAATAAATATAAGAAAATAAAAAAGATCTCAAATAACCTAGCATTACATCCCAAGAACTAAAAAAAATTCTAACAGAGTCTGAAGTTAGGAAAAGGAAGGAAATAACAAAAACTCGAGCAGAAATAAACTGAGACCAGACAAAAAATAGGGGAAAAGAGAAAAAACACAAAACAAAACAAACACACAAAATCTAAAGCTGTTTTTTTCAGAAAAGATAAAACAAAATTACAAACTTTTAGCTTAGACTAAGAAAAGAAAAAGCAGCAGGAGACAATGAGATGTTACCTCATCCCTGTTAGAATGACTATCACCAAAAAAAGACAAGAGACTATGTGTTGGCAAGGATATAGAGAAAAGAGAACACTTGCGCACTACTGTCGGGAATGTAAACTGGTGTAACCGCTGTGGAAACCAGTATGGAAGTTTCTCAAAAAATTAAAAACATAACTACCACATGATGCAGCAATCCCACTTCTGGGTATATAGCAAAGGAAATAAAACCTTGACCTCAAAAAGGCATGAGAGACTCTACATCAAATGCAGCCTTACTTCTAAGAGCCAAGATAAGGTAACAACTTAAATGTCTATCTTTGGATGAATGGATGAAGAAGATTTGGTATGTGTAAACACTGAATGATTATTCAGCCATGAGAAAGAAAGACATCCTGTCATTTATGACAATATGGAAAAACAGTGAGGAAATTATGCTAAGTGAAATAAGTCAGACACAGTAAGATACCACTTATATGTGGAATCTAAAACAGCTGATCTCACAGGAGTGTATAAGGGTGGTTGCCAGGGGCTAAGGGATGGGGAAAATGAGGGGATGGTGGACAAATTTCCATTATAGTTGACAATATTGCATTCTATACCATGGACATTGCTAAGAGTAAACTTTAAATGTTCTCATTACACCAAAAAAAAAAAAAATTATTGTATGAGGTGATGGAGGTGTTAACTCTATTGTAAATTATTTCACAAACTATATGTATATGAAATCATCACATTGTAATTTAAACAATGTTACATGTCAATTATATCTCAACAAAGCTAGGAAAAAACAGGGAATCACCAACAAAGCAGTCACCGACTTAGAAATCAAAGTATTAACAGGACTCAAAGCAACTAACAATGGCATACCTTAAAGCTAGCAGAAGCCAGTGGACTTGATGAATGTTAATTACTTGATTCAACTCAGATAAAACACAACTCATTCTTTAGCAGAGCACTTCAACGGAACCTTCTGTGATAACAGAAACCTTCTATATTTGTTCTGTCCAAAATGATAGCCACTAGACATATGTATATCTTGAGTATGAGAAATAGGGCTAATGATACTAAACAAAAAAGTTATTTTACTCAATAGTTACCTATTTAGGTTTAAATTTAAATAGTACCATGTGACGAGTAGTTACTATATTGGACAGAGAAGCTTGAGAGAAACAGTGATCTTGACAAAGCCTAGGGGATAATCTCTGTAGACTAGTCAGATATTAACAAGCAAAGAAGTGAAAATACTCTCAAGCAAAACTTAACTGCTTTTCATAAAGACAATCAGAATAGCCTTTTTGAAGTGTTGAAATGATAATTCCACAAATTGTGAGGTCTTTTAATGTATAAATAAACATCTGGTAACTGCCACATGGAAAGAGACAATCCTCTAGGCAATCAAGGTGAGGAAAATACAAGTCAAGTAAACCAGAGAGCTCATGGTGAGGCTGGTGGCTGGAGTCCCAGGGGTTTGCAAAAGGCTTGAGGCGTCAGCTTTCCCAGGAGGCTGCCACCTAACAGAGATGGGCATGGGTAGGTGCAAACAGGAACGTTAAGACATTTCACATATTTAGGAAGCTGGTTTAACGTAAAGAGCTGTAGTGATCTTGTGTCACTGGACATCCAGCTGTGGACTTCTGTGTCAAGTCATAAAATTGGTTCCTTGGAAATGAGAATCCCCCTTGCTTTCTGAGTCTTCAAACCGCGGGAAGAGAGGTCATGGAAAGAAAATGCGGAAGGCAAAGCAAGAGCAAGTGATCCAAAGGAGAAGGCCAGGAACAGGAAACAAATTAAAAAATAAGGTATCAAGAGGCAATGAAAAGTTCATAAGGAGATGGGATGCTCCCAGGGAGAAGATGATGAAAAATCAGAAGGGAGAAAGCATGCCCAAGCAGCTCACAAGGACCTCTGTGAACTTATGTACACAATCACAAATTACACGCATCCCAGGAACTAGAAAGGCTACACAGAAAACGAAACACTTGCTATTAAATAAAAGGAGGGGAAAATGATACAAGAAGCCAAGACCAAAATAAAAACAAAGGCTAGGAAACTTGACCTAGAATCTGACAGCAGTGAGTTGCTTAATGCAGAAAAAGTTAAAATGATTGACAAAGGTGCTTGCACAATGGACTGAGACAAAACTGAATGTATCAACAGAGATATTTGTAACCCAGAGGAATCGCTTATAATCAATTGCTCCCTAACACTGTAGTTTCCAATTAAAAAAACACGATGAAACAAAACCTGAAGGATAAGCTATGCTTCTAAATGCAGTCCCTTCACACAGCAGTAGGTCAGAACAGAATAGGCTTACCAGGGCTGGGAAACAGACAAATTCCACTTCACAGCACACCATAGGGGAAGGTGTTTATTGAAAGTACAGACTTGAGCACTGATGTTTTGCACCTTGAGATGAGTGATTTTTGAATCTCTCCCTAAGGTAATACTATATGACTGTGCATGCAACGATGTCAGCTGAGACATAATTATGCCAAACCTATGACAATTTCATCTTTCACAGTTTCAGATCAAGATCTCTTTTTTGACCAAGACTTTATTTTTCCCCCTAGAAATGATTCCAACAAAAATAGCATTATTTCCTTTGCTGGATCCCAGTCACATTTTGGTACAAGTTGGACTGAGTCAGGGCAGTGAATCTGAGAGGAGACACATAATGAAAGTCCCCAAGCATGTTTGGTTGCTAATGTACCACTCAGAGTTAACAGTACCATTCCAGACAAACAGTCTGAGTTATGGGAATGGAGATTAGATTTGGTTTCACACCAAGTTGTAACCTTGTAGACTTACAATGATCCACTTTACAGAACATGAAAAGGAGACATTTCTACTAAGAAAGAATTTAAGAGAATTGAGGAAGGGCAAGGGGTTTAGTGCCAAAGATGCAGCTGAAGTTTCTGATTCCCACTTGCTTATTCAGTGTACACCACTTGTGGTGAAGTCCATCTTTTCACTTAACAATTGTAAACGTCCCAAAAGGGTTACCAGGAGAAAACCATCACTAGTTTAAAAAGCACAAATATACCAAGCCAAATATACCTCATCAACTCTGAGTTTTATATACACTTAATTCACAAAGATTTTTTTTTCCCCTAAGAAAAAACAAAAAACAAAACTCTTCTTCTTCACCATTCTTGTCCCATAAGATGTATCTTGAAGAAAGGTTCTTGCAGATCAAATATGGTAGGGAATTTCGGATACTAAATTCTCTTTCAGGATATTTACCAAGGAAAGAGCATATTAAAAATTCTGAGAAGTTCCAAAGTAAAGAAATCAGATTTTGCTTCAACGTTCTCCCAAAGTGTTTGGTCTTGAAGCCACCTTTCCTTTATTCTCTCTATAAAAGTCCAATTATTATTGTGTATCTAGAGTAGCATGGGAGATTCAGGATATACTGAAGTACCACTAACATAATTACACTGTAAGACTCTTAAGATATAGTAGGTATGCAAAAAGAGAGTAGAAGAGGCGAAATATTCCTCAGACTTAGCTGTTTATGGGCAAACAAGAAAGAGATCTACTGAAAACAAGAACAGGAACAAGAAAGATGATCTACACCCCATCTACTGTGCAGTGGAATTCCATTTACTGTCATTCTCAAAGGTGTAAATCATCACCATGATTCTGTGGTTTGCATCAACTTTCTCTTACTTGCAGAAGAGGAAACCAAAGTTCAGGAATGCCAAACAACCCACTCACGGTCATATGGCCAAGAGATGACAAGGCAGGGATTTGAAAGCCTTAAACTCCATTTCCTGTATCACACAGGTATCATCTTTCTATGGATTACACAGATTTCTGTAAAACTAAACATTCTCAAAGAGCTGTCCTGTGTGACATCACATCATTGTTAGTGGTTTCCCTCTGCTCCCAACTGTCCCCTTTAGTATAATGAAGAAAACCATTTAAATGGTAATCCAACTTGTTCTATGACCTTGTCTTGTTAGAACATGCCAAAGTAAATCAACAGGAGTTTTTTGGAGGACATGCCATTTATTACAGAATGGCATGCCAAGACAGAAAAAGCTGTAGAAATTAAAATATACTGCTACAGAACCTCAGATATCATTTTGCAGTACAAGTTTCTTTCAGTTACAAGAAACAGGCAAAAGGATACTTTAGGTTTAAGAAACCATACAGCAGAAAAAAAGGCAACACTCTGGCCTAAAGTACAACAAGATTTTAGAACACTAAAGAAAACTCAAGCCATCTTTCATCTCCTTCTGACATCTGAGTCACCCTACACCGCTTTCCTTCATCTACTGATCAGTAACTCTCCAGCAAATCTCCCTTCTCATGTGTGAGACCAAGTCAATTTGAAATCAAATATGAGCCACAATTCTAAATTCTTTAAGGGAGGACCCCAACTTTGGTGCCATGTTCCATAGGGACTCTATACATGGCCAATGGAAAATCCATGAAATGGAATGGGAAAAAGCAATCTCCAGATAGGTTGGGGCAGTGCCTGTACGGCAACCAAGGTAATCTATAAAGGTTTGCCCCCAAGCCCACAAGCCCTTCAATACAAAATGCCCATGGTAATATTCAAGTAATTTTTAACTAGGAAGATCAGGATGGGGAGAAGGTGAAGTGAGTCTAGTTTCAAATGAAAAGTAGAGAAATTTATCATGCTGTTGCAACAAAAATAACTCAACGTATGCTAAAGTTATAAAAAGGAGGAAGGGAAAAACTTTTCACACCTGCAACAGAATCATTAAAACATGACAGGATGGCTGGGGTTTGTCAGAATTAAGGGCCACCTGCTGCTACACATTTCACCCTCATCCTAGTCCCAGCCTTGAAAAGAAAGCCGAAGGAAAGTTCACCGAGACAATATCAAGCAGAGAATGGATCTGCCGAAGACTATTTTTTCTACTCTGGAAGAAATGTTGTGAAGTACTGTTTCTAACAATTTCGTTTTGATTTTGACTTTTTCTTTGTTTTGGGCATTCAAAAGGACATGTGTTTTATTTTTTTAATTCTCTGTTAGAAGAGCAAGGAATATGTTCTAAGAATGCAGAGAGGTTTCAGGTCTGAGTTGGTGCTGATGTTCTTTCAGGAAAAAAATAATGAACATTTCTTTTTCAGAACCCAAATAAATGACCAAATGTGAAATCCGGAATTCAAGTCTGAATCCAGGCAGACCCAGCATAATGTTCACCACTCCTCTTTAAATGACTAGGTTTCAGGATTAAATACAGAGCATCGAGCATCCCGATACTACTTTGGAGTGCATTTACAAAATCTAAAATACTCTATATATTTTAAACAAACTAAGCAACTGCTTCTACTTTATGATCCTAAAATTTCTTCTATTTCCTATTTTAAAATAGGATTTAGGAAGAAAAATCACAATCTTTTTAAACTACTGTCAATCAAACTGCCACAGTGACGGAGCTCCTTACAAAGCAACTACATGAAGTCATGAAATAAAGAGCTTTATGAATAAAATGATTAATCTCCATAATGATTCTACAATTCTAGATTATTATCTTCATCTTAAAGATGGGAAAACGTGGGTTTAGGTAAAGGGACTCCTAAGGGACATAAAGCTAAGAGGCTGAACCACCCCTTGTTACCAGTGACATCTTCAGAGCAGAGGAGCAGAGGCTAGGTTGTTGGTAAAGACAGATGATTAAGTACAAAGCCTCTTTGTAATAATGGAAATTAAAAGTCGATACCGTCGTGACTTGCTCTCATATTGACCAGTTAAAATGTTTCAAAGCATTCCTTCAGCATTTATTGATGTTACTTTCTATTTCCATAGCTCTTTATAGCTTATAAAGAATTACCATAGTATTTCACTCTGACACTATTATACCCTTCATATTTTAATTGGTATTGATTAATTTATTCTGTGTCTCACTCCAAAAGGAACATGACATGTATTCTATTCTTGATACACAACCTTTCATTGTACTTTCCTCATATGCATAGGTTTCAGCAACCCAACCCACCACTATGATTAAAAAAATAATAATAATCAGAAACTTCCCTGGTGGTCCAGTGGTTAAGACTCTGTGCTTCCAGTGCAGGGGATGTGGGTTCAATTCCTGGTCAGGCCCTAAGATCCCACACACTGTGTGGCACAGCCAAGAAATTAAAATAAAGAACAATAAAATATTTTTTAAAATCAGAAATAGGTGAGGGTATAGATAAATGGCAGCCAAAATCCTCAGTGCAAGAGAAACATTTTGTTGCATTGTATTCCTCCAGGCTTCCAAGGAAGCATCAACTGTTTTTAGAATATACCTAAAGCCAACAACTCCATGAATGATGGGTTCTGTCACAGCTGCACCTATTTGCAACTTCAGACAGTGTGAGAGAGGCCAGCAGACCATCCTCATTCATATTTAGATGCGTCCAGTCATAGCAGGCAAAATCTTGGTTGGCGTTCGTTCTTTCACGGTGTGAAAGTGTTAGTCACTCAGTCATGTCCAATTCTTTGTGACCCCATGGACTGTAGCCTGCCAGGCTCCTCTGTCAATGGGGTTCTGCAGGCAAGAATCCTGAAGTGGGTTGCCATGCCCTTTTCCAAGGGGCATCTTCCTGACCCAGGGATTGAACCCAGGTCTCCGGCATTAAAGGTAGATTCTTTATCTTTACCGTCTGGGCCACCAAGAAAGATCTTTTTATAAAACTTGCTCAAAAGAGTCAGTAGGTTATTTATTTTGTTATTCTCTAGGAATATTGTGGGAGGAGGGGATATGCATAAAAAGCAGAAAATTAAAATCAAAGAAAATACTGAAGGAAGTTTCTCTCTTCTCAAGGAGATCTTATCAAGAACTACCTTCTGGACGCATTTAAGGGAAAAAAGGACACAGTCTTTTCTCTCTCATGGCCTCTCACAGAAAGCATCATCTTCAGCACAACCAATTGAAAAGCAAAATATCTAGAAAAATAGGGAGATGAGCATTTTTGTTTTGTTTCGTTTGGGGTCTGCATCATTACCAAGTCTGACTGACATTGTCCTCAATCAAAACAGATAGGCCCAAATACTCCACAAACTTGAACAAAGGGTCCACAGACCCCCTGAGGACTTTTCAATAAACATTCCAAAGGCTCAAATGTCCAATGTTCCACGCACTGTTTTAAAAAACTGACAATGTCTTAGTTGTAAAACAGTGATTAAATGATGTTAACACTTCTCTCCCAAACACTGTTTCCAAATGAAGCCCAGCTTTGTCCAATCACTGTCATATGGGCAAGAAAAAAAAAAACTTTCCTTATAGGCTCGACTGTGAACCTAGATACCTGCTTGCTTTCTTTCTGTTTTTTAATAAGCTTTTTATATTAGTTTTAAAACTAGCAAAAATAAAAAAAAGTGAAGGCAGTACAGAGTTCCTATATACCCTATATCCAGTGTCCACTGTTATTGACATCTTTCATTTGTACATAGAGTTGTCCCAATTATTGAACTACCACTAATACATTATTAACTAAAATTCATACTTCATTCACATTTCCTTAGTTTTTACCTAATCAGTTCAGTCGCTCAGTCGTGTCCGACTCTTTGCGACCCCATGAATCGCAGCACGCCAGGCCTCCCTATCCATCACCAACTCCCGGAGTTCACTCAGACTCATGTCCATCAAGTCAGTGATGCCATCCAGCCATCTCATCCTGGGTCTTCCCCTTCTCCTCCTGCCCTCAATCCCTCCCAGCATCAGAGTCTTTTCCAATGAGTCAACTCTTCGCATGAGGTGGCCAAAGTACTGGAGTTTCAGCTTTAGCATCATTCCTTCCAAAGAAATCCCAGGGCTGATCTCCTTCAGAATGGACTGGTTGGATCTCCTTGCAGTCCAAGGGACTCTCAAGAGTCTTCTCCAACACCACAGTTCAAAAGCATCAATTCTTCGGCGCTCAGCCTTCTTCACAGTCCAACTCTCACATCCATACATGACTACTCGAAAAACCATAGCCTTGACTAGATGGACCTTAGTCAGCAGAGTAATATCTCTGCTAATACACCCCCTTTTTCTTCATATCCCATTTAATATTGATCATTATATCTCCCCAGCCTCCTATTGGCTAAGATCGTATATTCAACATCCCTTTTCTACACCTTGGTAGTTTTGAGAGTAATGGTCAGATATTTTGTACAGTGTCTCTCACATGAGAGTTGTCTAATGTGTTTCTCATGATTAGATTGGGGCTATGGGTTTTGGAGAAGAGCATCACAAAGGTTGGCTTCCCTGGTGGCTCAGAGGGTAAAGCATCTGCCTACAGTGCAGAAGACCTGGGTTTGATCCCTGGAATTGGGAAGATTCCTTGGAGAAGGAAATGGCACCCCACTCCAGTACTCTTGCCTGGAAAATCCGATGGACAGAGGAGCCTGGTAGACTACAGTCCATGGGGTCGCAAAGAGTCGGACACGACTGAGCAACTTCATCACAAAGGTAAAGTTCTACTGCCATCGCGTCTCATCAAGGGTACACACAATCAACGTGACTTATCACCTCTGATGTTGACTGGAGTCATCTGGCTGAGGCAGCATCTTTAAGGTTTCTATTCCCTAAAATTTTTACTACTTTCTGCCCTTTGCAAACTGTTCTCTTCAGACAAACACGCTATGGACATTCCATACTTAAGGAATGGAGAGTTATGCTCCACTTTCTCGAGGGAAGAATATCTGCAAAAATTATCTAGATTTTTCTGCATAGATTTGTCCACTTCCATTTATTTATATCTATATCTACTCACATATAACTATTTCATTCTTTGTGTTATAGTCAACACTACTTTATTGCTCAAAGTGATCCATTTTTGGTTACCACGAGCTCTTTGAGTCAGTTCCTGTTTCCTTTTGCCATACCCCCATTACTGTGGATTTAGGCAGGGGCATTTTCTTCTTTATTGCCACTACAAGATGCTCCAGGATCATCTTGTACATTTCTCACCCCAGTAGACTCAGCCATTTCTTCAAGGAACTCTGGTTTCTCTTATTGGAGCACAGCATATGAAAAGACATTCAACATCTCATTAAAACAATGAGATGCTACCACACAGCTATTAGAATGTGCTCTAGGAAGGGCAGTAGGAGCTTTTTTAATTTAACCCATCTAATAGCTGTGTGTTGGTGGCTCTGTTTTAATTTGCAATTCTCTGTCGACATATGTTGAGCATCTTTTCATATGGGCATTTTTTCCATTTGTATTTTTTGAAAGAGGTGTCTATTCAGGTCTTTTGTTCATTTTTAAGTTAACCTCTTTTGTTACTGTTGAAGTGTAAGAGTTCTTTCTATATTGTGGACACAAGTCCCTTATCTGATGCCTGACTTGCATTTTTTGAAAAGAAGTTTTTAATCTTAATAAAATCCAATTTACCAATGTTTCTTCCACAGACTGTGCTTTGCGTGCTCTATCTATAATCTCATCACCAAACCCAAGATCACACAGATTTTCCTTGTATGTTTTCTTCCAGAAATTTTGTAGTTTTACATTTTGTATTTAGTCCTTTCATCCACTTTGAATTAAATTTTGAGGCATTTTCAGGTCCAAGTCTAGGTTCATAGTTTTGTGTACAAAGGCCTAGCTATTCCTGTTTTGAACTGTCTTTATGTCTTTGTCCAAGATCAAATTTGCATGGACTAATCAACTTTTTTTTTTCTTTCTTTTTTAAAGTTCAGCATTGGTGAAAAATCAAAGAAAACAAAGAGATTCAACTTTAAGACAAGAGCAACTCGATGACGGCAGGTCACCGTCATCACCACTGCGTATGCAGGTCAGACTGAGAGTGTTAAGATAATCAGAATGGAACTAGGCCATGGATACAATGTTCTGTATCTCCTCAATGACTGGTAATCGCTGATTAATGCTCTGCTAGTATAGGTGGGCCTCATTAGCTCTGAGAGCAAGGAGAAAAGCTGTCAAACTGATAATGCTAAGGGTGGGGAAGAAAAATTAGAGCAGAAAAGCTGTAAAAAGGGTGGAGAATGCCCTGCCCCTGAATGTTATAAATGGGATATATAACTATATTTGAACAAATATGATCATCTCTTCATTTTCTCCCTACATCCCACATTCTTTTAAATTAGCAGACACCAGAGACCGAAATTCCATTGGGGTCTTTTTTTAAAAACACCTTCTACTTTTTCTTACTAAAGCTATGTGATCATTTTGTATTTCACTAGTGCACATCTATGTAGAATTCATTTTATACAAAATGAAAGAGTTCCTGATTAGAGCCTGCTGAAAACATACAGACCAAGACAAGGTCAAAGCAACCTTTCTGTCTTTCAGAGGGGCCTGTGGGGGATCCAGGGCTGCAGACTATGATTCGTTCTCCAAAACCTCTTTTTGCATGTTAGCCACGGAACACAAAACAAAAAGGATGGCTGGAGTCAGCCTGAAAAATGTGAAACCCTCTAATGTCAAATTGGAATCAACACATCATAAGCCTATCATTAAAATGCTTTCATGAAGTTAAAATGAAAAGAAAGATGGACGAAATAACCATAGATAATACAGATTTAAAGGGGATGAGCCTGAAGTTTAGATGAGAGATTTTACTATGAGGATCAAAGTTGGTAAGTTTTGTTTTTTTTTAACTGGGCCATCGAAGAGAAGCCTAAGAATCTTTAATTACTGGTGCTGGGTTTCCCTGCAAATCGCTACATAGTAAAACAGCAAGTGCAGAATCTGATCCCATCCCCATGCTAATTGTAATCAGTCTTCAGTTTGCAGAGTATGTGATCACTTACTAAAATGGCAGGCATCCCGCTGAACCCCCAGCCCTGCCTATTACATGCACCCTGTTCCTGCAGGGAGCCAGAACAACCCAACAACGAGCGGCAAATACATTTCGATAAACAGATTCATTGTCCTATTTCAATACAAATCACACTCTGTTAAGAATAATGCACTTTAGACCAGGTTCTGACAGTCAAAAATGCTGATTTAAGAAGAGATTTGTGTTCCTAATTTAATTCATTCATTTGCATGTCTCTCCTCTAAGTATGCTATAATTCAGGCTTACTGATCAAAACTGGTAATCACTCCTTCTTTTAGTGGTCCAAATTGAGCTTTTAAAATCACAACTCTACTTATTTATTTAGAGATTTTTATATTTAATGACTCTAGGATGAATGCTTATTAGATGATGATAATGAAAAGAAAGGTTATTCAAAGTGACCTCTGAAATGATCCTATATATTTTCCAAATAACGTATAGGTATTACATGGAGCTTCGCAGAATCCAAGCACATTTTCTGTAACTGATGACCTGACCTGGTCCATTTTCACCTTTTCTCAGCACCGTCTTCTGATTTCATAGCAAAATCTGCTTGGAATCAGATAGTATCAGGCAGCAATGAAGCTAAGGAGTCTTGACAATTTCACTTTTTTTTTTTAAATCATTACGACCTTAAAGGAAAACAGGATTCAGTTCCTTCAAATTAAGATACTTTCAACCTGTTTATAGCTTCTTTTCTTCTTCTTGGTAAAAAGGAATACATTATATTGTAGATGCTGACAGGCTTCTGTTACATTTCTGGTGGGGTGGTATTTTTTAATCGAAAGACTGAGTTCTGTAAAATTAGATATGATGACGAGTTTAACTGGATTTGACATATATTAAGTTTTCTTCTGAAGGATTCCTTTTTTTTTTATTCCCCTTCCTTCAAATATAAAATCCTTAATGAGCAAAGAAAGTGTCTGACACAGACACAGACTTTACAAAGTTTCATATAGTGAGGTTGCCTCACTATCGTGTTGCCTTCATTATCTTTCATACTTTGACAGAAACCTTTTTCTGTTTGTTGAAAATTTGTGAATTATATCACAATATAATTATATCACAATATAATATCATATGATATTATGATGAAAAACACTGCATCTATTTCTGTTACAGACAAACACAAGGTTTTCATCTCAAGTTCAATCTTGAACAGGGATGCAGATTTCTTAAGAAAAGCAGTAATAATAGACCACTTCGTGTTCTTAAGAATGCGGAATTTCAAAATGAGATATTATCAGGCCATGTCTCACAAAGCGATTTCTTTTTATCTGCAGGGTACCCCAGTAGATGTTAAAAACAGATTACACTTCTATTCACCCAAAAGGACAGTAATGGGAGTGCTGTAGCTTTCTGCGTCTCAGTAAAAATCAGAAATGGTCTGCAGCCCTGTGTATAAAGTTGACTCACTTACAGATGCCAGCATTTCTCTCCTAGCCTAGCTCTTTAAAGCCAGCCTGAAGCAGCCCTTGCCTACAAAATTGCAGAGGAATTACTCTCAATTACAGGCTTCTGTCTGTTAAAAAGTGGAGTTGGTGATCAGTTTTGACCTTTTTCCTCTGACAAGACAAAGAAATGAAAGGCGGGGGAAAAATCTGGCAGGTATTCAATTTAGAGGCTGAGGATGGGAGAAAGAAGGTGGGAGCAAAAGAAAGAAAAGCTTATATTACACAACTAGATCTCCGGTTTTTTGTGAATCTCTTTTTGTATTATTCATCGTATTTTAAAAATTCCTTTTAAGCAAATAAACTACACATGGTAATGTCATTTTGCTGGAAGTCCCTCTCTTAATGTTTTAACTCACATATTATTTACCCAAACCTTGCCACAATCAATCATTCAGGTTTTTAGTTTCACACTCTGGGGTATTTTTGCTTCGTGGTGAAAGTGAAGCTCTGGGGTATTTTTGCTTCGTGGTGAAAGTGAAAGTGTTAGTCACTCAGTGTGTCCAACTCTTTGCCACACCATGGACTGTACCGCACCAGGCTCCTCTGTCCACGGAATTCTTCAGGCAAGAATACTGGAGTGGGTAGCCATTCCCTTCTCCAGGGGATCTTCCTGACCCAGGCATCTAACCTGGGTCTCCTGTTACAGGCAGAGCAACTAGGAAAACCAGGCTCTTTACCGTCAGAGCCACCAGGGAAGTACAGCTATGCTTCCCTCCCCAGCCCCCGACCCCTACCCCGACCCTGGCCATCTTCTTTCTTATTAGCAGGTTATAAATGACTACAGAAAAATGACTTTTCTGAATCCCTGCTAACACATCAGCATTATTGCAAGATGTGGCTTATAAACATCAGTGCCAACATTTTACCTACATCCATAGTCATTACTGAATTGACTAGGTTTTGGTTGAGATTGGGTTTAATTGAATGGGAAGGTTTTAGAAGTGACATGAATAGGTTTCCATTCTCTCCGACATTGACCCACAATTTTTTCCATTTTAGAAGAATACTTTGCTGAGATCTGAAAAAGTTGTTCTGATGAAAGCTGAACTGAAATAGTCTCTATTCCCGGGAGCTAGTTAAGTTCTTGATAATCTAGCATTTATGCAGCAAAACTGAAAATTTGAGATGGAAGCCATGTCTGCACTGAGCAGTCACCTCTCCAAACTTCAAAGAGGAGGGGAAAAAAAAAAAAAAAGAGCCCACTCTTGCCCCGGAATCCATCTGGGGTCAGTTAATAACAGCTCCCACTCAGATTTGAAACATATTGCTATTAAGTCAGCTGCTTTTCAATAGGGAAAAACTATTTTGAGAAGAATGAATGATTCTAGAACATCATGCAGAAGTCGCTCAGTCAAAATACCACAATCCTAAACAAGGCTGCAAACAACACTTGGAAATTCAGATTCTGATTGACTGATGACATCACAGAACCAAAATAATGTCCCATATTCTCTCCTTGCTCTGCTATTTTTGTTGCCTTTAGAACAGTCAGATCTGCTTTTCTGAGATGGGTGCGATAATGTGCTCAGAAGTGACACATGGAAGTGCCTGATGGCCAGAAAGTGGGAAGCTAGAAAGAAAGAAAACTAAAAGAAAATAGGTGAGAAAGGGTCACAGGTCACGTACCCAGCACTCCAAAAGCAGGAAAAGACAGTCACAGTGAAAACACTTAGCGAGATTGGTCTTGTTTTCTGTTTTTTCTCCCCAAACCTAAGCAAATCTCATTGAGGATTGCTGTTTCCTGGAGGCAGGGTCTTCCTGATACCTCCTTTCTAGCTTAAGTGAGGTGCTATCCTCCAAGGGGAAAACAAAGTCACTTCCTATGAATAGACAGCCAGAGATGAGCTGGGGAAGAGCCCACTGACAGGCACCGCAGAGCTGGCACCAGCACTAGCCAGTCAAAGGGGCAGTAGCGTTTATGCCTACTGAAGTCACGCTTCCAGAGCCCATTTTGTTAAAGGCTTCAGAAAGAAGCCTTTCTGAAGAAAGGCTTTAACTTAGAAAGGAAAACGTTTTCTGGACCTTAGTAACCATTTGTTGGCTAGCCTGTTTCTTTGGGAGGGGCAGGTTGTCACCTATTATAACACCCAAAGAAAGTTTGCTCCCCTGAAAGTTATGTACTGTAGGAACATATAGGCGATTTTTGTGGCTCACATGCAAAAATATAAAGCCATAGGGATTAAAATAATATTGCACTTGCACATGACCCAAAGGAAAATTGACTCAAACACAGAGAAAAACAGTAGATGGTAAAGATGGCATTTCAAATCTTTGGGGAGAAAATAGATAGCAAATGGCATTTGGGACCAAGAGGCCACTGAAAAGAATAAATTTGATCTCTGTCTCAGATCTTATTTCAAAAACATTCAAGACATATCAAAGATATAAACATTCAAAATGTTATATTTACAACATAAAAACATTACAAGTACTTGAAAACAAATTAAACCTTCCTACAGTGGTGTTGCTGTTTCTTAAAAGAAAAGAGTAAAAATAAAACCTAATCATATAAAAACTGAAAGCTCAGTACAATTTTAAGCAAATAAACAGAAAATAAACAAACCAATAACCTCCTCAGCCTACATGCAAAAGACAGACAGACAAAGCTGAGTGAGCCTGAAGGAGAGATGTGTAGTGAACTAAGCCCCATGGAAAACCCTAGAGCAAGGAGACAAACGGGGATGTATGCATGGAACTCTGCAGACAAGATGGAGACCTGGCAATGGGACAGATGCTTTTCACAAAAGCCAGCAGAGACCATGCCTTTCTACATACCAAATGGGTACAGAGGTACCCAGTGACCCTGACACATACTGTGGAAGTGTGGGTCTTTGGGAATAGCAATCTTGTTAGAGTGGTGCCCTTTCCATATCAAAATCCTAGACCTCCTGCTGACATGTCCTCATCTTTTCTGATTAAATTAGGTTGGCTGACTTCCTATTAATGGTACTTGGTTGAGAACTCTTAGGAGAGCTATCTATAGAGATGATAAAGAATGCTTTGGGGATAAACAAGGTATTGAAGAGGAAGAGTGGATGGGAGAGAAAACAGCACACACCTTTACACACTAGGGATAAAAGGAGAATATTCTGAGTAAGAAAGAAGGCAGAGAACAATTTTGAACAGTTTGAAAATAAATATACAAGATGAGATGTTTTGGTTACATGATTTTTGAACTGCAAGATCCCTGCATCTTCTTACAGGTTCTGGCAGATCTAAACCCTGAGTGGCCTCAGTGCCAGCAGGAAGCACCTGGTGAAAAGAAGACTAGCTTGAGAAGAGATCTGACTGGCCTTGAAGCCTGGACCACATTCTCCATCCTACCTACTCAAAACATGGTGGGACCTAATTAAAGTTAAAAGCTTTTGCACAGCAAAGGAAACTACAAACAAAGTGAAAAGACAACCCTCAGAATGGGAGAAAATAATAGCAAAGGAAACAACTGATAAAGAATTAATTTCCAAAATATACAAGCAGCTCATACAACTCAATACCAGAAAAGCAAACAACCCAATCAAAAAGTGGGAAAGAGACCTGAAGAGACATTTCTCCAAAGACATACAAACTCATGAAAAGATGTTCAACATCACTCATTATTTGAGAAATGCAAATCAAAACTACAATGAGATTCCACCTCACACAGTCGGAATGGTCATCATCAAAAAGTCTACAGACAATAAATGCTGGAGAGGGTGTGGAGAAAAGGGAACACTCTTGCATTGCTGGTGGGAATGTAAACATACAGCCACTATGGAAGACGGTATGGAGACTCCTTAAAAAGCCAGGAATAAAATCACCATATGACCCAGCAATCCCACTGCTAGGCGTATACCCTGAGGAAGCCAAAACTGAAAAAGACACATGTACCCCAATGTTCACTGCAGCACTATTTACAATAGCTAGAACATGGAAGCAACCTAGATGTCCATCGGCCGATGAGTGGATAAAGAAGCTGTGGTACATATATACAATGGAATACTACTCAGCCATAGAAAGGAACACATTTGAATCTGTTCTAATGAGGTAGATGAATTAGAGCCTGTTATACAGAATGAAGTCAGAAAGAGAAATATAAATATCATGTACTAACACATATATATGGAATCTGAGGAGATGGCACTGATGAATTAATTTTCAGGGCAGCAAGAAAGAAACAGACATACAGAGCAGACCCATGGGCCCAGCGGGAGGAGGGGGGGGAGAAGGGGAGATGGATGGAGAGAGCAACATAGAAATTTACAATACCGTATGTAAAATAGATAGCAATAGGAATTTGCTATACGACTCAGAGAACTCAAACAGGGGCTTTGTGACAGGCTGAAGGGTGGGGTGGGGAGGGAGATAGGAGGGAGGTACAGGAGGGAGGGGACATGGGTGTACCTGTGGCTGATTCTTGTTGACGTATGACAGAAAACCACAAAATTCTGTAAAGCAATTATCCTTCAATTAAAAAATTAAAAAAAAAAAAAGCAAAAAACCAAACATGGTCCCCAGACCCGCAGTGTTGGCATCATCTGGGAACTAGCCAGGAAGGGCCCTACCCTGGGAACAAATGGATCAGATTATGTACTCTTACATGGACTCCAGGTAATTTGTATGCACAATCAAGTTTAAGATTACTTTATCCTTGAGGGTCTGGGGTCCATCCACTCCTAATAAACTGAGCAGGCCTGTGATGATATTGTTGATTTTATCCTCTGAGATCTGCACCTTCCTAGTTGTCACATTCGTTCCTAATTCTTAACCTTTCAGATTTAAGAGCAACTTGCTCTCTGTTTGCCTAAGTGGTATTACCCTACTTCTATAGTGGTTCTTACTATATACTATATGGTTCCACTGCCTCTTACTCTTTATTTTAAAATAAACAAAGAAAAACCAACAACAATGACAGGTTTCAATTTAATGGCCAGTTTTGATCAATGTAGAAAATGTCTCTGTTGAGAGGATTGCAAGGTCATGTACGTCAGCTAAGAGAATGAGATTTCCTAGTTCAATCAGCCACAGGGGAGTCATGGCCTGGGTTACATATTTGCATCTTCATTCTACACGCGGCTTACCTACCCAGGACCTCAACCTGGGTGTATTTCTATTCAACCCTACACTCTACCTCCGAGTCTTAACTCCCTATCTTCTTGCATGACTCCGCTACCACTCATAGAAATAGAACTGGTAAAAAATAAAATAAAATAAAAACTGCATGGCTCACAGCATGTTTTGACTTCTCCTAATCACAAGCAACAAGACGCTTTTTCAAATAATGACTCCTATTTTGTGTGAACTTTATACTATTAAATGGCACAAATTCCTCTCGGAGTGATTGGTCCGTCTCTTCCAGTGAAAGTGAAAGAATACTTCTAATGCCTTTTTAAATCATTCATTTCTAAATGACATCGGGTTAAGATGACCACAAACTAAGCAAATGACATTTTGCTTAAAAGGTAGCACAGTAAATATCAGACTGAACTCAATAGGAAAATGAAAATTTCCCAGTTTAAAATCCGTCACCTTGTGGAGCATAATTTAAAGAGATACACTTCAAAAGTATGAACACTTAGAATACACGTGGGCACTTTATAAGAATAACCATCATCCTCTCCAAACCCTAATGCAGGGATGAGTAGAATCACCGGCTAGATGAAGGAATATAGCTCCTGAAAATAGACCTGCCTCAGGCCACACGTTGGAGAAAAGAGACAGTCTCAATACCAGTAGGTCTCAGTGGATAAGACCATATCCAGGGTATATCCAATGACTCAAACACATGTTTCTCCAGGCTGGGAAAGGAGGAGATAATTAGACTCCACATCAACTCCCAGTAAAACTCTGTAAAGTGATGACAATTTTCTAAAATAAAACCAAATGAAAGAAAAACATCAACACTATTTAGTTGGCTAGAGAGTGCTCAAATGTAGGTTGCCAAGAAGGTTTCAGACAGTTTCAGAAAGTAAATGGACAATCTTTGCACCACTATGGAGAAGATGGGAACAAAGGAACACACACAGCGGTGACTGTGCGCCTCACAGGCCATGTATTACATGTAGGATGCAGGTCTTCAGGCACTTAGTTAACACATTCAAAAACTTCTGGGGGCTGAGGTTATGTAGCACCCTGGTCCTGCCAACAATCTAGTGGGGAGACAGGCTTCGTCACATCTTCCTGCACCAGAGAAAGATACACGCAGTGTCAAGGCCAGCACCAAGAATGGTGGAGGCTAAAAGAGGAGGAGCCCTCATCACAGCCAGACTATTCTGTTGACCAAAATGTTTGTTCAAGTTTTTCCTTACATCTTACAGAAAAGCCTGAAGGAACTTACAGGCCAGGCTAATAGTTAAGAAAGTCTCCCAAGGTAAGAACTGCTTGACTTAGGTGCCAAAAAGTCTTCTTTTCCAAACAAAAGAAGTTGAAAGTGATGCATTTTTAACCATCCCATTGCTCAGGATGGGGGTAGTATTAGTTTCCTATTGCTGCTATAGCAAATGACCACAAACTCGACAGTTTAAAATAACACAAAGTTCTCTCACAGTTCTGAAGGTAAGAAGTATGAAATGAACTAAGATCAAGATGTCATTAGGGCTGTGTTCCTACTGATGGCTGGAGGAGAGAACCCATTTTCTTGACCTGTCCAGCTTCCAAAGGCCACCAGCAGCCCTTGGCTTACGGATCCATCCCTCTACCTCCCAAGCGAGCAGCAGCACGTCGAGTCCTCCTCATGTCACATCACTCTGACCATCACCACGTCTCCTCCTCTTGGCGCTCCCTGACATCTGTGCCTCCCCCATTCATTTGTAACGACCAGTGATTACACTGGGCCAGTCCAAACAAACCAGGAGAGCATCCCCATACCAAGATATTAATTGAAATCACACTCCCCCACCTTTTGTCATTTAAGGTAATATTCATAGGTTCTGGGAATTAGAATGTACACGTCTTTGGGGTGCCTAATTGTGCCTACCACAATTGGTTAGATATCCCACACTGGCCCCAAATGGAAATAAGAGAGGCAATGACCTGAAATATTTGATCTACAGGGGAGGTCTTAATGCTCACGTCAGTGGGTGATGTGACTGGGCTGGCTTCAGCTATGCAGGCAAGAGTAAGGAATTTGATCCCATTAAATTGTACATGTGTGTATCACTTCCCAGGTGGCTCAGTGGTAAAGAACCCACCTGCCAGAGGAGGAGAGGCAAGAGATACAGGTCTGATCCCTGGGTCAGAAAGATCCCCTAGAGGAGTAAATGGAAACCCACTCCAGTATTCTTGCCTGGAGAATCCCATGGACAGAGGAGCCTGGTGGGCTACAGTCCGTGGGGTCGCAAAGAGTTGGACATGACTGAGCACGCGTGCACATATATAGCATCAACATTTAAGTATGTTATACAGATACTATATGAGTAAACATTTTATTTGTAAAAATACATGAAGCAGGATTACATGGATCTCTTTCTCTTAAACTCTGTTATGTTTGTATATGAGTAAAACAAAAAAATGTGTTTATGGCTCATGTGCTGTGATCATGAATATGATAGCTTAATACTACTCTAATCAATACGGTATGCACTAACCATATGTGGCTCTCAAGCACCTAAAATGTGATGTAGAGATGTGCTGTATGTATAAAATGCACACAGGATTTCAAAGTTCAGTATGAAAAATAAGATTTCTTTAAAAAATTTTAATGATGGGGGAGCCTGGTGGGCTGCCATCTATGGGGTCACACAGAGTCAGACATGACTGAAGCAAATTAGCAGCAGCAGCAGCAGCACAAGTTGAATAATAGGATATACTGGGTTAAATATAAAACATTATAATGAATTTCATCTGCTTATTTTTCACTTCTTTAATGTGGCTACTAGAAAATTTTATATATGCCTTGCAGTGTATTTTTATTAAATAGCACTGACTTAGAACAAAGGCAAAGTAGTCCTTTAGTTAGAACAAAGGAAATTGAGCTGACGTAAATGATAGTAAGTTAGCCTAAAGACATCACACTTATTTTGAAACTTGCACGTTAATAACTGATGTTTGGTATTACTACATACCATTGCTGGACAAGAGAATCCAGCTTTTGATTATTTTCTGGGAAAGAGATCTTAGTACTTTTGAAGCTATTTAATCCACTGCCAGGTAGGGCCAATTGATAAAAAAATTTTTTTTTCTTTGTATTTACTGGAAACCTGTAAATCCTTTGTAGATTTCTCTACATTGGCTTTAATTTTGGCTGATAAATCAAAAAACAAACCTACTCTCTACCACCCTCAACAAACTGGTCTTGGGCTTTTGAACTTCCAGTTTTAAGGCAAAAGGCTCTTGTGAAACTAACTTTATAAACTTGAAAGGCCACATTGCTGGAGAAAGATTCTCACTGCAGCTGCTGGCATTCCCTGTTGATGAACTTAAGTCAGTTACTATGAGGTTCTGTACACACTTTCTGATGATGGATAAAACAAATGGATATGCCTCAGAGGCACAGCAGGAATTAAAAATACATTCGTTCATTGAAAGTTCAGATTGGGGATTGAGGAATGTCTGGATTTTTTTTTTTTTTTTTTTCAAATGAAGTTTAGATATGGCAAGAATTCAGCATGGAGCATAGTTCTGAGACTCCCCCAGTCCAACTGAGGACTTGGAGGGGTATCAGATACATTTTACCTCAGGTATGGCACTAACTTCCATCAAAAAATTATCATATGCTCAGTCACAAATGGTTATTGTAAAATCTTTATTAACCTAAGTGCATATAAAAATTGTGAATTCCTAATACAAAGCAGTATTTGACTTTTAAATTTCATTTTAAGCTTGGCCCGTTCACTTGGAATGTGATTACAGAGTAAATTAAAAAGTAATCACATGTGAATTACATTTCCTCATGAATGTAATGACTTCAGGAAGCTGATTAATGTTAAACAGTGCCTGTCCTGCTGCATGCTTACCTTCCCAGGTGACATAGGCAAGGTAGCTGTCGTGAGTTGATTTAATTTTCTTTCACCAGTATCCCAGAGAGAATACCTGCTCACGTAACAGGCTCCTCATGTTCATCAGGACTGAGGATCTTCTTCCCTTTTGCCTGTCCAAGATGCACCAGGAAAACACTATCACTGCCAACTTATGGTTACGAGAAGTACCCAGTAGCGGGGTTCCAGCTCTGGTTATCATTTCCTCACTACCCGAGTCTGTGTCTGAATCTCTCTCTCTTGTTGGCAGATTCTTCCAATTCAGTTAGAATAATTCAAGAGAATCACTGAAAAATGAATTTGTCCTGGTGTAAAGGTAACAAATTGTCTCACAAGGAATGAAAGCTCATTAATAATCTATAGCAGTATTACTGCAGAGGACAAAATTTGGACTATGAATTTAAAGCGTGTGGAGCACAAGATCATTAAAATGTTTCCCTCTTGGGTAATGAGGTATGGGGAAGTCTACAATATTTACTTCTTTTCAGTATATCCAAGTTGAGGTATTGTTTTCTAAAAAGAAGTCATCAAAAGCATCGCCCTATTGTTAGCAGTGGGAAAGGTCAATGCTTCTGTTATTCTCAGCCCAAAGAGGAGCAGATCCTTACAGAGGATTTGGTAATAAGCCAAGTTAAGCCAGATACGGTGAGTATTTTAAGTTCCGAGTTAATGTTCATGCCTCTGATTCCCCCACACCATTGTGGGGGATGATGAACTGGTGCAGTATCATTAGGTGACATTTTACATCATAGTCTAGGCCATACAGACAGAGAGTTGATGCCATAACACTGTTATAAACAAACACCTACTCTTAATATAAGTGATACTCTCAGACATTACCTATTCTGTAGTTTTTGTCTGTTTGTTTGGTGAGCCATATTAAATTGAAATCACATTCCCTGAACGAGTTATAACCAACACTTGGAGACATTCTAGACTAGGGAAATTTGGGAATCATCCGAGTTGGTTGATCAACATGTCATTTTACTGACATTTAATTGTGGGCCCTCAGAGGAAACTGTTCCAAATGCCAGGTGTTCCTAACTTTGAGTGGGAGGATAAGGGAAAAGGTGACAGAGAGAGAATTAATGTCAGGAGAGTAAGATAGAAAAGACACAGAATTGTGTAGTTTCTCCTAAAACTGGCCTTTAGGATCCCTTTTAATTTTCTCTTTTGTTTTTATTTTTCTGTTGTTGGGCATGTTAAATATTGTCAGCCTGGGTATATGAACTTCTCAATTGTCCTGTGTAAATTTCAAGAATAGTAGAAATTCTTGTTTAAGTATAAATTTTAAAACACTCAGGAATTAAGAAGAAATCCATGACAACTCTGAGCACATGACTTGTACTTATCCTACATTAGGGAGAGGATGGAGATAATTGTTCTTCTACTTTATATCAGTTCAGTTCAGTCGCTCAGTCAAGTCCGACTCTTTGTGACCCCATGAATCGCAGCACGCCAGGCCTCCCTGTTCATCACCAACTCTCAGAGTTCACTCAGACTCACATCCATCGACTCCGTGATGCCATCCAGCCATCTCATCCTCAGTCGTCCCCTTCTCCTCCTGCCCCCAATCCCTCCCAGCATCAGAGTCTTTTCCAGTGAGTCAACTCTTCGCATGAGGTTGCCAGAGTACTGGAGTTTCAACTTCAGCATCATTCCTTCCAAAGAACACCCAGGGCTGATCTCCTTCAGAATGGACTGGTTGGATCTCCTTGCAGTCCAAGGGACTCTCAAGAGTCTTCTCCAACACCACAGTTCAAACGCATCAATTCTTCGGTGCTCAGCCTTCTTGCTGGATGTAGGTGACTACAGATGTACAAGGATATACCAATGTACAGTAATTTTATTGCCTTAATTTGTGTAGAGTACCAGTACTCTTTTATTATACTAAAGATTTTATTTTCTACCCTGTTCTTCCTTGTGGGCTGTTGAAGCTGAAACTCCGATACTTTGGCCACCTGATACAAAGAGCTGTCTCATTTGAAAAGACCCTGATGCTGGGAAAGATTGAGGGCAGGAGGAGAAGGGGACAACAGAGGATGAGATGGCTGGAGGGCATCACTGACTCCATGGACATGGCTTTGGGTGAACTCCGGGAGTTGGTGATAGACAAGGAAGCCTGGCGTGCTGCAGTTCATGGGGTCGCAAAGAGTCGAACACGACTGAACTGAACTGAACTTCCTTGTGGGCTAATTTGCTTCAGTCATGCCCAGCTCTTTGCAACCCCATGGACTATATCCTGCCAGGCTCCTCTGTCCATGAGATTATCCAGATAAGAATACTGGAGTGGGTTGTCATTTCCTTCTCCAGGGGATCTTCCCAACCCAGGGATCATACCTGCATCTCCTGCATTGAAGGCAGAGTCTTACCACTTGAGCCACCAAGAAGCATCTAAGCATTTTAAACCCTTTTCTAACAGAAGAAGGTGATGAAGACATCCAGATAGAGCCCTTTTATATCCAGAGGAAGGTGAAGAAGACATTGAAAGAGAAAACACTTCATGCAATAATGGGTGAGAGAAGAAACTGACCACATTTAACATAGACAAGGTTAGACTCGGGCACCATGAAAGACTCGGAGCCCTGCTCCTCCATCCAGAGGACAGTACTGACACCACGTTAAGGATGCCTCTGAAGTGCTAATGAGGGTTCTGTTACCCACAGGACTGGGTTCATCAGCTCCCCTGCGACGCATCCCCCATCCACAAACTGAAGACTGATAGCTAACTTCTTTTCAATTTTTCAGGCCCTGATGTCTGACAGTGGCCTAAAAAATGACATGGATTCTACAAATTCTATTCTATCGCATTCAATCTACCACTGTGGATACTGCTGAGCAGAAAACAACGCTCCCTAATGTACCTACTTTCAGCCTCATTCTTCTCCCAGGATCTGTCACTAGAATCATGCTACACACTACCAAAATTGTTTCTCACAGGCTGGAATGTGGCGTACAGTGGGTCCAGAACAAGGGAGGCTAATCATTGAAATGTGAAAAGGACACGATCTTACCTTTACCCAGCATTCGTAGTTTGCATAGCATTAAACTAGGGAACCAATAATTTATTTTGGAGTCAGAACACTTTTGTTGCCACATTTTTTTTAAAAAAAGACTGTCACTGAACTTTTAATTAGGTTCCAAAAATGCGATCTGAGCCAATAATAGAATGACCTATTTTAATGCTACATCGCTCTTAATGGTATCTGCTTACAAATGGGCCACGCTTTGAAATGCTCTGCCATCATACTCTGACATCTAAAACACTGAGACTACTAATTCAGTGCCTTTCTTGACTCCTTTGTTCATCCACACACCCATTTATTGACTCATCCGTTCAAACAACATCTGCATATATCGCCTGGCATTAAGGAAAGACATCCAGTGAGAAGAAAATGGTCCCTGTCTTCAACAGAGCTTATTCGAGTCCAGTTGGGAAGGCTCCGCTTACCTAACTTAAAATAAAATGATGTGTGGCTATGAGTCCACATTCCCAAAGCAGGGGGCCTGGGACCAATCCCTGGATGGGAAACTAGATCCCACATGCCTCAACTAAGACGCAGCATGGCCAAATAAATATTTTTAAAAGCAACGTGCATTGTCAGTACTCAGCCACATTTGAAGAGACTACGATTTCTAAGTTTCGGTCTCTCTAACACAGATCCCACTCTTAGTTTAGGCATTCAGTCACTGTTACTTCAAACACCCTGCACATATTTCAAATGTCCCACATGTGCTTTTATCAATCCCGAGGCGACCAGCCTCCCCGTGGAAAATGTAGCTCCCACTGGTGTTGTGAATGGCAACATGGTCACCCACAGACGATTTCAATCATTGCTCTCAATGCTATGCTGTGGATTTATATTTCTGAGGGCCCCTACGACCCTAATAACATTTTAACGTACTATCTAGAGCGGTTCAGATGAAGAGAGATGCCAAATTAGGCAGACAAGCAGATGAAAAGAATCATTTACGATTCCCAGAAACTGTCCCTCCACGGAAAGAAGAGAAGAGCCAGGAAACAAAATCACTCATACATAACTATTGTTTGTTTTCTGTCAGGAAACAAAATCACTCACCCATAACTATTCCAAAATCAACATCTGACCACCTATTTCAGTACTGAAAGCCACGACATGAGACTTTATTAGAGCTTCCCAGGTGGCTCAGTGGTAAAAAAAAAAACAAACCTGCTTGCCAATGCAAGGGATGCAAGAGATGCGAGTTTGATCCTTAGGTCGAGAAGATTCCCTAGAGTAGGAACTAGCAATCCACTCCAGTATTCTTGCCAGGAAAACTCCAAGGACAGAGGAGCCTGGAGGGTTATAGTCGACAGGGTCGCAGAGAGTCACAGGACTGAAGCAACTCAGCATGAATGCACTCACGTCTCTAAGAGAATTCATCAGAAGGAGCTAACCTTGGCCAGAGGCATAGGGCAGTGGGTAGGAGCTAATTGTAAAGAATCCACATGCTAATGATAGAGCTGCAAGAGACAAGAGTTCAATCCCTGGGCTGGGAAGACCCCCTGGAATAGGCAACGGTGTCACTCTACTTTTTGCATATGTTTAAAATATTTCATAAAAACTTTGTTTCTAGACAGTCATTGCACATGAACAGCTGAGTTAGCCCATAGTGTATTGGATGTAGAGATTACCCAAACTTTCAGCCAAACCCTAGTGAGATCCCAATTCAACATACTTTGGATCCTTGGGGGAAAAAAAGAAAAATAAAAATTTTAGAAAATTGTGAATGATACCATGCTGGCCTGGTATAAGAATTAGAGCCATCACACCTACTGTTACCAGTCAGATGTCTATTTTGAGAGACAGCCGCCTGTCCCAGGAGCTTCTATGTCCCCTTAGAATAGTTGAGTGACAGAGAGAAGAACAACAATCTTGGAAAATTGTGTAGGCTATTAACAGGCTATTAGGACTTTAATCCACTGATCTAATGCATAAAAATGAGCAGAGTACTACGGTGTTAGAGCAGAAAGAACATCTTTCCAGAGGAAAATCCCTGAATTTTAGTCAAGATTTTGTCACTAATTATGTGCCTTGAAGTATAGCACTTCAATCTTCAGGACCATATTTATGGACAAGAAAATTTAAGGAGTTGAACCTACGAGCTGTGAAGGCAGATTTCTGTGTCTTAAAGCTGATGTAGTCCATGGACACTATAACAGAAAGTATTACAAGGCTGCGTTTCCGGGGGGTCAGCAATGCTCCCTTCACTTCTCCTGATACTATTAAAGTACCTGAGATGCCCCCTAGGACAACTGGTAAGAGAGATGGGAGGTGCGTGTGTGAGTGCTTAGTTGCTTCAGTTGTGTCCGACTCTTTGCGACCCTATGGACTGTAGCCCAAGAGGCTCCTCTGTCCATGGGATTCTCCAGGCAAGAATACTGGATTGGGTTGCCATGCCCTCCTCCAGGGGATCTTCTTGACCACGGATCGAACCAGCATCTCTTAGTCTCCTGCGTTGGCAGACAGGTCCTTTACCACTAACGCCACCTGGAAGCCCAGAGAAGGGAGGTGGTGTCGCCCCAACACACATTCTTTGTCACAGCATGTGGTGTGATGCTCATTGGCGCTAATTTACTTATTCACAGTTGCACGTGAGGCATCACTTCTAAAGAGTAGCTATGGTTGCCTGATTGCAGATATGTAATTAATTTAGAAAAAGGCTGCTATAAAATTACAATCCAAGTAATCTCAGCAGGTGTCATTGTAGTTAGAAGAACATATCTTTCCACAAATACTCATTATCTATTTCTTCTGAGATAAGAGACAGTCGCTACTGGCCTGGTGTGGAAGCACAGAACCTCATTTCTCATTAGAAGGCCTAGATGCAGCAACCATGGGCTCTTCAGAGAGCACCTTGTGTATACTCTGCCTGCATGTGCCTCTGTGGGAAGCTGTACCAACCTTGAAGCACATTTCTTCATTTCATTTTAAGGTCATACACAGAAGGCATCCCACATTATCACTCAAAAAACTCCTTCAGCATCTCATTCTTTCTATGACCTCAGTTCTACCTACTTTCACTTATGAAACTGGAGCATAGAATTTGATAGAGTGATAGAATTTGTTTCACACATTAAAGTTACAAACAAAATAACCCAATTAGAACTACACACACACACATGTGCTCAGAACTAGTAAAATCTGAATAAATTCTGTGGATTAGACAGGTAACAATTTCCTCACATTAGCACTATCCTATAATTAAGCTAGACACCAACATTAAGGCATCCATGTGAAGTGTACATGGGCCCCCCCTGAACATTACTTGTAAATCCTGGGAATCTACAATCACTTTAAAAGACAAAGTTTAAAAGAAAGAAAAAATGAGAGCCCATAAAACAAAACTCATACATTTAAAAAGGAGATTCAAAAAGCAACCAGAAATCTCACAGAATACCTTTCCTTCCAAAAATATATATATATATTTGTCATGATAATAAAATTAATATCCTCCAATGAAGCCATAAAAGTCACTCCAGGAGACAAAGACTATTTTAAAAATATTTATAGGCCGTGAAATGACCTTCCCACCCCTAGATTACACAGAAAGTGTTTACTACTGAAAGCTCTTTCTTAAAACTGATAGTTGCAAAACTATAGTAGGGTTCCTCAAAATACTGAATTAGAGCTTTTCAGTGGCCTTGAAACAATTCCCACAAATAATTCTTGAAAGAGAAAAGAGTCAATAGAATCCTGATGTTGTAAAAACAAAAAACCCTTCCATGTATGTATGTGTAAATATTGATTAGACACATGTGTGTGTTATTATAATGATAATATTAGCATGGTTAAAGATATGGAGGCATAACCTTAAGTCAGGACTTTACAACTATTTTCATATCTCAGTACAAATATTCAAAAAAATCTTTTATGTCACACTGGGGTAAAAGAACTGAGATTATGCATGGTCAGAAGTGCCCAATCCAAGGATCCAGCCACCAATGAATGAATATTTGAGCACAGTAGATGGAAAGCTGTACAGGAATTTGTTCACTATAGGTGATCTGCACAGGGAAGAAGTGGGACGGATGGTGGGTGTGGATGGTGAGGGTGCTAAGAATGGCGAGGGCACAGCACTGAGAGAAATCGGAGCAGGAAGGGGCTGATGATACAGAAATATTTCCACATATGTATGCATATATTTACACGTATGCATGTGTATACATAAATTGTATAATCCTATTTATGCATTTTTGTAAAACTATGTTTTAAAACCTTATTTTATGTCTTAAAAATAACACAGAATATGATGAGTTCAACTAGATGACCCACCAAGAGTTTCTCCCTTGGAATTTCTTTTTCTTGATGTTGTTAAAATCAAGAGGGCACATGGCTTCTCCTTTCTTGCTTCTAAGACCAAGTGCCTGTGATGTGAGAACCATGCTGTAAGATGTCTCAGTTAAGTGGTCCTGTGTATCTCAGTTTCAGAGGGAAAGTGGCTCTTCAGGGCTCCAGAGTCACTGGAGTTTGTAGATGGCCACCTGGCAGATCTGGGGAGGTGTTGAGTTTCTCCACAGGTGAAGATTTATTGCCAAAAGCACAATCTTTTCCCTTTAGTTTTGACTTAATGTGTCAGAAAAACAACACAAGACTGTAAGAATTAAACCACATCCATTACAGCTAAGCTCGCTAAGGTATAAATGAGGCAAGGGCTGATCCAAAACGAATTTATCAGTCATGCAGTGCAGGGCACTGGCATGATTAGCATAATTCTTTACAATAATGCAAAACAGGTAGGCAGTTCTGCCATTAAATCATCCTGTTTAAGGAAGATGAAGACTTGGCAAGCATTTCTAAGTGGGACAGTCTTAGTTTCAACACAGTGCTTCACTGAGTATGTGTGTGTCATGACAAAAAGAAGCTGCCTTTTAAAAATTCCCACACCACATAACATTTTTGTTGATTTAATTTAAAGTCAATCATACTTTTAACAGTTCGTGCATCATGCTAAGTCACTTCAGTCATGTCCAACTCTTTGCGACCCTATGGTCTGTAGCCCACCAGGCTTCTCTGTCCATGAGGATTTTCCAGGCAAGAATCCTAGAGTGGGTTGCCATGCCCTCTTCCAGGGGATCTTCCCATCCCAAGGATCAAACCTGCCTCTCTTACGTCTTCTGCATTGGCAGGAGGGTTCTTTAACACTCGTGCCACCCGGGAAGCCCCTCCCCACTTTTAACAGCTCCCTTCTGTTGAAATCGTTATTGCAGTTTAGTTTCACGTATACTGTCATCTTTTCATTGAAACTCTTATCTTGATAAAAAGAAAATATGCCCCCCAATAGATTCACCTCAAAAGAACATCTTTGTGAACCAACACACAGACACAGTAACACACACATACACATCATAAATGTGCTGAAATTATTGCTTTTGAATTGCGGTGCTGGAGAAGACTCTTGAGATTCCCTTGGAAAGCAAGGAGATCAAACCACTCAATACAAAGGAAATCAACTCTGAATATTCATTGGAAGGACTGATGCTAAGGCTGAAGTTCCAATATTTGGCCACCTGATACAAAGAGCTGACTCATTGGAAAAGACCCTGATGCTGCCAAAGATTAAGGGTAAGAGGAGAAGGGAGTGATAGAGGATGAGATGGTTGGATGGCATCACTGACTCAATGGACATGAGTTTGAGCAAATTCCAAGAGACAGTGAAGGACAAGGAATCCTGGCATGCTGCAGTTCATAGAATCGCAGAATCAGACATGACTTAGCAACAGAAAAACAATACCCTTTAGGGATCTGACAAAAGTGTTTTCTAAAAATATCTCAAAATACACCTAGGAAAGCCAAATTTACTTCCTTATCTAGCAAAGTGCCATCTCAAGCATGTTAAGTAAGCAGAGTGCGAGTGTGTGTGTATACCAATAAATACCTAGGGGGAAATCAATATAACTCTTTAGAAAATTTCAAAAAGATATGGAATATATCTATATGTAAGTTTCACTTACTGCTCCTTAAGAAAACCTTTCTGATGGGTTTCTTTAGGCATTATATTAAGAACACATGAAAAATGTCTGGCACCCAAAATATGAAAACTGAGGATGTTGGTTGGTAAGGGTATGAAAGGGGCTATGCCTCCTTGGAACACAAACTGTGTTCTTTTTGCAGATGAATTTGGGATTGTGTGTGTGTGTGTGTGTGTGTGTGTGCGTGTGCAACTTAGAACACAATATCTTCCTAGGATCAGTTCACACAAGGGGAAACTGGAGGGCTAGTGAACTGGGTGAGGCAGGAGTGTGGAAGTCCAACTGAGGTAACAGACCAGGTTCGGTAAGCACTTGATGATGTTTTTATTAGAAATGTGTGGCCTGTGCCATTTTACTAGCAGTTCCTCTAGTACTGGGATACATTTAAATCTGTCATTTTAAATGCGTTCACACTTAATCTGTGTACACGGATTGCTGACCAAACCAAGCGTGACATGTCATGCTGATGATGTGTTAAGCTGAGAAAATTCAAAGTGCCACAGGCGAAAACTTAACCCTAGGAAACATTTTAATCACATTTTTGCTGGAGAAGCTTATTAAGCGATACAAGTTTTCAGAACTTGACAAATTTTCTTTATCCTGTGCCAGGTCTGAGGTAAGCCAAGTGTACTCTAAAATCACCTACTCAAAATTATAAACTCATCTTCAGAAGATGTTGACATTTAAGTGTCTTATAAACAGTCAAAGTTTCCTAGGGTTGCTGAGAAGTTTAATATTCCAAATGCCTACATTATGGGAAGAGACATTAAGACAGACACCAATACAGTGAATAAATTTAAAATTAAGTTTATCTACTTTTCTGTGTTAGTCACGTGCTAAGAATGTACTCATTCTTTTATATACAATGTATGTATTTAAGAAATAGTCCTTTATCTTTTCAAAGCATTGGTTATTATTTTCCACAAAAGCTTGGTTTTTCAACAGTATGATTTCATGTTTGTGGACTATAAAAGTATGGCTCTGAGAATATAAAAAAATATAATCACTAGGGAAGGCAATGGATTTCTGTGTGGGCAAAAGTTTTAGACCTTTCTTTTAGCTGAATGACATGAGAGAGCCATTGAGATCTAAGTTTCCATGACGGGATGTAAAATGGAGATAGCATTCATTTGCTCACTTGATAAATATTAAGGGAACATCTACATTATTTCAGGTACAGAGCAGGGTGACAAAGAACACACTGATTCTGGCTTTCAGAAAACTTGCAATCTACTGCTTTCCATCTATTTCAGCTCAGAGACAAAGAATGTTTATAAAGCTGACTGAAATTCTCAGAATAAAAGTACTCTATAGAGAATGCTCGAAATTCAAAGAGGACTCAAAAACAAATACTAAAACATTTATCCAATGTATTCAGGCCTTATGAACCTGCTACTGCTAAGTCGCTTCAGTTGTGTCCGACTCTGTGCGACCCCATAGACGGCAGCCCACCAGGCTCTGCCGTCCCTGGGATTTTCCAGGCAAGAACACTGGAGTGGGTTGCCATAGCAATTAATATATTTTTAAATAGCTTATTTTAACAACACTATAGTTAGTCCGTCTGAAGCAGAAAATGGCAACCCACTCCAGTATTCTTACCTGGGAAATTGGACAGAAGAGACTGGTGGGCTAAGTCCAAGGGGTTGCAAAGAGTCAGACACGACTAAGCACCTGCATACACACACACAGACACACACACACACACACACACATAGAATGTGTAAAAAAAAAAAAAGAAAAAAGGTTGATTTATTTTAAAACCACAGTGCACTATGCCAGCTAAGTACTCTTTTGTAAGCATTTATACTCCGGGAGTTGATGATGGACAGGAAGGCCTGGCGTGCTGAGATTCATGGGGTCACAAAGAATCGGACACAACTGAGCGACTGAACTGAACTGAACCGATGTGTCTTGACACTGTACAGATGGCAAGGGGCCTAGGACACATTAGAAGCCTGTGACCTTGAGTCCCGAAAGGAAACCTAATGCATTGTTGGTTATGTGATATCCATCCCCAACTCTCCTTCACTCCATCTCTTCTATATAACTACCTCAGATTTAGTCCAGGCTGTCCACTCCCCTCCACCACCCCCAACAGTCTAAGGCTTTCACTATGTCAACAGTTGGAAACCCATCCCGTTTGTGAGGCACTGGCTTTGGAAAGGCATGTGACCAAGTTTTGAACAATAAGGAAAGTGAGGGAAAGTCTGTCAAATGGGGGTTTTGAAGACCTTTCTTCACTCTTTACAAAAGTAGATGAATATTTAGAATGTGGTATTTAAAATATGATAAATATTGAATCCAACTGAATATTTAGAATATGATAAATATTGCATCCTCCAACAATTGGTGGGAAATAGAGTTTTTAATGGCATTCTGGATTATCAGTCACATGAAGAAAGATAAAACCCGACCAATTTGATGGACTATAAATCAGGCTAAGTTCCAACCAGATCAAATAGTTAACTATTAAATGTGAAATTAAGTATTTGAATAAAACAGACATAAATTTCTCAATAATCTATGAATGAGGAGTCCTAGGATTCTTAACTATGAATTAGTTAAACCATGGGAATTCTACCTATGATTTAAAATGCAGAGGCAGTGAGGGCAAGGACAGAAACTTGTGATTAGATTAAACTTCTGTATGGAAAAGATTCAAAACCAGACTGGAAAAAGATACTTGTAACTTATTTCAGAGACAAAAGTTCCCAATTTATACAGGACTTCAAAGATTAGAAAAGAGGTCAACAATTAAGAGTGAAAAATAAGTTAAAAATATGAAATGATCAGTCATAGGCAAATACAGACAAACGGATCTAAACCACATGAAAAACATCATGTGTTTTCAAGAAGAGAAATGCAAATTAAAAGTACACTGAGATGACATTTCTTCCCTATCAGATAGGCAGATCTTTTAGTTTGACAGCATAGTGTTTTGGCCAAACTTGTGGAAACAGTAAGTCTCATACAGTTCTGGTATGAATGCAGTGTGGCACTTACAAACCCTGTGGAAGGGAATTTGTCAAACTGAGCAAAATTCCATAGGCCTTTACGCTCTGAAGCAATTCCACTTCTTAGAATCCATTCAAAAGGCATACAGGCCCAGCAGGGGGATGGGGGGAGGCAAGCAGCAGGGCAGGAATATGTATGCACAAAGCTACTCACTACAGTATTATTTATAGTAGCAGATACTGGAAACAATCAAAATATCTGTAATAGAGGATGTGTTGTATAAAGCATGATAAAAACCACACAATGGAATACTATGAAACTGTAAAAAAAAAAAATCTCTAGAAAATGCAGTGGCGTGTTCTCCATTTTTGTTAAGGAAAAATGAAAGTCCAAGAAAACTGAATAGAAAACTGCCCTAAACTTACCAAAGAAAGGATACGATGCCAAGTGTGTGTGTACATACATATATGTGTATATGTACACATACACACACATATGCACAACTCTATCTATATCCATATATGTGTTTGTCTTAAAAGTAGAATAAAAAATGAATACAAATCTGTGGGAGAAAGAGACAGGATAAAGGGAAGAGAAAGAAATATACTTCTTTGAGTATAATTTGTTTTGCAGATTTAAGAATCATGTAGTAAATCTTCTATGTAATTATAAAATAAAACTAAATATAAAAAAGCAGTGGCTATAAATCGGAAGTGAAATAAGACAAATGAACCTAATTTCACACTTAGTTGGTTGTAACTATTCACAGAGGGACTATTCCAAGTGACTTTATTTAATAACAAGGTAATTTGGAGAAAAAATAGTAAACTATTCATAGTAATTAACAAATGCATCATCAACTTGATGGACATGAGGTGGAGTAAGCTCCAGGAGTTGGTCATGGACAGAGAAGCCAGGAGTGCTGCAATCCACTGGGTCACAAAGAGTCGGACACAACTGAGTAACTGAACTGAACTGATTCATAGTAATTACATTATTCATGGTAAGACTGGCATTGTTATTCTGAGAATCTTGTGCACGTACTGTGGATAAGCCAGAGTCTCAATAACTATAACAGTATCACTGAGAACTGAGGAGCATTTTTTGTTGTTGTTGTTTGCTTGTTTTTGTTGTAGTCGAAAAGGTGTTCTAACTGGAGAAACCCATGTTCCTAAAGTCTATTCTACGCATTGCCTTAGCTTCCTCCACAGATTTCTTTATTTCATGTTATTGCCATGATATCTATTCCTGAGCTGTTGTTTATTTTTCATGCAATAAGGTCAACACATGTGCACAGACACAGAAGTATACATAATATGTATATAGACACATACATGCATTTATTTAGATAACATCTGCTTATGTGTTTGTTACATTTTTGACTTGAGAAAATCTCTCTCTGGCTCCATTCTCCCAGGGTGAGTGTCAGAGTCTGCTCTTGCCGAACATCAGACCTCACCTTCTTACCACCAACTTCTAGGTTCTTGGCTCCTTCCAATCAACAGGCAGAAAACATTTCTCAAATGTGTGCCATCTTTCTAGCTTGAATTCATCAATGTGGATTTCAGAGCCACCAGTAGAAACCAATTTAAGGTATGAGTTGTCAAAACGAGTCCTGTTTCCAGCCAAACTCTTATCTTCGATAACGGAGAAACTAAAGCACTCCCAACATCAGGACACACAGCCAAGAAGTCATGTGATGTCCATTGGTAGGAAGGGCCAAAGGTAATTTGATGTGGAAAACATGTTTGGACATCAGCTTGGTTTAAAAGGTTTAGCCTGTGTATATCAGACCTCCAAATACTAGAAGACAGACTCTCAAGACCTCAAGGAATAGCAGAGACTCAGGTAGAAGACACCTCTAGAGACAAAACTTATCTATTTCTAGGACAGTTTAGGACATTTTTTCAAAAAAAAAAAAAGCTATCTCTTTACCATAATAGATGTATAAGCAGAAATATTTCTGAAGTCAGCTTGCCTTTTAAGAATAAAGAGGGACTTCTCTGGTGGTCCAGTGGCTAAGACTTTACCTTCCAATGGAGAGGGCGAGAGTTCAATTCCTGATTGGGGCACTAAGATTGCACATGCCCTGGGCCAAAAACCAAAACATAAAACAGAAACAATATTTTATATTGTTATTTTAACAATATTAAATTATTAAATATTAACAATGTTAATATTTTAACAAATTCAATAAAGACTTCAGAGATAGTCCACATCAAAAAAAGGAAGTAAAAGAAAAATCTAANAAAGACAGTCCACATCAAAAAAAGGAAGTAAAAGAAAAATCTAAAAAATTAGTAAGAAGAGAAGAAAAAAATCTATGTGCAAAGTAACTGTAATTATTTAGTTTGGAAAAATAAATGTGAAAAGAAGTAATACTGGAAAGGGAGCTATAAAGGATCATACAAGAAACACCAGATTGAAATGGAAGACATGCAAAGTTAAAATAGACTTCAGGTAAAAGCAGTGGGGGAGCCATCCTGAGTGCTAATGGTTTTCCAGGAGACCAAGAAACAGTGGCTGTCATTGACACATCCATTAACCTGAAAGCAAAACCAAAGAGAAAGATTTTTCTCTCTTTGAAAGTAATAGTACCTTATACCATAAGAGCTTAATATTCTTCAGCAGTTTCTTGTGTTTATTATTCATGACTCCATGGTTGCAGATGGCAAGAAAGCAAATCAAATTCCCTTTGGCTAGAAAGAGATTTCATTGGCTTACATAAGTAGGTGCTCTAAAGATAGAAGGAACATCAGATAAATCTGGGTCAAAGTACATACCATGTCTTATTTTTTCTCCCCTATCTATCTCCAAATTCTCTTTGTTTCTTATTATTTTTGGGTTTTTGACCTCATATTCCTCTTCTACAAGCAGACTCTGAAACCCCCAAATCCACAGCTTTCCATTTCAAGCCTTCTTTCTTCCTTTACCAGATCTCATGGAAGGTTCAGAATGGTTCCACTTACGAAATGCAAGAGCTCACCAGATCAATCATTAAGAGTATATACCTGAGGTAGCAAAATTGTCCAGGCCTAAGTCAAGTAAGTGCCCGCCTCAGGCAGACAGGACACGGAGCTTGCCAGTTCCATCAGAACCACACAGGATAGGGAAGGAGCAGTTTTCCAATGGATGCCAACAACAAATGCCTCTTACTATTCCTTTAAATAAGATTATTTGCCCTCTGGGGACAGGGTTATCTCAAAGTTGTTTTGCCTTCTCTACACTTTCCTGCCATACTTCCCTAATACATGCTTTGTGAGGAAGCAGACAGGACCCAGAGTTTTCACAAATTCATTGACTGCAATCACCTAACTAGCAGATGCAAACTGTTCAGAGTTTAGGGAGCATAAAGCAGACAAGGATATGTACATTTCAAAACGCCATCATTAGAAAGCAGGGTCTATCCACACTCCCCATCTCTAAGTTATCACCTGAAATCATTTAAAATACAATCAAAGATTTTTAGAGATGAAAACTGGATTGTTTACATAATCCTGGGACCTTGTAACGGTGGGGTGTGGAGCACAGGGGTTGTACAGCATTATCTCCTGCAGTGAGAAGTTCATAGAGCGCTCACAGGTAGGGAAACAAGGACGATACTAAGCCCAAGAGATTCCAGACCTCATCCTCACTACAAACAGCAGGTAAAAGAGTCTATTTCTGTCTTATCTGAGAGGGTCACATCAGCCTTTGAAGAAGGCTGCTGCTGCTAAGTCGTTTCAGTCGTGTCCAACTCTATGCGACCCCATAGACGGCAGCCCACCAGGCTCTGCCGTCCCTGGGATTCTCCAGGCAAGAACACTGGAGTGGGTTGCCACTTCCTTCTCCAATGCATGAAAGTAAAAAGTGAAAGTGAAGTCACTCGTCATGTCCAACTTTGAAGAAGGCTACAACTGACAAACCAAAGAAAAAAAAAACCACTATACAGACAACCAAAAGACTGCTGTATTTGGCTAATCACTTAATTTTACCAAGAGAAAACAGCTCTTACAGCTCTTAAATTACAGGCCTAGACTCAATATAAGATCACCCAACTCTCACTCCAGGATTCTTTTATTTCACCAAGGCATGTTTCCTAATTCAATTTTGCAAAAAAGTTTTTAGAAGCACAGATTTTGATGCTTGAGTCCTTAAACTACATATAAATATCTGAATTACATAAAATTCTTACCAGAATTTAAGAAGTCTTCCTGAACCCCCAAAGCTCCTAAAGCAACATCAGTTTCAAATATGAACTTAAAAAGACTTATCTACATCTAATGAAGTATTGATGTATCTATTTAGTAAATGCTTATGAAAGGATACTTAATCAAAATGAATAGTTCCAGCAATCACTTTGGTTGACAACATTTAGAATCAAAAGTAAGTAATATTTAAAGATCATTCCATGATGCTTCTTTTCTGTTTTCATACACATAATATGGATGATCCTTGCACTTGTTAATATAAAATTTCCCATAGTCTTTAAGGGATCGTTCAAAGACTTTACAATTAAAGAGAATAACTTTTAGAATACATTTGAATCATTTTCTAAAACTAAATGATGTTTTAAAGGCTTAATTATCATGAAAATAAATGCATATATTAGTACAGGTAATGATAATAAACATGCCTTACATCAAGCACATTTCTCTAAGTCAAGATGGCAATAAGACAACAGTTTCCACAAGCAGTTCACATTACTGAGAGGTCAGGACCAAGACTATATTTTTGAATGCCAGCTGAAAGCTTTGACCATGGAAGGGAATTTTATCGGCCTGTTGCTTAAGAAAGCGCCTGCTATATGGGATTTTAATTCATTTCAAAAACAAGAGAATCTGTATATCAACTGTGGACAATTCCAAGAAGGTTCTGGAGTAATCTCAGCAGATAGTCCTAAAGAACCTGTCCAGGACAGCTACATGCAATTCCTTATAAGAGTCAAATATGTTTGCTTATTAATCTTGTTATTCAGAGATAAAAATCAAATACTAATACACATAAGAGTTTAAACTAAAATGCTAGTTCAATGAAAAGCTAAAACTCTGAAGACATTGCATTTTACCACATGTCTCAAGTTCTTTTTAACAGTGATAGGGCAGGCTCTATTTTCTCACAGGATAAAGATAAAACAGTGCAATGACCCAAATGTATTAGAGCCATAAGCAAAACCTTTCACATATCATTTCTGAAACTATTCAATATACTGCCTGTCTACTACTAGGCTGAAACACACTGATCAGAGCAAGTGTGAGATCTACTAATCCTATGGCTTGTACTTAAACAAGACTGGTTGAATAGATAATCCAGACACACACAGGGTTCGATAGCACAAGTTATTTTTGAATGTCTTAGGCTATCACTTAAGCCACAAGAAAAAATGATTTTCCCAGGCATGTTCCAGTGTATGCTCACCCTTTTCTGCTACCAACTGTCATCTCAGTTTCCTGATAAAACTTTTGACATATTCTGCACTATCCTCTGCTCCTTTCCCATTCTAAACAGCTGTCTCCCCTTGCTGGCAGGAACTCTCCAACATCTGGACACTCAGAATGGCTACTTTTATGATATACAGATTCCATTTTTTCCAAATACCCAGCCCTGAGAATATGAAATGAGCCTAAAGAGAGAGAGTGCAAACACTTCATGTGTTAAACAAACATTAGTTCAAGGAATGACTGCATAGAAGCCATAGAATTGAGAACAGTTTCTTTTAAACCACAGGATTGCGACATCTGTAAGACGGCAAAGAATATAAAATGCCATAATTCTAAAAGGGTAAATGATGACATGCTTCCAAGTTTCTACCCAGCTGGTGATAAATGTCCAAACTCCTAACTCAAACAGAATTTCTACTTCATGGTCTAATTTGATGTTTGGTTTTGTTTTTTCCCCCAGTAAATGTAACAACAAAAACAATGAAAATGGATGAGTTGAAGAAAAATAAAACATAAATCATCTTCCTTAAGCTCATTGCCCATATCCAATCAATCACTAGTTCCACCTTGTACAACTGCCTAAACATGTCTGATCTCTCACATATTCTGCTACAATAGTTTTCGTAACTGTTTTCCTGAAGCCATTCTTCGCAACACTTCATTCTATTCTCTGTAAGCAGCTAGAGTGATAGTTATTATAAAGTTCAAATTGGGTTATGTCATCTTTAACACTCTCTTCCTAAACCCCATGTGTGTTTCCTCATACTTGTCCACATGGACCCCAAATCCTTACATGACCCTGACCCCAGCTTCTCTCTCCAGCCTCACTTTGAGCCTCTAGTCTTCTCATTCAACATAATCAACAGTGGCCTATCTATCTTTCACCATCCAAAAACATCAAACTCCTTTCACATTTAAAGTCCTCCCATGCTCTGTTCTTCGCCAGGTTGCCTCCTGCTCCTGTTCAGATCTTGATTTATGCATCACTTGCTAAGAGAATTACTCTTTGGCTCATGGAAATATGTTAGGTGTCCTTTTATACCTCTCAAGGGATCATGTAATTTTTCTTTGTGGCAGATTTTACAACTGTATTTAATTAACTTATTAAGTCAAACATTAAAGAGATTTGCAAAACTATAAAACAATGCCATTCTCACATTTTTTGTATTCAAAAGTACAGGTGTCTTTTAACGTTATATTAATCTATAATGGTTTTATTAATGATATTTTAAATGAATATCTTAAACATTTCTGATATTAGTTTCTTTTATAGTAAATATCAGTAGATACCATATAAACATAAACCTTTGGGGTCTTCATTTTTTAAAAGCATAAAGGGTCCTGAGACCAAAAAACTTAACCACTGGATACGAAATTATCTGATGGTTTAAGAAAGAACAAGATAGTGATTTATGATTAAAAATAAATCTTTTAGAAATACTTAAATTTTACTTAAATATACTTTATGTGAGAGAGAATTTCATGTAATATTGCTTACTTGAGAAAAAAAGGTTCTAGTCTAATGCATGGCTAACTAAATTATAATAGGATCGGATAGGTTGGGTCATAAGTAATATGCTCATTACAAGAGAGTTGATAAGAAAATTCAACTTCCCCTAACAAGCATAGTTTACAGCTTGAAATGAACAATTTGCTCCTTTAAAAGCATTCTAACAAATGTCACCTTTAATAACAATACATATAAGGGCTTCCCTGGTAGCTCAGATGGTAAAGAATCTGCCTGCAATGCAGGAGACCAGGGTTCGATGCTGGGTCGGGAAGATCCCCTGGAGAGGGGAATTTCAATCCAGTATTCCTTCATGGCGTATTCTATGGACAGAGGCGCCTGGCAGGCAACAGTCTACAGGTGTCGCAAAGGGTCGGACATGACTCAGAGACTAACACATAATTGTCTCAAACTTTTGAGGCAAACAAGCTTGAAAATCACAAATAAACCTTTTGGGACTTCCTTGGTGGTCCAACAGTTAAGAATCTGCCTTCTAATGCAGGGTACACGGGTCAGGGAACTAAGATCCCACGCGCCTCGCTATGAATGGAGCAAATAAGCCCATGCAATCCAGCTACCGAGCCTGCGTGCTCCAGGCTCCATGCCCCACAACTAGAGAGTCCAGTGTGCGCGTGACTGCATGAAGAAAAAGAAAGGTTCCACATGACGCAGTGAAGATCCCACCTGCCACAGCTAAGACCTGACAGCCAAATAAATAAATATAACAAAACACTTTTGATTTATTTTGATCTAATACCACTAAGTGGTGCTTGTGGTAAAGAACTCACCTTCCAATGCAAGAGATGTAAGAGATGCGGGTTTGATCACTGAGTTGGCAAGAGCCCCTGAAGGGCATGGCAACCCACTCCAGTATTCTCGCCTGGAGAATCCCACGGACAGAGGAGCCTGGTGGGCTACAGACCATGGAGTCACAAAGGATCGGACACGACTGAAGAGACATAACACATACACCTAAGAACAGAAAAGGTCTTAACAGAAGAAACAATTTTTTGATGACAAGAGAGAAAAATATGTGTTCATAGTAATGCTGATAATTATCACAGAAAAACAGTCTCACATACACCACTGTTCTAAGAGCTCTGCAATTTTTACTTACTAAACCTTCCCTGGTGGCTCAGATGGTAAAGAATATGCCAAAAATGCAGGAGACTCTGGGTTTGATCCCTGGGTTGGGAAGATCCCCTGGAGAAGGGAATGGCAATCCACTCCAGTATTCTAGCCTGCAAAATCCCATGGACAGAGAGCCTGTGGGCTACAGTCCATAGGGCCCTAAAGAGTCAAAGTCAGCCATGGGAGAGAACAAGATGACAGAGGAGTAGGTGGACGTGGAGTACATCTTTCTCCGGATACATCAGGAATACACCTTCCGACACAGAAGTGCATGCAGAACACCAGCTAAGAGCAGACAGGGGTACCTGACCAGTGGAAAGAATATATAAAACCACGCAAAACTCGGTAGGATAAAGGAAGTATGGGGGAAAACAGGAGTGTTAGGAGGACTGGACATGCCCTCAGTGGGTGGGGGAACTGAAGCAGGGTTCCAATCCCCACATTGGGGCAACTGTCTGAGTCAGAGAAACACTTACCGCTGGGTGCAACAGCTGACCTGTGACAGCCTAAATGGAATGGGAATCAGAGAGCCCTTGCTGCAGCCATACATACCCAGTGACTCAAGAAAAACATTTATTCTTCTTCGGTTTTGGCTTGTTCTGTAGGTTCTTTCGGAATTTTTTCCTTTCTGTTATAGTTGTCAATTTTATTGGCACTATGAAATGTAATTAAGCTTTCGAGCTTCCCCTCCCCCCCCAGTCACATTTTTTATTGCTGTTATAAACCTCTGCCTCTACGTTGGGCTTTTGCAGTACTGTGGAGTTTTCCTCTTTTTTCCTTTCTATTTTTTTTATTTTAATTTTTCTAACCTATTACATTTATTCCTTAGTTTTCTTTTCTTACTCTTTTCTCTTTGCCGTTAATCTTTAATGTATATAAATCTTTATCTACCTCTATTTAATTTGAATATCTATTNTATTTCTTAGTTTTATTTTCATAGCTTTATTCCCCAATTGGTACTTTGCTTTAGTTTTCTTTCCAGTTTGTGCTTTATTTAGTTTTGTTCTGGTAGATATAATTTTTGGTTTCCTTTGTTCACTGGGTCAATATACTATCTTTTTGTTGGACTGTTTTGATTTTGCTTATGGCTATATATGTATATGTGTATATTCAGTCACACTTTTTATTCTTGTTATAAACCTCTGCCTCTACACTGGGCTTTTGCAGTTCTGTGG
>SJYQ01001418.1:1257156-1279347 GCA_006410935.1 Redunca redunca
TGGGCTGCCGTCTATGGGGTCACTAAGAGTTGGACATGACTGAGCGACTTCACTTTCACTTTTCACTTTCATGCATTGGAGAAGGAAATGGCAACCCATTCCAGTGTTCTTGCCTGGAGAATCCCAGGGACAGGGGAGCCTGGTGGGCTGCTGTCTATGGGGTCACACAGAGTTGGACATGACTGAAGTGACTTAGCAGCAGCAGCAGCAGCAACACATATATAAGGAATCTATAAAATAGTACTGAAGAACTTATTTACAGGGCAGCAATGGAGAAACAGACCTAGAGAAGAGACTTATGGACATGGGGAGGGGGAAGAGAGGGTGAGATGCATGGAAAGAATAACATGGAAACTTACATTACTATATGTAAAATAGCCAACAGGAATTTGTTGTATGGCTAAGGAAACTCAAACAGGGGCTCTGTATCAACCTAGAGGGGTGGGATGGGGAGGAGATGGGAGGGAGGTTTTAAAGGGAGGGAATATATGTATACCTATGGCTGATTCATGTTGAGGTTTGACAGAAAACAAAATTCTGTAAAATAATCATCCTTCAATAAAAAAAATTAATTTAAAAAAAGCATATGATGCTAGGAAGGAAATGGATCTACTCACAAAAAATAAAGGACACTGGAAATTAGAAAAAAAAGAGTCAGATATGACTGAGTGACTAACCCTGTCATTTTCACACTTTCAAATCTTTCCTACAACCTTAGATGTCATTTTTATTAGCTCTAGTACATGGACCTTGCCCCAAGTCATACAGTTAAGTGAGAACAAGAACTGGGATTTGATTATTAATGTTGTACTAATGAGTATGCATGTATACAAACCAACCTCCTTTCCTACCCTGCTTATAATCAAAGGTAAGAGCGAACCTGATCCAGGCTTCATTTTCTCCAAATACTCATTCCAGCAGCTTCAAAGACTCTCTTGAAGCTTTGCTGTAACTAGCAATCTCTGATTTTACTATAATTTGAAAGTGAAGTCGCTCAGTCATGTCTGACTCTTTGTGACCCCATGGACTGTAGCCTACCAGGCTCCTCTGTCCATGGGACTTTCCAGGCAAGAGTACTGGAGTGGGGTGCCATTGCCTTCTCCAGGGGATCTTCCTGACCCAGGGATTGAACCCTGGTCTCCTGCACTGTAGGCAGATGCTTCACTGTCTGAACCACCAGGGAAGAACACTGTAATTTAACCAATGCCAAATGAAATGATTTAGAGCTTAATAGAATTTATTTACCTAAGATCTAGCCACCCACTTCTCTGTGCCACACACACACACAAAAACGCAAAACACTAATTTTCCCATTTCACCTGGTTTTCTCTTTTCAGGATCACTCCTAAAGATTTTTCTTTCTTTCTTTTCTTTTTCTTTTTTTTTTTGACAATGCTGAGTTTCTGTCTATTCACCATCCTTTCTGAAGGCATTCAATATCAAATACTAATGTTTCTCAGCCTTCAGACTATAAGAAAGCTATACTGTGAAACCTTTGCTTCCTTAATACTCCAATTCTTTGTTCAATATCTATTTCATCTGTTTTGTAGCATATACTATAAGTAACTAGAGTTGGGAGTCTCGAGTAATTGAAAGAAAATTTTATCCAAGGTCAATGTATTTATGTAAAACAGAAGGCAGTTTGTATTCCTGAAATGAACACACTTATTTCTCTTGACATCTTCCTGATTAAAATAGTAAACTCTGTATAGAGTAAGGAAGCTCAAAAGTAGTCAAAAATTTTTACATCAAGTATCACTTTAAAATACGTAACCAGATAAGAGGACTTCCAGATTACAGAACAGCATTTTTTATTTTCTCTGTTGAAATGTCGGTGTAAGTGATACCTCTGTATCCCTTAGGAGAACTATGCGTTCTCCTGTGAGGTTTTTTTTTTTTATCCCCCTTTCACTTCATTTCTTCTTGTCCTCACCCAGAGGCTAATGAAACTGAGATTTCAGGTGCCTCACTTTAAGGCCCTCTCTAAGACTCTGTATCTAACTGAGTAGTTTTAATTTTGTATGCTTNTTTTATCCCCCTTTCACTTCATTTCTTCTTGTCTTCACCCAGAGGCTAATGAAACTGAGATTTCAGGTGCCTCACTTTAAGGCCCTCTCTAAGACTCTGTATCTAACTGAGTAGTTTTAATTTTGTATGCTTTATGCTATGGAGCACTCTAAAATTTGTGTACGCTTCAGATCCTACCAAGCCTTCATTTGCCTCATCTAAATTCTAAATATTTCAGTGAACTTACAGGTACTGAATGTATATATCTACTCATACTTTCATTTCCCTGGAACTGCATCCAGGGAAAACCCTTTGGTGTGACACATGGACATTAGGCACCTTGACTACAAAAGCTTATTTCAACAGGAAATTGTCAAAGCATTACAAGTCAGAATAGGTGGTAAACATGAAATTTAGATCTAAATGTGTAGCAATGGGTGGTTAGATTAAAAATAAGCTAATGGTACAGATGGACCTATTTTGCAGGGCAGGGATAGAGAAACAGATGTAAGGAACAGAACTGTGGAGGGGGTGAACAGGGAGATTAGGACTGACATACATACACTGCCGTGTGTAAAACAGATAGCTAATGGGAACTTGCTATAAAGCACAGGGAGCTTGGCTCAGCACTCGGTGATGACCTAGAGGGGTAGGATAGGGACGAGGGGAGGGAGGCCCATGAGGGAGGGGATACACGTATACATCCAGCTGGTTCATGCTGTTATACAGCATAAACTAACATAGCATTGTAAAGCAACTGTACTTCAATTTAAAAAAATAAGGTAAATTTGTATTAAAAACCAAGTGGATGCTTCTGGTCCTAACTGGGCCACTGTAATTTAAAAACACCTGAGAAATTGGGGGATTTCACATAAAAATCCAAACATCAAGCTTCTTTCAAAAAATCAGAAGATCGGACAGAACTGGACAAAATTATGCTTTGGCCTGAACATGTTTCCTATCTACTCATCTTCACTAATTTCTATTGCCTGGGTCTCATTTGTCACCCTCAAATGATATGAAAAATATCCAAGAGACACTATTAAGGAAAAAAAAAATCAGCTGACAGTGTAGCATTCATCGTATACTTCCACTTTCATTTTAAATGACATACAAGATAAATTTTAAATCAATGCAAACAATACGTGTTTATTATGGCATGCAACTTTTAACATTCAGGGTGAAAAGTAGAGATACAATTTTAGATTTTTTTTTTAATAAAAAACATTTCCTACCACATTTAAATACAACTTCAGTATCAACTATGTTGATGATTTAGCCAAAAGGAGAACAAGGCAATAGTATATGCTCACATCCAGGGACTGGGGCACCAAAAATTTATTTTCCGGGCCAGAGCACAGATGGAAGAAGCACAGATTAAGCACTTAGAGTTGGCACTTTCTTCACAGCATTATGAGAAAAGAAAAACCACAATAGATGCCATTTCTGTCTAGCTGCCTCCAAACCTTTCTGGATCCCAAATAACATCCAATTAACCGATACCACTAGAGCAACTTGTGTGGATTGTTTTAATATATATTCACAGCATGTGTCATTATGGCTCCTGGCTGCTATTAAAACAGTGGGCTAGCAACATGAATTAACAATAAGACATGTGGTATATTATGGCTCCATAATGCCTAAAGCATTTAGCCAATGTCCTTATTATTCTTAATGTACCCTCACAGCTCCCGAGAATAATGTAACTATGAATTCAACTGGTCCCAAATGATAAATGGAAAGTAAAATATTTCGCAAATGTATTTTTGAGTAACCACTCCACCTACCTCTCTTCCTTTCTCATCCACTAACTCAGTGTATGTTACAATCAACAGACGGGTCCATTTTCTAAATCCTTTTTCCCTTGTTTTGGACAAACAGAAGAAAAATTTTTTTTTGAATATAGTTTCTTTACAATGTGTTGGTTCCCAGCATACAGCAAAGTGAATCAGCTGTACACATGCATATGTCCCCTCTTTGGATTCCCTTCCCATATAGTCATTCACCTTCTCTCATGTCATTTGTGCCATTTCTCAGTATCACATGTACCGATTATTTACTCATTTGTTCACACATATTTTTACTCACATCTCACTGCTAATCAACAATACTTGTAAAATAATAGGTTTTGTGGGAACTATCAATATACATATATATGTGTGTGTATACATAAATTTTTCCCCCAAATTACATTACAATTAACCTTTGGCTATTAAAACACACACATTCACGTTCACAGAGTTAGTTTTTCATCCAAAAGGATCTTTTCCTTGAGGAAACAGTTCATTACAAAAGAAGTGAGACCCTCTTCCTGGGGTTCGAGTTCCCTTTGGGCAGACGTAACACAGCGGAGTTCCTTGGGGAGAGGCTGATGTTCACTAAGCACTAGGCCTGTGGCAGGCCCTGGGCAAGCACTTCATTGAAACGCCCCATTTGAGGAGGTACTTACCTGTTTTGCAGAAGAGGATTAGGTATGAAGAGGTTAAGTATTTGCTCAAGGTCACTGCTATGGATAGAATGTCTGCACCTCCTCCTAAATCCATATGTTGAAGCCTTAACCCCCAATAGGATGGTACTTAGAAATGGGGCCAAGAGGCCATAATCAGATTAGGTATGGTGCCCTCATGATGGGATCTGCATTCTCATCACAGGAAGAGAAGAGCAGAGTGCTCACTCTCTGCCATGTGAGGAGGTAGCAAGAAGCTGTCCATCTGCAAACCAGGAAGAGGGGCCTCACCAGAAGCCACCACGCTGATCGCAGGATGCCTAGGCTCCAGAACTGTGGGAAATAAATGTCTGTCGCCTAAGTCACCCAACCCACAGTATTTTATTATGGCAGCCCAAGCTAAGCCAGTCACGCGGCTAGGAAACAGCAGAAGTAGGGTTCAGAATCAGGTGTGCCAGGCACTGGGGTCTGTTCCCTGAGCTCTGTATTGTACAGCATCTATGCAGTGTGTAATCAATCCGTGCTTTGTTTCATAATAGAAACACATCTTTCCTGAGGTACTAAGAGGAGCATTTTCATTTACTAATGTAAAAGCTACACACACACAGCTGACTTCCCTTCATGACTTCTAAGCAACAAGCTTATTGCAACTTTACAAACTCAGCCCTCTTTTCACTATTCAATGATTTTAAGTGTCGCTAATCTAGTCACTGTCTTTTATACTAACTTTTATTTTCATAGTTACTGGCTGCCAAGGGCTTCTTCCAAAGCCCCCTGCTAAGTCTTCAACCCAGATAGAGGTGCACATCACTTTCCTGACACCACTGGGAATTCTCTGAGAAATGACTGAACCTTTGGATCTCAGTACCTAGGAAAGACATCTGGTTTCTTGCTACCTCAGCAGCCCTTGGAGGAAGGCAGACCTCTCCACAGCTGAACTGCCTGCCCCTAGATCTCCTCTCCTCACTCTCAAATATCCTGGTGGTCCAGTGGTTAAGACTCCATGCTTCCAAGGGGGTGTGGGTTCCAACTGGTCGGTGAACTAGGATCTCACAATGCCACTCAGCATAGTCAATAAATAAATATTTTTTAAAACCAAAGTCCAGTCCTATACCTGTGCTTTGTCACCTTTTACCTGATGCTTGCATGGCTCTCAAAACAGCATGGTGAGCTTAGTAGCTTTTTTTTTTTAGCTTTTATTTTCAGAATATTATATTTACTCATAAAAATATTATTAAAATGTACAATTTTTCCTTTTAAAAAATGTTTCATAAAGCATGTGTGTGTGTGTATGTGTTCAGTCATGTTCAACTCTTTTGAGACCCAAGGACAGTAACCCGCCAGGCTCCTCTATCCATGGGATTTCCCAGGCAAGAATTAGAGTGGGTTGCCATTTCCTTCTCCAGGGGGTTATGCTCTGTAGCTACAGGTAAGAAGACTTTGGAAAAATGAGAAACAGAGTCCGGGCTGGAAGGAAGCAAGCAAGGGAAACAACAGTTGTGACCAGAGCCTAGAAATAACAGAGGGAGGAGCAGTCAGGAAGGAGGGCGGGTGTGTATGCCTCTCAAGGATCTGAATGAGCAGGAGTAATCACGCTGCAGTCCTTTTTCCCTGACAAGTGCTGGCTTCTTCTGCGGACACTCAGGTCTCAGCTCGTGTCTAATACTGTCCTGGCCCTCCATGCGAATGTGAGCCTTTCTCTTCTTCAGCCAGGACATCTATCTATCTAATGCGGTAATTGAATGAGATCTAATTTGAAGAAAAATCAAAAGTCCTCTCAATGCATTCACAAAAGGAAGCAGTTGATCTCAATAAACTAGCAGTTAGGAGGATGAGAAAATGTCCAAGAGCTCAGAGGTATGCAGCAAATCAAAATCCTCCCCATTCATGGGAAGGAATAAAGCCAAAATAAGCTTTTTTCTCTGACTAAACCATATAACATAACACATAATAAAGAGAGGGGTCAGAGCAGTGAGCTGTGACCATCCGTGATATGGTGGGATTCCCAAACACTGCCCACCAGTTTCACAAAACTACACAGGCACCAGAAAATGACATTTACTCAGAGTCTAAATACAATGAACATATTTGGCTGTTTCATATATTAGTGGATTTTTTTTGGGGGGGTGGGGAGGCATACATTTCAAAACTCAAATACCTTAACTCTGCCTGTAAGTGAGACAGGGGTCCCCACAGGACCCCTGAAAATATTTTCATTACCCAAGTCTGAGTAAGTGAGGAAATGAAAGTGTCCTGATTCTTGCCAGGTAGATAGTTTACTTCAGGAGTCTTACATTTTCATTATTTGTATTTTCCGTTGAAATGTGAGGGCTGTCTGCAAATCTTGTGGCATCCACTTTTCAAGCTGCCTCTGTTCAGTGATTCCCTGGGAGAAGGAAGAATGTGACCTAAGTGAACTAATGTCGGGATCCTGCTTTCATATTTACAGTATTTATCCCCAACTGGGTTAACTATGGATCCTTATTCAAAAATATTCTTACAAAGCTCTTGAAAAAAACAAGTATTATATAGCAATTAGTTCTCTGAGTTGGGGCCAGTCACTTATGGTCTCCGGGCTTAATTTATCTCATGTTGAGAATGAAGTAAGCTGACTCCCCACAAGGCTTCCAACTTCAACAGTCTACAATGCTGACATGACACTGGTTTTCTGCTGCTTTTGCTTTCTTTAGTCTTCTCTATTTTTGCCTCTTCTTTTTTTAATATTTATTACTTATTTGGCTGCCTTATATCTTAGTTGCAGCATGCATGAAATTTAGTTGAGATATGTGGCATCTAGTTCCCTGACCAGGGATTGAAACTGGGCCCCCTACCTTGAGAGTACAAAATCTTAGCCATTCAACCACAAGGGAAGTCCCTTTGCCTCCTCTTCTTGATCATTTTTTAAAAAACAAAATGGAAAATGTTTTACAAATCATTTACTGAGTTGTAAGAACTATGATAATGGTGGAGATGGTTACGAGAGAGCTGCCAATTTTTGTTGTTGTTTTTAATCATTTTTTTAAATATTATAAATTCATTCTCTATAGCTCTTGACTTAAACCACAAAGAGATGACAATATCACTCCAGACTGTGTTTCACAGTGGCAATAACAATAAGAGTACAAACTTCATTTTCAAACTCCCACTATGTGGCAGACCTTTACTGCTTACTGACTTCTTACTACGCCCCAGGATCTTGGGGATACAGCTTTCAAGAGGGCCAGAGCCTGTGATGGTAGAGAAAGGACAGTGCCCAGGATATTAAGGAAATGAAGGAATAGGTGAGTTGGTAAGAATCCAAAAGTAGGTCTTTTTGCTATATGATTAAGAACCTTAAGAACTCCTGCTGTCTTTACAAGTGGACTTATCCACCAGAAGACCAGACTAATGAGGCTGAGGAAAAAAAAAAATCTAGTAGATGAATTTATGAGAATTTCTATAAAAAGAATTAAGTACAATCAGACACTAACTTGAACTCAAAACACTGTATTTTACTTAGATTTCAAAACTCATTGTCCAACACTTTAGCCAGTAGTCAAATGTGGCTATTTAAATTTAAATCAATTAAAATCAAACAATACTAACATTTTTCTCTGCAGTTCATGAGGCACATTTCAAGTTGCGTATTAGCCACATGTGGCTAGTGGCTACCATACTGGTCAGCACAGGTAATAGAAAACATCTATTATGGCAGAAAGTCCTGTTGGACAGTGCTGACTTAAAATATAAAATGACATCATCAAAAGTCACATATTAAGGGGAAATATAACATTTTATTTAATATACTAAAAATGGGTATTGGAATCTACACAAATATCTAGAAATAAAACTGTTCACCTTTATCATTGTAAAATGATAGTATAATTTAATACTCTTAAAAAATAATGTCAGATTATATTACTCTGCTGCAGATGTAGGATTTTTTTTCTTATTAAATTGCTTTCCTAGACCCTGTCTTATCACAGAAAAGAAAAAGCAAGTAGCCTAAGACAAACAGGTAATGAACATGCAAGCTCACTGTATTTGTGTTTTGAAAGAGACAACTTAACTGGTCTTGCAAGGAAAAGTTCAGTTCATAAAGGGAAATTCAGTTTCTCTGGTCCCTGAGTTAATAGTCTAGTGAGAATAATGCCTTTTTGTCCAAAAGAATTCTAAAACTGTTTTGATAACCATTCTATTTTCAGTAGATACAGCCACAGACACTGCTCAGAAATAATCTTAGGAGATAGGGTCTAATATGCTAATGAAGGCCCTCTCCCATCTTTCCTCTGAGCCATTGTCCTCTGGAATTTGGGAGGAAAGAGTTTTCTACTTACTGCCTTACTGTGAGGTAATAAAAACTACACCCACACCTTCACATACAACAAGGTTATTTACCCATAATATCAGTATCTATCATCTAATTTTATTTAAGTTTTTATATAATTATAGCCAAAGCTTCAGTGAATTTTTCAATCATAACTTCAATGAATTTTTACAGTCTGAGCACTTCCATATAATCAACACTCAGAATCAGAAACAGAATATATCAGCTTGACCCCAAAGCCCACCTCATGGAGCCTTCCAGAGACCACTCCCTCAAGGGTAATCAATATCTTGACTTCCAACACCACTGATGGATTCTGATCATTTTAATATCATATGTATGGCACTCCTTTGTGTCTAGCTTCTGTCACTCGGCAAGTGACAAGATTTTTCAGATGTAATTCAAATTTCTAATCATTTGATTTTAAATTATGGGACTTCCCAGGTGGTGTTAGTGGCAAAGAATCTGCCTGCCAATGTATGTAAGAGACATGGGTTCGATCCCTAAGAAATGACAAGTCACTCCAGTATTCTTGCCTAGGAAATCCCATGGGCAAGGAGCCCAGCAGGCTACAGTCCATTGGGCCACAAAGAGTCAGACATGGCTGAATGATTGAGAACAGCAATCCTGGGGTGGGCCTGATTTAGTTAAACAGAAGGCCTCAAAAGCAAGGTGAGGCTTCCAAGAGAAAGGAGAAGAAAAAGGAGGAGGTGGGGAGAGACTTTTTCTGGAATAAATAATAATAAGCAATGATCATACATTAATTTATACTTGCTAATTATAGGTGGTAAACCAATTCACAAGACCAGTGTCTGCAGGGCATTTTTTAGTGGGAACTAATAGGAGAAATAGTGGGGATCACAGTTATTAAGGTTACTAGTCTGTTTTCTTTCCCCCAAGCCAGTTCTGATGTCCTATATTCTTGTATACTGTCCCTATAAGTAAACTCTCAATTTTCAAATCCTTGGTTTCGATTTCAGGTTCACAAAGTAAGGTCACCATATTTGTGGTAAGCCAGTGGAAGGAAGTGTTACCGGACAGCCAGACGTCTCAGACTTATTATTACCTTTCAAAGCAATCACTGTGGAAATCTTTACTTGAGTGGACATGAATACATTTCAAGTAAAGCTCTAAGTTTGTATTTTTGTTTGTTTTTAAGAATACAAACTATTTCCTCCATTATCATATTCCCCTTAACATATATCCTAGAGCAGGATTAAAGATACCATTCTCTTTTCTATTTCTGTTTTAAGGCTGATATAAACATCATTTTCCATCGTCAGAGGTGAAATTAAGGCCAAAACAAAATTTTTAACTTCCCCTTCCACAACTGTTCCTTCTCAAGTCTTCTCCAATTCAGTTGTTTTTCTTCCCCCTGTCACTCCGTGACTGAAGCCAAAATTATAGGAAAGACTAGCAAGTGGGTTTTCCCTCCAAGCATGTTCCAAAACTGGCCACTTCTCTTCGTCTCCATCATCACACCCTTACTCAAGCTACACTGATGCCAAACACAGACAGTCACTAGGTGATCTCCCAGCTCCTGCTAAGCTCTGATACCTACAACAAGGTAGGAGCTCTGTTTTAAATTGGAAATTAGGTGCTGTAACTCCTCTGCTTAAAGTCTCAACTGAGACTAGACATTTGATGACACTAAAGAATTACTAAGAAGTTATAGATGTGATTATGGAACTGTGGCTATGTTTCCATGTTTCAGAGATATGTACTGAAATATTCATGAACAAAATGACAAGTTGCTACCTCCAAATTATATGATGGGGTTGCAGAAACAGCATAGATAAAACAAAATTGGCCATGAGTTGCTAATTATTGAAGCTGGGTAATGGGTACATAGGGAGTCGTTTTAGTTTCCATTTTCATGTATGTTTGAAATTTTTGTAATAAAAAGTTTAAAAATCTTCATCAGCTCTTGAATGCACTTAGAGTAAAATTGCAAGAGTTTGTCTTGATCCAAAAGGCCTCTTATAATCTCATTCTTGCTCCCCACTCTCAGATTGCTTCCAGACCAGCTCTGCCCAGTAACAGCCATAAAGAGCTATAAGAGTTATCCCTGCGCCTTAATCATACTGCACGTTTGGACACTTCCAGGCCTCGAAGGAGTTCTTCCATCAGTCAGGAGGGCTCCTCCCCAGATGTTCTCATAGATGGCAACTTCAGGTGGCATCACCCCTCTGCAGAGCCTTCTCTCATTGTTTAAAGTCATATTCCATCCTTGCCCTCTCCCACCCACCTGCTCCACTCCCCTTTCCCTGTTGTTGTTCAGCCACTGAATCGTGTCTGACTCTGCGACCCCATAGACTTTAGCCCGCCAGGCTCCTCTGTCCACAGGATTTCCCAGGCAAGAATATAGGAGTGGGTTGCCATTTCCTCCTCCAGGGGATCTTCTCAACCCAGGGATCAAACTCACATCAGATGGCAACCCACTCCAGTATTGCTACATGGAAATCCCAGGGACAGAGGAACCTGGAAGGCTACAGTTCATGGGGTTACAAGAGTCAGATGTGACTTAGCAACTAAACCACCACCACAATGAATAATTAAATGCTTATGTATATTACTATAATTAATAGTTAATATTTGCAAGTTGCCTTTGGATTACATACAGTATATCCATTCACATACATACATAGTATTATTCCAACACCAAATATCTGATGATTACTGGTTAATATAGAAATGACAGTTTGCAATTGCTACACTTTCAGCAAAAGATTTTGCTAAATGTATTGTTGCCAGACTTCAGACTTTAAAATTAATTTTTGAAATTCTTAGCTGGTGTTAAACCATGTCGGCATAATAAGTACGTTTTGATTTTCTTTCAGATGTTCCTGAAAAATTGATTTTTAAAATTTTTCCCAGTGACCTACAAGGCTGTGAAGAAGAGAGAATTCTTCTTAATCTCAAAGATCCAAGCTAAGCTCAAACTCCCTGGCCATTGGGCAGGTGTCACCTTCTGTGTTCACCTCTTTATGTATCTTTGAAAAAGCACAAATGTATTAGTGAGAGAACACCGACTGGTAGGTTTTAAACTGTCTATAAATGAACCAACTTACAAAACAAAAACAGAATCACAGATGTAGAAAACAAACTTATGGTTACAAGGGGGAAAGGGAAGGGAGGGATAAACTGGGAGATTGAGACTGATACATATACACTGCCATGTATAAAACAGATAACTTATAAGAACCTACTATATAGCATAGGGAACTTTACTCAAAACTCTGTAATGGCCTTTATGGGAAAATAATCTAAAAAAGAGCAGATAGTTACATAATTGAATCACTTTGCTGTGTAGCAGAAACACAACATTGTAAATCAACTATATTCCAATAAAAAGTTATTCTAAAAATACATACAATGCCACCGACAGAACATTTAAAGCAAATTGGCTTTCTAACTGGTAAATCTTAATGGGGCAGGAACAGTAACAAAAGGAAGACATAGCTTCCCAAATCCACCCATTTCTTTAAAACCAGATCAGTGTAGATCCTAATCATTTGGTGACCAGCAAAGGCCATTCCCCACCTTCTTCTCTGTCAAAGGAATTCAAATATCACATATTTCCATCTTCAAATAAGTGGCAAGACTGTTCTATGTTAAGGACTTTGTAAATGTATATACTATGAAGTATTTTCTTGGCTAAACACTTAAAATTCTACCCTGGCCAGTGTTTTAAAAAGAACCCACAGTTAAGAAATTTAAGAAATTTGTTCATTTAAGAAATTTGACCTAATATTACAGACAAAAATCTATACTGAGGAAACAAAATAACTTTCATATCATTCAAATAGCTCTATTAAGAAAATTTTAAGAGTTGTGTTTTTTAGCACTAACTAAAATGAACAGAAAAATGCTTTCTAAAATGTTGAAAAGCAAGAAATGAACGGTTAAGGTATTTCACTATGTGTATGTTATGCTGGAACCTTGAAGCTACTGCCTACACAAGAAGGTACTTTAAAGATTACTTGAATGTGTTTTCTGAAAATATGAACTGATCCATTCATTTTTAAAACCCTTAATGTAGTAGTACTCTTACTTTGCCTGACAGATGACAAGGCTCAGGAAGGGGAAAGATCAGAGCTGCAGGAACAACAACAAAAAAGGTTGGCACCAAATCCATTTCCCCTTCATGCCAACACTTTTACTCCCTTATCATACAACAAAGCAACAGGAAAAGTACTGAATATGAAAAGCAAACAGATTCCACGTGACTGAGCCTTGGCAGGTACAAAGGCATTAGTAATGGAGCTGACTCCTGTGACCTTTTCAATTATGATAATCCCTCAAAGAAAATTAAAACCATTTTCTAAAACATCATCCAAGGAGTTCCACAGATAATTGAAGAAAACATTTAGGAACATCCCTGACATTTTTCTAAGTATGTATGTACTTAACACATGTCTGTTCTCACGCTATATAGCCTTTCGAGGCATGATTATTTGTGAGCAAAATGTCAAACTTAATTTGAAAAACATTTTTTTTTAATCTGTATTTCCAGAGTTTTTGACCTTCATTTTCCTATTATATATATATTTGTGTTTTGAAATGGGAAGATCTCAAGAGAGGAGGGAGGTTGGGGAATGAGTGAAATGGGTGAGGGAAGTTTAGATGTGCAAACTTCCAGTTACAACATAAATGAGTCACAGTGATGAAATGTACAGCATAGCAAACACGGTCAATGGTAATGTAACATCTTTGTATGGTAAGAGATGGTAGCTAGATTTATCACGGTGATCATTTTGTAATGCATAGAAACACCAGCTCACTACGTTGTGTACCAGAAACTAATATAATGTTGCAAGTCAACTATACTTCAAAAATCAAACTCTTAGTAAAAGAAATCAGATTTGTGGTTACCAGAGATGAAGAGCTGGGGGAAGGAAGACTCACAGGAAGGTGATCAAAAGGTTCAAGGTTACAGTTATAAGATAAATAAGGAATAGGGATGCAATGCATGACATGAAAAATAGAGTCAGCACTGTTGTGTGTTATATATAAAAGATGCTAAGAAAGTACATGTTAATGAGTTCTAATCACAAGGGAAAAATACATTTCTTTCTATAATTTTTTTTAATCTACATGAGATGATGAATGCTCACTACTAAGGTTATTGTGCTAAGTGTGTGTCTGTGTGTGTAAGTCGCTCAGTCGTGCCTGACTCTGCAATCCCATGGACTGCAGCCCACCAGGCTTCTCTATCCATGGGATTTTCTAGCTAAGTATTTTATGATATATGCAGGTCAAATCATTATACTGTACATCTCAAACATACAAAACATTAGTCACTCAGTTGTGTCCAACTCTTTGCAACCCCATGGACTGTAGGGTGCCAGGCTCCTCTGTCCGTGGAATTCTCCAGGCAAGAATATTGGAGTGGACTGCCATTCCCTTCTCCAGGGGATCTTCCTGACTCAGGGATCAAACCTGAGTCTCTTGCATTGCAGGAGGATTCTTTACCATCTGAGCCACTAGGGAAGCCCAACAGTGCTGTATGTCAATTATATCTCAAGCAAAACTAGAAGGAAAAACTATTTAAGACACTGTTATATAGCATCCTAAAGCTAAAAGTGTCCTATATTGATTATTTTGCAGATAAAGCATTTTATATAGAGTCTAAAATTCTGTAAATTCTCATTAAAAATACACAGAAAATGGAATCAGTGCATCTGAACACTGTTTTTTTAACATTTTCTGATAGTTTTCTAATTAAAATGAACATTTAAATATAAAATATTATGGTTTTTAAAAGGGTGACTATATTTACTCTTTTGGACATGAACTTGAGCAAACTCTGGGAGATAGTGAAGGACAGGGAAGCCTGGCATGCTACAGTCGATGGGGATGCAATCAGTCAGACCCGACTTAGTGACTGAACAACAACAATGTACTCTTTTCTGCATCATGGGAATTTGAAAGTCAGTTAAGCACTTAATACTTCATTTAAAATGTATCCTTTTGTTTGGGATATGACAAATACATAAAGTGGCTTTCCAGTCCCTAGAATGTTCAACAACTTTCTAGTTAGCAAAATACTGCCAAAGCATAGTGACATGTATAGATTTAAATTTAAATAAGGTTTAAAAAAAGAAAAATGAGCCACCAAGTTTGGCCTAGTTCAATTTCCACTAAGTGAGTAAGTAGACTGAATATTTAAGGAAATCAAAGATTACTTCATTGCTGGACTGAATAAACTGACTTCACGTGAGCGCCCAGAAGAGAAGCCATATCTATAGACATAATATTCAAGAAACCGAAGCCTCGGTTCTTCACTCAGCTCTCCTCATTGGCCTTATGGAAATTAGCTGGGTATTCGACCAATGGGAGCCGCCATTTCTCATGAACTGAATGGGAATGCTGGCATATGCTATCATATGGATCAGTCCAAAAAGGTTTTGAAAATCATGTAATATTATGGAAACAAGCATATGGTGTTATCATTACTAGTTCTGGTTTATACTCAGTATCAGCAGCACTGATCTAACACCGCAGGTCAGAGACAGGTCACCCTGCACTGGGAACTATAAAATGGGTTCTGATCAACAGAAGCCATCTACTGTTTTCTGAATCTTCCAAGAAAAATGGACAGCCTTCACTGGAGAGAATTTTAAAAAAATGTTTGTCTCAAATTTATATTTCTGTTGCTGACACCTATTAAGAACCAGGACTCTGAAAGTGTTAGTCACTCAATCATGTCCAACTCTTTGCCACACCATGGACTGTAGCCCACCAGGCTCCTCTGTCCATGAATTCTCCAGGCAAGAATACTGGAGTGGGTTGCCATTCCCTTCTCCAAGGGATCTTGCTGACACAGGGACCAAAGCTAGGTCTTCTGCACAGCAGGCAGATAGCTATTAAGCTACAGTTGGCAAGTTTAAAACAAACCGACCAACCAACAAAAAAATGACTACTAACTCAGCCTTTTAAATTCTACCATCAGAACAGAAGATCAGTCTAAAGCACCTGCTACAAAGGATGCAAAATAACTAACGATGCCTTCAGTTTCAGAATTAAGACCCTTCGTTTCAATAGGTGTATGTTCTGTTTTTAGAACTGTTGCATAATGAGAAAAACCATCACGGGAGCACAAATGACTACCTCATAAAAGAGTACTTAGCCTTGGCCCAAGAATAATCTTATTTTTATCTAATTCAAATACCACAGAACAAAGTTCTAGGAGGAAAAGGGATGACAGAAGCAGAGCACTTCCACAAGAAGCTGGTCCTGCATGAGTGAGGCGGTGGCCAGTGCTTCTGTGTTGGTGGAGACCAAGAAGGGACCAGCTGGCAGGAAGTAAGAAGATACTGCCTTTGCAATTCGCGTCAAAACCTATCAGCAACCCTCAGATCCAAGACTTATAACTCTTAAATAAACAAATGGGAAATGGAGAAGAAGTAATCTCATTGGGAGAAAAAAAATAGTTTACAACTGTTAAAATATGCCAGGGTTTTGTCACATAGGAAGAGTTACGGAAGTTATTTTAAAATTTGTGGGGACCTCTTACTACAAAGCAGACTACTTGCAAGAATCTAGCTGTACATATCCCTTTATGTGAACTCATCACAGTAAGGACTTTTTGACCACTGAAGCTAGTAAGGCACCTGCAAGACCTTTTAGGAAAATGAGTAAGGCGGTAGCCATTTCACCAAAGAAAATTTAAGTACACATCTGTCTATGCATTTTGTTTCTTTTCTAAATTCTTTTTGATCATCCCAAAAGGTAATATTAATGAGATTTGCATTCTTTACTAGATACCAAGGAAACAGATTTAGGTCATACCTGAATGGTCTAGCGGTTTTCCCTACTTTCTTCAATTTGAGTCTGAATTTGGTAATAAGGAGTTCATGATCTGAGCCACAGTCAGCTCCTGGTCTTGTTTTTGTTGACTGTATAGAGCTTCTCCATCTTTGGCTGCAAAGAATATAATCAATCTGATTTCGGTGTTGACCATCTGGAAGCAACAGTTAGAACTGGACATGGAACAACAGACTGGTTCCAAATATGAAAAAGAGTGCATCAAGGCTGTATATTGTCACCCTGCTTATTTAACTTCTATGCAGAGTACATCATGAGAAACGCTGGGCTGGAAGAAACACAAGTTGGAATCAAGATTGCCAGGAGAAATATCAATAACCTCAGATATGCAGATGACACCACCCTTATGGCAGAAAGTGAAGAGGAACTAAAAGGCCTCTTAATGAAAGTGAAATAGGAGAGCGAAAAAGTTGGCTTAAAGCTCAACATTCAGAAAACGAAGATCATGGCATCCGGTCTCATCACTTCATGGGAAATAGATGGGGAAACAGTGGAAACAGTGTCAGACTTTATTTTGGGGGGCTCCAAAATCACTGCAGATGGTGATTGCAGCCATGAAATTAAAAGACGCTTACTCCTTGGAAGAAAAGTTATGACCAACCTAGAGAGCATATTCAAAAGCAGAGACATTACTTTGCCGACTAAGGTCCGTCTAGTCAAGGCTATGGTTTTTCCTGTGTTCATGTATGGATGTGAGAGTTGGACTGTGAAGAAGGCTGAGAGCCAAAGAATTGATGCGTTTGAACTGTGGTGTTGGAGAAGACTCTTGAGAGTCCCTTGGACTGCAAGGAGATCCAACCAGTCCATTCTGAAGGAGATCAGCCCTGGGATTTCTTTGGAAGGAATGATGCCAAAGCTGAAACTCCAATACTTTGGCCACCTCATGGGAAGAGTTGACTCATTGGAAAAGACTTTGATGCTGGGAGGGATTGGGGGCAGGAGGAGAAGGGGACGCCAGAGGATGAGATGGCTGGATGGCATCACGGACTCGATGAACGTGAGTCTGAGTGAACTCCGGGAGTTGGTGATGGACAGGGAGGCCTGGCGTGCTGCGATTCATGGGGTCGCAAGAGTTGGACTCGACTGAGAGACTGAACTGAACTGAAGGAAACAGAAAATATATCTAATGCTAAGACTTGATGTGCCACAAACGATGAATGCTGCAGAAGGTGTGGAAAGAAGGGGGCCTTCCTACACCATTATTATTTTTGTTTATACTGAAAATTCTGAACCTTTTAGGGATTTGAAATACTGTTCCTAACATTTTCCAGTCAGGAGGATAATGAACATGTAAATAAATACATTTATTTACATATGTTTATTGTACATGAACCAAGAAGACATTTCTAAATCAATTTCTTGTGTCCCTTCTATAATCTACAGCATTTGCCCTTTCCACAAAAGTTGAAAGGCAAGGAAAAGCAAGGCATTGCGAGTAAGAGTCAAGACAAAGAAATGGTAGAGAAACAAGTTCTCAAGTGTCAAGTCATCACCTGGCAAGAGTGCTGAGTGGGAATGTAAACTAGAAAGCCACTATAGAGAACAGTATGGCGGTTCCTTTAAAAACTAAAAAACAAAGCTACCGCAAGACTCTGCAATCCCACTCCTGGGCATATATCTACAGAAGACCATGGTCCAAAAGGATACAGGCATCCCAATGTTAACTGCAGCACTGTTTACAATAGCCAAGACATGGAAGCAATCTAGATGTCCATTGACAGAGGAATGGATTAGGGAGATGTGGTACAGGTCTACAATGGAATATGATTCAACCACTGAAAAGAATAAAATAATACCATTTGCAGTGACCTGGGTAGACCTAGAGAGTGTCATACTGAGCGAAGTAAGTCAGACAGAGAAAGAGAAATATCATGATATCCCTTATATGTGGAATCTAAAAAGAAATTATACAAATGAATTTATGTACAAAACAGAAACAGACTCACAGACTTAAAGAATGAACTCACAGTTCCAAGGAGGGAAGGGTGTGGGTAAGGGATAGTCAGGGCCTCTGGGATCAACAGGTACATACTGCTATATTTAAAATGGGTAATCAGTGAGGACTTACTGTAGAGCACAAGGAACTCTGCTCAATGTTATGTGGCAGCCTGGATGGGAGGGGAGTTTGGGGGAGAACGGATACATGTATATGCATGGCTGAGTCACTCTGCTGTCCACCTGAAATTATCTCAATGTTGTTAATTGGCTGTACTCCAACATAAAATAAAAAGTTTAAAAAAAAAAAACTGGATGTGAAGCCCCATGGTAAAGATCATCGGCATTCACTCTCCCCACAAGATCTTCATTACTTTTGTCCAACAATCGGTACACAGACGGCAACACAATAGAACTGCCTATTTACTTGTCAGCTTCTCCCAACAAGCCGCCAACTCCAGGAGATTAGGGTTCTCCACCTACACCCTAGTGTCAGCCCTGTGCCTCATACACAGAGAAAGCTCACACATATGCTAGGAAGTTTTGTTGTTTTAATTATCATCGCCTGGGTATTACTTTTTTTTTTTTTAACTACATTTACGTCGAAAATCTTGAATTTTTCAGGGATTTCAAAATCTCGTCCTAATACTTTCCAGTAAGAAAGATAGTGAACATGTAAAGAAATAAATTTATTTACATATGTTTATCACACGTAGGCCAAAAAGATATTTGAATATCCATTTCCTGTGTTCCTTCTAATCTACAGCTTTTGCCTTTTCCACCAAAGTTGAAAGGAAGAGTGAAGCAATGGTTTACAAGTGGGAGTCGAGGCAAAGACAGACAGGAGAGAAACAAGTTCTCAAATGTTAAAGATCACCTGGAAAGTGTATTGATTACCTGGGAAATTCTGACTCCATGGACCTATCCCCAGAGAGCTACCCCATAGTCCTAAGCACTGAGAGGGAAGAGATGAGCTACAAGTAACCATAACTAAATTGTTGTCTACTCACTAAGTTGTTTCCAACTCTTTTGCAACCCCATGGACTGTAGCCCTCCAGGCTCCTCTGTCCATGGAATTCTCCAGGCAAGAATACTGGAGTGGGTCTCCATTTTCTTCTCCAGATCTTCCTGTCCCAGGGATAGAACCGAGACTATCTGCCCTGGCAGGCAGATTCTTTACCCCTGCGTCACCTGGGAAGGAGTTAGCTTTTCATGCTTTTGCTTTTAAATTTTAGTTTTAGAACAAAGAGGACCATGATAAAATAGGAAGATATGGGGCTTACTGTAATTACATTTTATTATTCTCCTGATCGCTATCACCTCCAGTAATTTCATAATTCATTATTGTTATTTACTTAAGTTTCCAAAGGATTTTAATATGTTCCTTAGCTTCTAGGTAGAGAAGGATTTTGCTAACAAACTAATGACTGATCACAATTACCGATGAGGAAAATGGAAATCACAGTCACAATGTTCATAATCATTATAAACAGAAGCTATGTAAATCACATGTCAAAGATTACAGCCTCTTTAGTACTGGGGAGTAACTAAAAAATAAACATATTACACATTGCACATTTTCCTATTTCCCATTTTCTGTCCGCTCTTTTTTCATACTATAAGTGAAAGAGTATTACCAAAAAAAGAAAAACCTTGTAGCATCATATGAGTAGGTTTTCTCCTATCTGTAGTTGAGAATTTCAAATACAATAGATATTTTACTTACTTTCACAGCACATTTATTTTAAATCCTACAATGTTTCCTTTTGGTTTGAAAGTCTGTGTTTCACCCTTAAATCATTTCTCAGTACTTAAATTCTTTTTCATTTAAAATTTCACAAAATCTATATGAGAGTTTGTTTTTCAGCAAAGTGCATATTACTATCACACATGTTATCAATATCTCTTTAGTTCTCCCTTCTTTATAACGGCATTCTTGTTTTTCATCTGAGCATACAGTGCCCTGAAATAGAGACCACATCTTCCAATCTCAAACTGATGGCCTTCTCCCCTTCTCTTTCCTTCTTCCTACCAGATAAAATGTGGTCATATTGACTAAAAAGTTCTATCAAATAACACTAGTTAGATAATTCCTCTTCCTAGAATAGGCACATGTTCACGTGTATACATTACATGTGGACATGAACACATCACACAAAAGTACTTCCCCATGCACCATCTCCTTTTTTCTCAAAATACCAACAGACTGGGAGAAATTTTAATCTACTCCCTAAGCTGATAGGCCTTTTCTTGAACCAGTAAGAACATTTTCAAGTGAGCCCATGACACTGAATCAGTTTTTTTTCAGGCTTTCACTCTGGATTGTTTGCTTTTTTCTTTTTCTAATTCGAGCCACATATTTGCTGTTCAAACAGAGACCGCAAGGTTATCTCTAGGCATCCTTATTTTGCCCACTTGGATGACTGCTTGGTTAGGTACCCACAGGACAATGAAAAGAATAATAATTAATGTAATATAGTCATTCATTCAATGACTGAACAAAATTGATATGGTCCCTGCACTTAAAAAGCTTACATTCTAATGGAGGAAAAAGAGATAAGCAGAAATATAATAAATTGTCGTAATAGAATTAGACATGACTGGCAAATGTCCAACAACTCCTTGTCATGAGGCAATGGAGGTGAGGTGTGCTACTTGGAGTGTGTTTGTAAACACTGTATAGGCTACAGTTAAAGTCAGGACTTTCTGTAAGCTCAGTAAATGGCTATGCCTTCTGACTAAATTCCACCAGGGGCTCTAAGCTACGAACCTCCTTTAGAAGATTGAAGCAACATCTCTTATGTAATCTACAGCATCAATTCAGCGGCGGAATCTGTTATCTTCAACAGGGCAACATTTATAATCATGAGGAATGGTAACTACCTTCTTATACTCTGAAGATGTAACGTGACTACAGAGGCAGCTGATGCTTTACATTGTTTTCCAATATTAGTCAACCACCCAGTTCAATGATAAACTTTTCCTTTTTCCTTTTTTTTTTAAGCCAAGAAAGGGGATTTTTAAAAAAAATTAATGAGTTGTCAACACAGAGCGGACACACAAGACCAGATGTAGTCTGTAAATAATGTTCAATAAGAGTCCGCAGGAAAAGTGGAAATAATTTATTCTAGTAATCCTGACAGTTACCATCATCTAGATTGTGTTGTTTGTATTTTTTAAGAAAAATTTAGATGAGTCTTTCACCATTCCATGCATTTCCACCACTTAAAGGAATTCAATCAAAAGCTGAAGTTCTGGATACTAGTTTTTGTTAAGTAAAGATATTGAAGGTGGCATTTCTCATCATAGCGCTTCTCAGAAAGTTTAGATGCAGCGATGAACCTAAAACTACAATGTGATATATTTTCAACTGTGTATTCCTATGTTCAATACTTCAACTACTGTACTTCATAATTCACCCTATAAAACAGCAGACAGAAATTATCTATCACACAAATACATATAAACACAAATATATTAATATGTATATGTATGTATCAAGAGACAAAGATTTCTGGGTTTGTTTTATAAATAGATGAGAAGAAAGGTCACACCATTGTTACTGTCTAAAAATAATTTCCCAGGATCTATAATCTTCAAAGCTGTGCTGAATTATTCATTTAATCTTATTAAAACTAAAAATTTAAGTTATACTTCTGAATATGAC